>VZTF01007554.1:28676-102249 GCA_013397755.1 Cnemophilus loriae | reverse complement strand
GGAATCCCTCACCCGGGGCAGGGACCCCCTTCACCCCGGACAGGGACCACCTGGACGCCCCTCACCCCGGACAGGAACCCCCTTCACCTGGGGCAGGGACCGCTGGGAATCCCTCACCCGGGGCAGGGACCCCTCCTTCACCCCGGGCACGGACCGCCGGGACCGCTCAGCCCGGGCAGGGACCCCCCCTCAGCCCGGGCAGGGACCCCCCCTCAGCCCGGGCACGGCACCCCAAGAACCCCCCGGAGCGGAGCCCGGCCCAGCTGCGCGGCCCCCGGGCGCAGCCGTCGCGCCGTGGGCCGAGGGGCAGCCTCCCATCGCAGCCCTCCGCCGGCCGCCCCCAGCCCGGCATGTCGGGACGCCACTTTCGGGATGGAATCAACAAATTCGAGGTCACAATCTGGCCTTGTCCTCCTAAGCGCAGGACACCGAGGGTGTTTGGAGAGAGGGGAGGTGATGGATGCTGGGATTTGCCAGAGGTAGAGGGGAAGGAAGTTGTAGCTGGGTTCCCTTTGGGTTTGTGAATGGGTGTTTTGTTTGGAAAACCCAGGTATTTTCACCCTCCTGAGAGCTGCTGCTTTTAGGAAAAGCCTTGTTTTCATCCAAATGTCTCTAATAATAAAACTACAGGTGAGAGGAATCGCCAGGGGTACAAGCAGGGCCACCAGAGCCCCTCTAAGAAGAGAGGAAGGTTTTGGGAACCCGACCTTGACCTGCAGAGGCAGGTCTGCAGGTGGAGAAACTTGTCTTTATGCAGTAATTTGTTTCAAAGTTTTCTTTGAAAAGTCTCAGTGAGCCTCTTGTGAGAGCACGATTGTTTTTACCCTGCAAAAAATTGCTCTGGGACTTTCCATGATGTGTTTTGAGATGGTTTTTAATACAAATCTCTCCACAGAACTTACACTTGTACTGGATTGTAAAGACAACTGAATAAATTTAATACATTTCATGACTCATTTACCAGCACTTCTGAGATACCTAAATCTACACACTCCATCCTTTGTTATTAAGCAAAAAATAGCGAGATTGAGAAACTCACAAGGAAGATTCATTCACGGGACCACATTAATTCAAGGTGTGGGACTGAGCTGAGGGGGCTGGCCCTAGGTCAGTGTCACAGCACAGGTGACCACACCGTGGTCAGGACTGTGACTTTCCTCCAGATCCTCGTTCAGTGGGGTTTGCAGGGCTGCGTTTCCCATCTTTGCCGTATTCCTACAAGCCTTTCCTGCAGGAAATTAGATTGCATTTTTAGATTGCATTGCACTGTGTCCTGCAGCGAATTAGATTGCATTTTTCCTTCCTGCAGGTTTAATGCAGGAAAGGGATCCAAGACAAGGAAGTAAGCAGAGTACTGTTGGTTTATAATCCAGAAAGAAAATAGGGATCAAGAGCCCAGCCTTGTCAGTGAGTGAAATTAATCTGAAGAACGTGAGATCTGTAATTATGATGCTGACTGAGATACAGGTTATTAAAAAAATACAAGTCTTCAGTGCCTTAACAAACAGACTCTCCTATGGAAACACATAGAAACCAGATTTTAAAAATTCTTTGTATTTCCTGCTTGTACCAAACCATTAATATCTGGTGTCAGTTGCAACGGATTCAAACTACTAATTTCTGGTCTGTGGCACACTCTCAGTAAAAATGGAGTTTCCACTTCAATAGCTTGCTTTCTTTCATTACTCCTTTTAATATCATGTCTTGGCCTCCTGTGGTGGCTTCCACATTCGGCAGTTCTCTGTGCCTCACATCCTTTCAGGACAAAATGTCAGATTAAAAAAAAAAATTCCTTTTTAAACCTACAGTTTCAAAAGTAGAGGGCCTGGAGTTGTAGAGAATCACATGTTCTGCACTGCATCACTGAAAAGTGAAGGGAGAAGTAGGAGATCAGCTGGCAGCTCTGTTGGTTCATGGAGCGAGTTAAAAGGCTCAGAAAACAAAACATAAAATTATGTAAAAATAGAGCCAGCTAGCTTGAGATTGGACTTTGTCTCTTAATTAACAGCTCTCTCTGAATCACAGTGCTGGGCTCTGTCAACAAGACTGAAATGCAGGGGGTGTTCAGACAGGCACCCAGCAACAGTAGCTCACACTTCCCATCCAGTCCGTGCCATTGGCAGCTTGAAATCTAATGCATTTTCTGAAATGAGTTACAGGTCTGCTGCTTGACCTCAAATCTTCCTGTAACAGCGTTTGTGGTTTTGTAATCCCATTTTCCTGGTGGTTTTTTAAATGTTTTTCTTGCCCTTTTTTCACTGGGTGAAAACGCAGGGTAAGCCAGGGGAGAGGACAGGGAGAGGGAGTGAGGCGGCCGCACTGGAACTGTGGGGAGGTTGTTTGTGTGAAATCCACGAAAGCTCGGTCTCAGCCCGGGAGGACAATCCAAGGTGCAGCGGAGCAGAGCGGGGCTGGCGGCTGCGCACTCCTGGCAGCCTGTCCCTGTGCCCTAGGTGTGCACAAGGGCACTCCCTGGCCGGGGCCACCGGGAGACACCGCGTGGGTGCAGCCACGGCAGGGAAGCTGCACTTTCCCGTAAATCCTGGGCTGGGTCTGTGTAGGAAGGGCCTTGTTTATGTAGCACCTGCTGGAGCTACGCTGCCAGTCCCAGTGTACACGGGGTCTAAATGATGTGCCTCACCTGGAGCTGGAATTTCTATTTCTGTAACAACACTGTTGAAGGGAAGTAGTTGCTCCATGCATCCATTTGTGCTCCATTTCAAAATGCTTGTTTGGTCTCTGTGGTTTTGTTTTTTGTTTCGTTTTTGTGGGTTTTTTTAAGTGGTTTCGTTTTGTTATTTGCCAGAAGTAAGCATTGCACCGCTCACGTCAGCTTCAAAGACAGGACTGCTGGGGCAGGAGATGGTAGCGAGGGGATTGAGAGGGATGAGAGAAGGAAGGAAATAAAAGGAATGAGGAAAACACGTACAGTGTTGTAACGGCAAGCTGAAGTTCCTGCCGGAGGGGCTGAATGGGCAGCAGGAACCGAAACAGAGAGGAAAAACTCAAAATACTCTAAAGGAACCTCCGAGTTCAAATAGCAGCGGATGGAGGCTCTCTGCAGGCTGATGTCATGCTGGGCGCTGGGGACAGCCCCGGGGCAGCCGTGCCGTGCCACCAGCTGTGCGACTGCGAGCAGCAGTCACCGGGCACAGCCCTGTCACCTCCTGTCCCGGGGCTGCCTGGAGCGGGGCAGGGACTCACGGCCAGTGAGCTTCCCTGTGGGGGTCACCCCAAAATGCAGCCTCTCTTGAGGACTGGGGGCTCTGATGGAGCCAGCGATGGAGCAAAGTGACAAAATGAGGGTCTGGCACCAATATCTCATGTGTGCTGTGGCACCAACTCCTGGGGGCTCCCCTGTGTTCACCTCAGCGTTCCATGAGGCTGGGAGGCATCACCATTCCTTTTCAGGGCTCAGAGACATAAAGAACTAAGATTGTCTCGCAATATCCAACTAGGAATGAGCATCTGCACAGCCAGAAATCAAACTGCAGTGTCCTGGGGCCACGCATGCCTCGGGACTCTGGAAATGCTGGTAGGTGGTGCTTCTGGGGGAACTGCAGGTACACAGCCTCAGCTGGGACTGCAACACCCACCTTGGTGAAATAAGCCTCAGCCAGGAGGAGAAGAGATTTACCAGCACACCTGCAGCTGCACTGGGGCTCTCTGGCACCGTCGGCAGCGCAGCGATCAGACCAATTGATGCTGCAGTGCCTCTGGGGTCAGCACTGGTTCTCTGGGAGATGCAGCCACGGTGCTCCCGGTGCCAGGGCTGTGCTCCCCATCACTGCCACCCTCTCCAAGGAAATCTGTCTGCTGGAAACATGCCCCGGTTCATAATCAAGCCACTGGATCCTAAGTGAAACACTCTCTTCCTGCACTATCAAATGCTCCTGGGGCCTCCAGAAAGAGAAGGAATGTCTAACACCGGCATGGCCAGGAGCAGAGGGGCTGCTGGCACGGAGCAGCACCCCCCTGCACACACACTACAGCCCATGCCTGTGCTGCCTGAAAAAAACAGGCAGAAACTGTAATGAGGAGAAATTATGCCATCCCAAAAGGCTCAGCATGAACTGGGTTCACTGGTTGCTGTTCCTAGCCCGAGTAGTTTGCATTCACCTCCAGGTTCACACAGCCTTTGTGTAATAAACTGTCATAGCCCCGGAGAAGGGAACATTCAAAAAAGCGCCCCGAGGCAATGCATAGCAGAAGCCTGAGAATCCTCCTGCATGAGTCACTGACCTCCACACACTGCATCTATTTCAGCCTTTAATTAATAAGGTTTTACATTTCTATGGCACTTTCCATCTGGAAAGATCCAAAAATGCTGTAAAGACTAAGGGGTGTACAGCACCATTGAAATGTGCTTCCTGTAGAGGTGGGACTGTGAGAGCTTAGCCAAGGGCACAGGGGAAAATTTTAAATGCAGCCTCTGTTACATCACTGAGTATTTCATATCTGTGGAGAACAGACAAAAAGGTTTTCGTTTCTAAGGCACCGCTTGAGTAAATAACATTGCAGTTTGCTTTTGTTATCCAGGGGGGATGCGGTGCAAAACAAGTACTGGCTGATTTTAATTTGGGGTGTTAAAGGGTCATAACTTAAGCTACAAATTTAAACCATCATTGGATCAAGGCTTTCCTGCCTCCTGATAAGTAAGTTATTTCCAAATGTTAGACACAAAGCAGAAGCCAGTGGAGGAAACAATCCCACGCTGACAGCACCTGATCCTGCATCCGGAACACCAAACTCCCTTGCACACTCCCTGAAAGCTCAGCAGGATCATGTGAGGCTTCAGCAAGGTAAAAACCAGCCCCAAGCAGCAAGTGGGGCAATGGAGGAAAGAGCCCACCTGTCCCACGGCTGACACAGCCCCCGAGGGCAGCCAGGGCTTTGCTGAACCCGCACAAATCCCTCCATTTTTTATTTTGAAAGATTAAACAAGTCCGATCACTCTGCTCAGCAGATGAGCAGGGCCTGGCTTGCATGAGGGCAGCCGAAAGCACTGTCAGCCACAGCTGGCATCCCTCTTACTTCTTGGCCAGAGTGGGCTGGGAACACTTGACCACAAAGTGTTTTCAAAGGAATGTCAAATTTCTTTTTTTCTCAGTGTGATTCTAAACTATTTTTATCCACCTCTTTCTGGAAGAGAGGAGAGACACGGGCATTGCCACGACTAGTTGTAAACTTTCATTACTTCCCGAGGAGAAATTGCAGGGAAATTACAGGCTAGTGCACTCTTTTTATGTCTCTCCTGCTCCGGGCATGTCAGCGCTGCTGCATTCCAGTCTACCCCCAGCACATTCCTCCCTTCGAGTCCTGTCCCCTCCCCGCCTGCTGATGGACATTAATGACCTCCCTGCTTAATTAACACATTGAGCACCGCAGTCGGCACGAGATGAGTCCTCAGGGCCGTGTCAGTGCTGGAGAAACACATTCCCGGTGTGCGGGGTGCGATCAGTCCCGACTCGCCCTTGGCCACGCTGCACCTGAGCTGCTCCTGCCCCCTGTGCCGGGGCTCGGGCCGGGCTGTGGGGGCACACGGAGCCTGTGGCTGCACCATTCCTGGAGTTCCCTTCCCCGTGGGCTCCTGGACTCGCGCCGGCCCTGCGCAGCTCCGCGCTGCTCCTCCAGGCACACGAAGGTGTGTGGAGAAACTCCCTTAATCCCTCACGTTTCAGCGTTTACGAGGAGGTGTCTGTAGCAGATATCAATTATCCCTCTCCCATGAAGGCAAACACCTACAAGCAGTTTCTATACCGTTGTAGGATCAGGCAAACTGAGGCAGAGCAGATTAGTGCTCCAATCTCTGCAGCTCCTGCCTCGAGCTCATCTCCCTGCCATTCCCAGCCCCGAGTCCGAGCAGTGTCTGCAGTGCACCAGAGCTCCCCGAGCCTGGAAATCCCACACCCATGTGGCTTTTTAGGCGTGGAAACTTCATCCAAAGGGAGAAATTCTGTCGTCAAGGTGAAAAGCAGTGCTACTGAAATGTGATCAAAGAGAGAGTTATCAACTTAAGTGTACTCAGGAGTTTCTATTCCAGACAGAATTATCAACAAGAAACCAATCTTATAAGGTAGCTGCTATTGACAGGGAAATAAAAGGAATACAGTTCTTACCAGACAGACCTAAGTTGCTCCAAATTGCTGTCAGCTTGAAATATCTTGCTGGTAATTTGTTTCCAAATTCTTTCTCCCTAAATTTGATTTGTTGCTGTACAGTGGGTGATCTATGCTGCACAGCACCTGAAAGAGCATTCCCGTTGTCCTCTCCCTGATTGTTTGTGAGCTATCACTTCTGGGAGTTGGCAGCATTTATTATAAAAAGGGACATCGTTGCTTGAAAAGCAGACTTTTGTCTGAGGCTGTGGTATCTGCTGCCCTTACAAATAGCAGCTGAGATTACTGAGAGGAAAGTCATCCAGGAAAATCCACTTTTCCTCCCTATCTTTGAGCTTGTCCACGTGGACAAGTGGCCGCTCTGTGTGTCTGTACCCTGGGACAGGGGAAGGACGGGGCAGCATTTCCTAACAGGAGGTGAATAAATCCTTTCACCAGGATCCCTTTTAACCAGGATAAAATCCCACCTCCTGCGGTATTGTAGCAAGAGCACGAACATCACACCCAGCAACTTTTTTCTGCTGATCTCTGCTCTTTCTTATGTGAGGGAGGAAGAGAGAGCTCTGACTTATGAAGCATCCTGCTGGGTTCAGTGATGTCTGCTACACGGTGTGTCTGGGGCTTTCCCAGGCCTCTGAGCAGTCGCCCTCAGCTCTCCAGAGGATTCATTTCCGCACACTTGACACAGAGGCAGAAATGTGAAACTTCACCTCACCTCTCTCAGGATCGGTCCAGCCATTGTGGGTGACAATGAGGAGAGCAGCAGCCTTGCCCTGGCTTTCTCTTTCAAGAACACACGTGTCTTCTCCTGTCCTTTCTCTGCTTAACCCACTCTGTCCAACGGTTTAAGCAAATTCAAGGGAATTCCAATCTGGGGACGAGGAGCTGCCTCAGCTTATTTACATGGCTCCAAGGCGTGGGCAGAACAGAGAGACTTGGCTTCCCAGAAAAAAAGGCTCTCACTCATCTTGTGTGTATGGCCACATGAGATAAAAAGAAGGAAGATATTTCTGGATCTTTCTGGGAATGGATGGGCAATTTGAGCATATTTGTGCTCTCCAGCTTGTTGGCGGTACCTACAGGTGGCTTTGCTGTGGGCAGGGCACTGCAGGCACCATGTCAGGCACTTCAGGTCAAGAATAGCCCGTGCTGCACCTGGGACAGGTCTTGGTGCCATCCAGAGCATGGAGAGAACTGGAGAGTTGGGAGCTGGTGGAAGGATTTCACTCCACCCACATAGGCACTAGAAAATTAATAATTGTTGCACATGCTTGAGAGCAGCACAAAACACAGTGCTAATTCAGCTGGCTGTAATTCTGCCACACAGTTTACTCTGACACTGCATCAGGGAAAGCTCCACTTAAGCAGCATCACTGAAAGGATGGAATTAAGAAAAAAGAAGAAGGAACATAAACCTCCCAGTACTGTTATTTTCAGAAAGCAATAACAGGAAGAGCCAGTTAGAAGGCCTTGAGGCTCTGAGCTGTTATTCCTCCCTGGAAACGAGCCACGTAATACACAGAAAAACCCTGAACTGTGTGTAGGGGCTGCTCCGTGCCCACCAGGGGGATGTGGGCCCATTCCTGGGGCACGTGGCCTGTTCCCATGGGCAGGTCCCCACAGAGAGCTCCCTCCCCACCCCAGCTTTGGCCACCCTGGGCATTTGCTCTGCTCTGGGATGCCCTGGGCAGACAATCCTGCAGCTGCTCCAGAGCAGCATCTCCCAAGTGCCACTGGCAGGGCTGGGACACCTCTGTCTCCCCATACACAGGTACTGCAGCAGGGCTGCTCAGGAACCAGCAATTTTTCCTCTTTGCAGGAGCAGGCTGAGCCTTTCCGACGTGACCGAATGCAGGTGTCAGCCAGGCAGGAGCAGCACAAATCAATCTCTCACTGCTTAAAAATATATCTGTATACCAGATCTGAACCCTTTCCTCCAGAGTCTTGTGGCAGAAATGGAGTTTTAAAATGCTCAATTATTTATAGCTGAAATGCTGGGGAAAAAAAATAACCTCATTTGTCGTGCTGGAGCAGAACGTGCTGGTCCCCATCTTGCACAATGCCCGAGAGTTGTGAGATCTGGACAGGGGGACGAGGAACAAGGAGCAAGAAGTAGTGCCTGAAAGCAGGGTGCCAGCACCCCAAAGCAGAGCCAGTCCACCCAGGGACATGGTCAAACCCAAATCATGACAAGCCTGAGGTGTCCCAACTGTTGCTGTGGGGTGGGTGGTTCCTTAAGTACAGGCTTCTCCTGGCAGAGCAGGGGGAAAGGAGAGGTTTTGTGGACCCACAGATGTTGTGTCAAAGGGATGCTTTGGAGAATTAACAGCTTTTAGGAGGGAACCTGTGGGAGTTCCTCCAGAGGGGGACTGTCTGTCTAAACTTGCTTTTGTTTTTGTCTCGATGTGTTTCGGAAGAGCTGCTGCTTGCCAAGGGCCCGGCGTGGGGAGCGGGCACTGCGGGTCCCTGCCTGCTGAAGGAGGACACCGCGACCTGCAGTCACACACGGCAGCAGGAGCAGCAAGAGGGGGTGAAAGGGAGAGCACAGATGAGAGACCACAGGATGTAAACACATCAAGTGTCACATGGCTGCTGGACGGGGACTGGAGGAATTCTGCGTGGCTTTAGAACAGGATTGAATCATTACAGCTGTGTAGAGCCTTTCTCTCTTACCGAGTTCCCCACTGGTGCCCCGTGCTCATGGACAGGCAGGACCACGGGGACAATGATGTGCACGGATGGTTTGGGGTCCAACTAAGTACCCTCATTTGCATAGTTTTGTCCAGAAGGAGAGAACCACCACCCCTTCTCCCTCCTCCCTCCTGGGGAACAGACTTCATTCTCCCTGTCCTGGGGAACATGGGCATCAAGAGGGGGCTGAAGTCCCAGTGCCTTGCACTCAGCTGCTTTGTGGTGCATTGCACTGAGCAGTGGTGAAAAACCTCAAGGATGGTGAGGAACGTGCCTGTAACCATGGCAATCCTCTGCAGCCACATCCTTCCCCCCTGCAGCCCTGGCCGAGGACCCGGAGCCACCCCTTGCCCTGTGGCAAGCAGGAACTGGTCCTGCCACCTGCATTGTCCAGGAGCAAAGGATACTTCCAGTCTGAAGGAAACAACCCCTGATAACTTGGAGCTGCTCAGCACCACCTGGATCACCTGCCAGGTGCCAAAATCCCCCAGCGGTTAAGGACCACGGTGCCGTAAGAGAACCTGCAAAAAAGGCCCTTTTGATCCAGCTCTGAGACAAGCCTTGGCCTGTCCCTGGGAGCATCACCCAGCTCCACAGCCTCTGTCCTTCTTTCAGGAACTTGGGAGACTTTGGGCCACATCATCCAGGGAAACCAGTAAAAGTTACAGCATTTGGCTGCTAAGGAACTGGTGGTTTGGCCTTCAGTTAGGATAAAACTGTTTCGTTCCTTCCCACCTCAGCCCTACCTTCCTGCACAGCCCCGTTAGTGAGGCCAGCACACAGAATGTTAGGGATTAATGAGACAGGTGATTAAATACAGTTCCGATTACATCCAGTCCCGGGAGGATGGATGTGGAACTGCCCTGCTGTGAATTAAGTAATAAAGTGGGGAAAAGTAGAAAACATAGCAGGGAAGTGGTTCTGTTTCATTAACACCCTCATGCCCGATGGTGCCAGCACCTCTGCCCAGTGCAGGTGTGATTGCAGTGTGATTTTGGGGCCCTGGGCAGACCTGGCCCTCAGCCAGAGCCAGGGACAGGCGCTCGTGCAAGGACCAGCAACACGATCAGGAGGGAGAAACAGGGAAAAGCACGGCTGTGCACTGAACTACTGCCACTTCCTTGTGCTGATATTCTGAATAAAAATCTCATCTGTGCCACAGTTTTGCCCCCAGCACCTCCTCTGAGCACTGTAGCTGATCCCTGGGGGATGGTGCACCTTGTGGTGCAGAGCACGTATTTTTAGGACAGGCAGATCCCCACAGTATCTCCATACATTTGCAGAAGCTGTCCAAAATCCTATGGAAGTCTGAAAGTAGGGAAGTTGGGAAGAGCAATCATAAACCCCCTCCAGTGAGAGCCCTTCAGATCCAGGGCTCTCAAAGGGCAGTGGCAGCCAGCACCATTATCCCCTCCTTACAGAGGAAAACCAAGGAAATTGTTTGCCTTGTGTAACCCAGAAGTGCTGGGAAAGCAGCAAGATCCCAGACCAGGGAAATCTCAGCCCTTGGACCATAAATGAGTCCTCAGATGTCAGCACCAAAGGCTATAAAACCTGAGCCCTGCTGCCCAGCTGGCTGGTGCAGCTGGGGATGTCTCCCTGCTGGCAGGTCTGACAAGCCGGTGAGACTGCCCAGCCCCACGCCCTCTGCTTCACTTCCCTTCCAAGGATAAAAGCTTCCCATGAGCACCACTGAGATCGTGGGGAGCAGATAACTCCAAGCCATCCATCTGCCTGCAGGCAGGCACAGAGCACAGGCAGGGGCACGGAAACACCTGCCTTTGTGCTCTCCAAAACCTCCTGGCTGCAGGAAGCTGCCCCTCGTGCTGACCACGGAAAGGCTGAGTCTTGACTGCACAGCCCCTGGAGTTCAAATTCCCATTTTTTGCCTGGTGCTGGGGCACTTTATCCACACCCTCCTCCTGCTGCCAGCTCTAACGCAGGTATAGGGGAGCACTCAGCCCACTCAGGAGCAGAGCAGCCTGCTTGTAAACGTAATATTACCTGAGGTTTGCTCAGAGTTCATGCCCCACGTTGCACTTAGATGGAGTGAGGCAGTCCCAAGTGCTTCTGATGGATATAAAAAGGATATGCAATCAGACGTGCACTTAAGCAAGTATATTACCAAGTTAAATGACTGCAGTTTTACTAAGCTAATTAAAAATGGAACAAAGCGATGATCAGATTAAGGTCATAATTAATAACTCTATAGGTTCAAATTATCCAGTCACCCAATAAATTCTCCATGTAATCACAGGGAGCCGCAGCTGATAACTTGAGGGAATTCGTGTCCTGCTCAGAAGTCTTCAGGAGGCAAGAGCTGCCTTTAGAGCAGTGACCTCACTCACCGAGGTTACGTGCTAACCCTGCTGCCCAGGAGACCTTTCCCTGAGGCTTCAGTGTCTATTCCAGGTTGCCTCCTTCAAGGGAAGCGAGTGGGCTCAGGATGGGTGAGAGCCCCTGGGTCCCCACCTCCCGAGCAATCAGGGCAAGAGCCACCGCCCACCAGCAGAGTGGTGTCTTGCCGTGGTTTAGCTCCAGTTTTCAGCAGGGATGAAGCTTTTTAAGGAGCCCAGCATTTGTGTTGTGCTGTATTAACACTCGGTGGTTTAAGACCCTCTTTTTGGGTGCTCTCCAAGTGGTTGAGCTCTGACATCCCCCACCAGCCGATGCCAAGCCCTTGGGTACCTGGCTGATGGGCACAGAGAGGCTGCCCAGCACCTCCCTTCACCTGCCTCAGCTCCTCATTAGCTCTTGGAAATGCCCAGCGTGCTGCTCTCCACGCTGGGATTTGGACTCTTGCCATCCGCGATGCCCAGGATTTGGCCAAGTTAATGTTTTAAGAGGGTTGTTTGTCTTCTTGTTGCTCAGAGCCTGGAACAGCTGTAAGAGCAGGAGAGTTTGCCAATTACATGATCCTATTGTTAATTATCTTAATTATGAATACGCTGCTAGGTGACACTGGAGGCTTGTGCTGCAGCATTCAGGTCCCGAATCCCTGGGGTCTGCACATGGAGACTCATCCAGACCCTTCCTGGGGCTCACAAGCAATGGGGAACAAGCCCCGGGAGGTGCAGGGAGAGCTCCATCACCCAAAGGACTTCCCAAAGCAGGAGGGAAAGAGGTAGGAGATGGGGATGCTGAGGGTGCTGGGAACACCACTGTGCCAAGACTCCCCGGAGCTGAGCCCGGGGATGCACCCAGCACCCCAGGGGATTTCTGGTGGGTTCAGGGGGAAATGGGAAAGGTCCCCTCTGGTTCTCCTCCACCCACAGCCCCGGGGCAGCTCTGGCTGGTTCCCTCCCCTCCCAGACTGTTTCATAGCCTGAAGCTGCTGTTTACAAAAAGCAAATGTTTTACCGTTGGCTAATCCGCCTTGTTTGCGAAAGCCCTGAAGGCTCATTTTAATTGCAAGTAAATGATTCTTAACGATATAAATCAGAGCCAGGGAGTGTTTGTGATATCTTGCACTGTAACCAGGAGTCAAGAAATGAATTAGTCTCAAATTGAAAAGGGGAAGGTTTCCATCTGAAATTGGGCAAATATGAGGCTTCATCAAGGGAAGATAATCACTTGGCGGGATAATAATGAGGCTTCAGCTTATCAGTTTTGCATGGAGAATCCTTAATACGCCTGTAGCGTGTTTTGCTGCCGTGAGCGGTGTGAGAGACAACTCAATAAGAAAGGTAATGGGGAAAGAAGAGCTGTGGCAGCCCCCAGCTATTCCCCGGCCCAGAGGCTCAGATTCACCTGGCTTCAAAGAAAAAAGTCAGGAAAATGGAAAAAAATCACACAGATGGCAAAGTGTCTGGCTGGGGAGCAAGGCTCTGCATTGGTGGGTCGCCCTCTCGCTCTGCCAGCGTGGCCCCAAGCAGGGCACCCAGCTCGCTGTCCACCAGGACCCTGCCCAGGCTCCCAGCCTGCCCGCCTGGCATCAGCAGGAGTTTCTCTGTTGGCCTCGGTTCCAACTGGATTAGCCCCAGACCATGGATGTACGAAAGCACGGGGACAGGAAGCAGCCGAGGTCTGGCATGATGGGGGTGCTGTTCCCTGTCCCGTTCCTCTCCGGGAGGTTCCCCGAGTGCAAGGGATGGGTTCAGACACTCAGCATCCCCCTCCCTCCCTTTGCCAGTGAGGAGCCTCAGACAGGACAGCACAGGGCTCTTTGGGAAGCAGCTGGCACAGCTGGGATGCCCCCAGGGGGAATGGGGGTCCCCCAAAGGGGACAGTGATCCCCAAGGCCATCCTGGCCCAGAGGCTGGGCGGGAAGCAGGGCCCAGCAGGATCTGCAGTGGGAGGGTTGTCACAGCAGAGCTGCTGGACCTGGCCAAAGGGCCCGTGTGTCCTGCTTGCTGTGCCCCGGTGGCACCCGGTAATTTGTGTACAATTAGCAGTGGGCTGTAATTGCTGTCTGTAACCTCTCGGGCTGTCGGGAGGATAAAGCCGGCTCAGAGAGCCCGGCGCTGGGCCAGGCTCTGGGTTTGCAGCCACCAGGGCTGTGCCAGCTCCGAGCCGTGCCCTGCCCTCCCTGCTCAGAGCCCAGCACAAACACACCTCCCTTGGAGCATCCCCCCCGGGCCGGGATGGGGGTCCTGACCCCCGGGAAGGGACAGAGGCCGGGGCAGCGCCTGGCAGTGGGTGCAGCTGCTGCTGAGCAAAGCTGTGGGTTCATTACCAACCTTTTCAAAACCAGAGCTTAAAAATATCCCCCGCTCGCAGGGGCTGGCTCAGCTGCACGGCTGGTCCTCATCTCCCTCTCGGGATATAAATAGTCAGCACTGAATAGCAACGCTGGCCCAGCGCTTTTCACGCTGCTGCACAGGAGGGGACGGCGGCACGAGCCCGCTGGGTGGCTGGGGACACTGGCTGAGCAGCCTGGCCGTGTCCCACCAAGCTGGGCTGAGGCTTCAGGTGCCACTACAGGTGCTGCTTCCAGCTCAAAGCAAAATGCAACCAGGAGAGCAGCCAGGAAAAGAGCGGTGCAGTTTTGGGATGAGGATGAAGGAGGAGAACCGTCCTTGCTGGCTGGGGTCTGCAAACCCCTCCTGGCCCCCTGGGACATGCCCTGGGGGCAGTGCTGGCAATGGGAGCTGCTTCTGAACAAGCTTGGCTTTTCTTTCACAAGGTTTCACTGTCTTTTAGGGGAAATGGGTGATTTTGTGATGAATTTTGTGGCAAAATTATAAATTTGCCATTTGTAGAAGAGGAGTCGCCTGCATTATGGTCCTTTGGTGGCACTGGATGAAGATGTTCCCATACCATGTGTCCTCCAGCAAACCCTGGCACCAGAGCAGGAGGAGTACCCAGGAGAGAAGGAAATAAATGCTAAAATAAAAGAAAAAAACCTTTTCCCTTTTTTGCCTGCTAATAAGAGCCTGGTATTTAATAATGAAGGAGAGTCAGATGCCCAGATATGCCCTTATTAAATGAAAGGTGCAAATGTCTTTGCTTAATCCACAGTGCAGCTCTCGGACTAAACACAGGGCAAAAGATCTTAACACCTCTTCTAAACAAGTGGATGCTCTCGTTATTCTCCAGTGCAGCTGCAGCTTCTCTGTTCAGGAAGCTCCTCAACTGCTTCATCACGGTCTCCCCCAGACTAATCCCTCTGTCCTGCCAGGAACTCATCATTGCTCTCCACATTTCCAGAAGATGATCCATTACGCAAAGGGAAGTGGAGGAAAAGCTCACATGAAGCTCGTCCTGTCATGCCCTTGGAAGCAAATTATTCCCAGTGCCACCAGGAGAGGCCATGAAATAACCCCGAGTGCTCAGTGGGCTGAGCGAAGCAGGAGGAAAAATTCATGCCCAAAGGCAAGGTGAAGAGTTTCTTGGTTGAAAATGATATTTTTAAATTGGCAATGAAGTCTCTTCTGGGAAAGGGTTGGGAAAATCTGCTGCAAAGTGAGAAGCACCTCACAGCTCCATCACTGTTTGTCCAGGCTGGGGCTCGGCTGCAGAGGGCCACCAGCGATGGCTGTGATGGCACAGGGGCTGTGCTGGAGGGTGGTGCAGCAGCTGGGTGTCCCTTTCACCTGGTGACCCTCCAGGTCAGTGACTCTGGCTGTGTCACCACACAGAGGTTGGGGACACAGAGATGGAGCTGATCTCTGCAGCCCTCAGGATTCCCACCACTGCTGCATGGGATCTGGATGTTTGATCTTGCTCTGTCTCCTGTTCCTTTCCACCAGCAGCAGAAATCTGCTCCGTGTCCTCCTTGACTTAATCCAGAGGAGAGGGACATTTAATTGCCCACATTTCCTCCCCTGAAATGGTCTCTCCTTCCAGCACCTCTGCTAGAGAAAAGGGGATGCTCTGAGCCAGCCGCCTGCCTCAGTGGCCAAGGAGTTGTCATGAGCACTTGCAACCACCCCTGTCATGTTGGCCGTGTTACTTACACCCTTTAAAAAGTCATTTTCCATGGAAAATGGTCATCTCATAACAACGACAATAAGGGAAAGCTCAGTTTGGGGCATCCCTGCTGGAGAGGGCAGAATCAGTGCCCAGACTGGGAAAGGCTGTCCCAAGGTACTACACTGGGAAGGGCCACGAGCCCCTCCAAGGGCAGAGATGGCCTTTGCCTCTGTCCCCAAGCGAAAAAAAGCTGTGGCTCAGTGTGATTCCATGAGTCATGCCCAGCATGAGTCACTGCTGCTCCCTGGGCTATCATTTTGTTGGGAATGGGCTCTTGCTGGTTCCTCTGCAGCAGACAGGGCAGGGTGGGAGCCAGGGCAGGGCGGGAGGGGACACAGGAGCCACGCCTCTGCAGAGGACACCTCTCTTCCCAGCTAATGCACCGGGCCAAAATCAGCCCTGCCACAGAGACTCTCCTTTGACTCTCCAGCTGCTCTCGGGGAACTGGAAATGGTGGTGACACTGCCCTCGTAAGCAGATTATTTCTGCTGGGCGCTGGGCTCTTTGCCGGCACACAATCGGTCACTAATCGCATCTTTTTCGCCACTTAACTTGGGGGTTTATCAGCCTGAGCCCTCGCCTTTATCAGATCTCAGCCTTGCTGGGCCGATGAGCATCTCTTACACTTCCCAGGCTCCCTGGAAGATCTCTGCCACTTATTTGAAATGTGCTGAAGTGATGCCAGGCTTGGTGAAACCGCCTCTCCTGGAAATCCCCGCAGCTCTGCGAGATGCTCCCAGCCCAGGGCACAAACTGGAGCGAGCGGCACCGAGAAGCCTCATGCTCACCGTGCCACAGGGGGATCCATCCCAGCAAAACCTGCTCCTGGGGGATGCAGGGTCCTCACAGAGATTCAGGGACTGATAAAGCTGTTGCAGGGGGCAGTGAGAGAGGAGAAAGCTGCTCCTGCAGCCCAGGCTGCTCTGTGCACGGCCCCCATGTGCACACACACTCTGTGTGTCAGACCCGCAGCTATCGCTCTTGCTGTGCCCCAAGTGATGCTCTCGGTGCCCTCAGTGACAAGGTGATGCCCTGGGTGATGCTCCCTGGCCCCTCAGCAGGGTGACGTGAGGCCGTGTTTCATGGATGACCAGAGCAGGAGTCATCGAGGAGGAGGAGCTGCACCTCAGCCCTGGCTGCAAACCTCCTCCAGCCCAGGGTCACAGTGAAACCACCTGGGAGAGCCTTGTCCATTGCAGCCCTGGCAGTGCCAGTCGGGAGCTGCAATTTATTTTGCTGGCTCAGCAAGATACCACTGGCTCCCAGCTCTGCATCTTCCCTCAGTGGGGTGAAAATGACCCCAGAGCCCTGCAAGCAGGTCCAGCAAGAGCTGGAGCTCTGCTTTGCACCCCGGAGCCTCTGGAAGTGCCACATCCTCAGGCGGCTCCAAAGGGCCGTACGGAACGAGCGGCTGTGCTCACCCTGCCTCAACATCTCACGTGTGAAACAGAGATGAAAAGACCTTGCAACGTGGCCAGGGAGCTGGGAAAATAGAGGGGCTATTTGAGAAGCACCTCAGAGAGCAATGCTGAGTGCCATGGGACAGCCCGGGTGGAAATCAATACCCTGGGCTCCGCTGAGCAGTGCAAAACTGGGTACGGAGTGATGCTCACTGCCCTGCACCCGTCCCTTAGGGCCAGTCCCGGTGGCACTCAGGCAGAGCAGCGTGCAGGACAGGCTGGATCCCACCTGGGTGTTCTTCAGCTTGGCTGTGTTTGTCTCTGTGACCTGAAGAAATCCTTTGAGGTAGGAGAGCACGTGGCTCCGATGGGGGCATCCTCACAGCCAAGCCAGGGCTGGATACACGCAGGGTGTTCCCTCTGCTGCTGGTGCCAGCCACACTGTGGGATGCAAGGGTTAACCAAACCCTGCCCCGTTTATTATCTTAACTCAAAATAAGCTTTTTCACAGAAAGCAGCTAGGTGTGTGGAGCGAAACTCAGCACTCCAGGGATGCTCAGTGCTGCTGAAGCCAATTTCAGGAGTAAATACGTATTTTTAATGTATTTCTTTTTATGAAGCAGAAAAGTGACATGGCTGGATGGTGGAGAACTTACCTGAGCTAATGGCCCAGCTGGAGCTCTTCCAAGCAGCCTGTTTAGGGAAATGGATAGTTTGGGGCTTAGCTCAGGCTTTAAATGCTTTTAAATAGATCTGTGCTGTTTTCCTGCTCTCCCTGTCCCTGCCACGGTGAAGGAGATGGGTTCTGCTGGGCTGGCTCATGCTTGGGTGGGAGAAGTCCAGAAGATGCTGAAGTGGACACGGCAGAGGGCTCGCTCCTCTGAGCCGTGCCTCATGCACAGTGCTGGAAAAGCCACCAGCTCCCGGCCCGTGTTTGCCCCCAGGGAAACGACTGTCCCTGCCAGGCAGAGACCGACCAGCTTGTCACCCTCTGTGGGGGCCACCTCTGCCACCTCTGCTTGGACTTTGGGCTCTACAAGAGATTTTGAGCCTCCGCCATGGCTTCCCACCGGCTGTGTGCCTCCACCCGAGGGAGGGAGCAGCAGTGCCAGCGACCCAGAGTGGTAATTAGCCTTTTCATTTGGGTACTGCCACAGCCGGGTCAGCCCATGAATTGTGTGGTATTCTGCCAGCTCTGACACACACTGGGAGCTTATTCAAAAGCCAGCAGCTCCTGTTGGAGCTGGAGAAGTTCCTTCTGTCTCAGCTGGAGAAAAGCCTCTCACCAGCCCGGTGCCTGATCCCAGTCTCCAGGCTGCCGTTCCCGCTCCTCTGATCTTGCCCAGACCTCTTGCCTCCTGCAATGTCTCCTCGTTCCGTGAGCAGCTCAGGGCAGCTCCTTTCTTGATCACTTGAGTGGAGCCGACAGCTGTGAGTCAGCAGAGCTCTGCCCCCACGCTGGCCTTGGGGGGACGGAGGCACAGAGCATTGGCCAGCAACATGCCTGAGCTTTTCGGGAGACTGTTGGGCACTTGCTTGGAGAAATCATCTCTCCAAACATCATGGAAAGGGTGAATTTCAGAGCTGAGCTTGCTCCTGTTAACATGGGGCCAAAATCTGCGTGGGCTCTGAACTTAGAGTGATCTGAATGACAGCAAGGTTTAGTTTGATGGGGAGAGCCTCCCTCAGCAGCGTCCGCGGCATTCCTGGATGGAGCTGGGTGCACGTGGTGGGAACAGCCACCCATCCCCGCCATGGAGGACAGCCCTGTGCAGGCACCAGAGTCAGCAGTGCTGGGTGTGTCCCGTGAGGTGGCTTTGGGTGACATGACGATGAACTTTGAGCCTCAGCGCTGACCTGATCACAGAGATGGGAGATAAAGGTGCTGCCTTAGAGAAAGCAGCTCTTCAGCTAAATCCCCTGCAGGGCAGTGTCCAAACGGAGGTGTTGCCCCTCAGGTCCTGCCTCTGGCTCCTTCCCACGTGCAGCAGTGGGCGATGGAAGCTCCTCGGTCCTGGCTGACCAAAGCCTGAGCCACGCTGTGATGGGCAATGCACCAAACTCACAGTGCCCAGACTTCACCCAGCCAAAATACACAAGTGCAGCTGCTCAAATGCGTTGGGGATGCTCCAGGTCCCTGCTGGAGATCAGGTTTGAGGGGGTTATTTAAGAGAAAAAATCCGTGTATTGCTGGTGAAGGCAAAAAGACCAATTTTTGTCTCCTCTCCATAAATCCAAGTTCCACTTGCTCCCAAGTTGACCCAGTAATTGTAATTCTAAATTAAATGTAAATGTATTGGCTGCTGGTAAAGGTCATTCCAGAGAAAATGGCTATGTTTGCCTCTTCTTCAGATGCATGAATACTAAACATGTATAATTCACAGGATCATTAGCAGATAAAGACATTTCCCACCTCTGCTCCCTAATCCTCACACAAACCCATTTTATACGTCAGTGGGCAAAAGGAAAACTGTTCACTCTTATTTAATGCTTATAGATCGGGCTGTCTGCTGTGAAAAAATGCAAGTGCTCAGCATCCATCAGGATCCAGCCCTCTGGAAATGAAATCCATGTCTTAGAGGAGGCGGAATGACCACAGGATGTCCTTTAGGGCTCTGTGCAGCTGGGTCTCTGCTCTGCCAGATCATCACCCTGGCTTGAAAAGGATGGACTTGGGTCAAGATCTGTGAAACCTCCTCCAAACCTTCTCTCAGGGGAATTAGGGAATGCAGGTCTAATGAGGACCCAGGTAGAAGGCACTGATTGTCTCTGGAGCTCCTTGAGGTGAGCTGGGTCACTCTGTGCCTGCTCAGGGAGCTCCTAAACCTGGGCAGTAACAAGCAGGTGGAGCAGAGCTTTAAAGCTGATGAGGACTTTTCCACCACCAAGTGCTGAAGAAGGAAAAACCACAGAGTCCAGCAGGAATCATCCCCTGGCCACGGGAGGAGGTGCTTTGGCAGCTTCCCTGCACAGAATTACCTGAGGCGGTAATTCACAGCATCCTCAAGTCACTGAGCCTCTTGTTGTCTGAGAATGTCACAATTTCCTCGGCTGTGATCAGGAGCTGGAGTTGCTCAATACTTTGGATTTTCTCCCCTCTTTGCTGACTGATTGCAAACAATCTGCCACAATCTGCCGGAGCTGCCACGCTCTGGAGGCACAGTGAGCAGTGGATGCTCATGCCAATGGCACAGCTTTGCTCTCCAGGCCCTGCTCGTGGTTTCTGAGCCAGGTGAGGGTCTTGCAGCACCCCTCCACCCCCATCTGCAGGGAATTTCCCCGGGGCAGCCCTTGGTGAGAGGCTGAGTACCAGACCCACTGCCTGACCCTGGCATGGGGGTGAGGAGGGTCTGTCCCACCTTCAAGCAGCTGAGCCAGCTCTGTGCTCTCAGGGCAGCTGACATCACTGTCAGTGATGTTTTGGAGTCCTCTTCTCCATCCCTGCTGGATGCTCACTCCCAGAATGTGCTGCCCTGGAAAAGCACAGGTTTTGTGACAACAGAGGTTGTCAGCTCAGCATCCCTGAGCACAGCCCCAAATCACCCCGAATTTGACTGCAGATGGACACAGGATAGAGAAGCTCCAGCCGTTCCCTCCCATCGGAGCCACTTCCCAGGGAGTGGTAGGGGTTGGGATGCTCCGTGGGGATGTGTCCTCCCCATCACAGGAATTATTCCGTGGGGCTGAGCAGAGCGCTGCTGCCCACAGCTTTATTTCTCAGCAGCCTCGAGAACAGTGCAGGAAGGCTGGGAAGAGAGGAAAGCCAGGCTCCAGCAGCAGTGTGAAACCAGGCAGGAGGTGAGGCCGGAGACACAGCCACCCCCAGCACGGGGCTGCAGTGCCCAGGAGATCAGTCAATAACCCAGGCCACGGGGCTGGGATAACCCCACAGGTCTGAGGGTTCGGGCTCCAGTGGGGCTCCCAGCAGTGGGCAGAGGGCTGGGGGCAGGTGGTGCACACAGGATTTAGTGCCCTGAGGCTCCCCCTGAGCCACTGCTGCTCACTCAGGCATGGATGTGCCCGTCCCAAGGGCCAGGCAGGTCCTTCCTCTGTGCTCTGAGGAGAAGCCAAGCCTTGGTGTGTCTCAAGGTGACCGAGGTGCCCCTGGTGCTGCTCAGAGGGGCTGAGGTGCCTGCTGTGATGAGTTAGGGTTCCTTGGTGCCATCACAGCGCAGGTGGTGCAGCCCCTGGCCAGGGAGCTGTTCTCCCTGCCCTGAAAGCATCTCCCAAATGTTCAGGGAGGCTGGCAGGAGCTGGGCACGGCTCCCAGGGGCTGGGCTGCTCCGTGCCTCCCGTCCTTCAGCTGGCTGGGAGGTTTGCAGCAAGGAGAGAGCTGGCAGGCCCTTCCTGGAAGGTGCTCATTCATGCACTGACATGTTTATTTGCATACAGACATTTTAGGCTTTTTGTTGTTGGCTGACTTATTGTACGAGTTCTCAAAGCTGTGATATTGAATTATAAATTGAGACAGTGTATCCATGAAAGATTGCTCTTTGACTATAGGCAGCACTATCAAATATGACAGTCACAATAAATGCATGCTTTAAAGCCAAGCTAAATATGCTCTGCAATCCAAGATGTGCAAATCAAGCAAGTAGAGAAATAACCATAATATTTTTTTTTTCCACAAACAAATCCCAAACCTTGGGTGATGATTTTGTTTAGCTTTATGTCTTGGCTCCTTGGCAAAATACTCAGGCAGCAGATAATGAAATGACCTACTTTTGCTGTCTTTGTTCATGACAACACATAAATTAAGAATTATGCCCTTTCAAATTAAACTTATCGTTTTTGCAGAAATTAGAGTGTAATTTCTGCTGCAGGTTGGAGGTGAGGGAGAGGGAGGCACTTCAGCTTCTGTGGGGGTTCCCCTGTGCTGTGCCCACTCCCAGGAGCAGGGGCTGAGCATCCCAGTGGTCCTGGGCTGGTCCCCACCACCAGCAGGGTCCTGTCCTCTCCTCGCTGCTCGGACTCATTTGTGTTCACCTCGGAGGCCTGGAGGCTGAGCAGTGCCCCTCAGCTGCTGGTTTAACCAACCCCTGCCCTGAAAGCTGCCCCAGTCGGGTGTCGTCGGGAGGGAGCACCCAGGGAGACCCCCCCTCTGCAGGGGAATTGTTTTGCCTCCAGCCGCATGCGATGCGCAGGGTGCTGTTAATGCTCCCTCACTGGGTGACAGCAAAGTAATGTTCGCCTTAATTGAATTTCAGATTGGGAGCGTGGGCTGCAGCCCGCGGGGCTGGGGGGGCTCCTTTGGGGTGGGGGGTCCGGGCTCCCCGCGGGGCTGGAGGCGATGCCGAGGGACAGAGGAGTTATTTGTCTGAGTGAGCCGTGTGTGTCTGGCTACTGTTGCCTCCGGATCGGATGGCTGGGTCAGAGCAAGGTTGTTCAGCAAGGCTGTGTAATTTCCTGAGGATGCCGGAGGCAGGAAGGAGGACGGAGCGTGCCCGGGGGTGATGCTGGCCGGCCCCAGGTGGGCTGTGGAGCTGGGAGAACTTCTGTCCTCCCCAAACACCTCAGAAGGATTTAATAGTCTACAAAACCCATTATGAAACCCAAAGATGTATTTCCACAAACAAGAGGCTAAATATAGCACTTGGAGCTCTCCGTTCCCGGCCCTGCAGGCGCGGCACAAACCCGTGTGTGGCAGCTCCAGGAGCGGGGCTGGCAGTCACTGCAGGGTCCCTGTCCCAGCCCTGGGGCCTTCCACGAGCCCACCCTTCCCAAAGGTGGTCACTGGGATCCAGAGGTGACAGCACTGCTGTGTCTCCATCCCTGCAGAGCCCAGCAGGATCTGGGGCAGGGTGTAGGGGATGTACAGCAAAGCACCCCTGCGAGATCAGCAGCGGCTCCTTGAACACATCCCTGACCCCTGCAGCCCCCCAGCTCCACCTGCAGCCCCCCAGCTCCACCTGCAGCCATTTCTCTCCCACGGAAGCTCCCTCCCAGCTTGCAAGAGCTGGGCGAGCTGCATTGCCCCTGGCAGGCTTGTGCTGGGCTCCCTGCCCTGGCAGAGCTCTCCTGCAAGCTGTGAGGATGCTGCTGGCCTGCACCGAGATCTGGATCTGGCCCTGAAGGGGCTGTGCCTCAGATCCTGGGCCACCGGTGCAGCCGGAGCCTGAGAGGTGCTTGCACGGCCTCTCCCTGTGCTCTCATTCCCAGCAAGGTGAATTCTCAGAGCTCCCAACTCCGGCAGAAGGATTTGAGGGTTCGAGGGTGACGGGCTGATTTGAGGATCAGAGGGTGATGGGCTGATTTGAAGATCAGAGGGTGATGGATAGGCTTATTTGAGGGTTAGAGGGTGATGGGCCGTGCTGCCCAAGCCCTCTGTGTGCAGGGGGTGAGTGGTGCTGGGGAGCAGAAAAAGACCCACCACAGACCCCAAACCATGCAGTATCCTGTGGTGATTCCCAATTGTGCCCATCGCTGAGGGGCTGAATTTACAGCAGGGGTTTGGGGGTGCTGTGCCTGGCTCAGCCTGGTTCAGGCCCTTGTGCCATGCGGGCAGGTGGAGGCTTCACTCTGCTGGAGCAGGAGAGCAGAGCAGCCCCTGGGGTGCTGCACCTGCAGCAGAGGCCCCAGCCGTGGGGTGGGTGAGCAGGGCTGGCAGCGGTGACCCCACTCTGGTGGGATGTTCTCTGTCAGCTCCTCAGCACTCTGCATCGGTCCTCTTGGTGCTGCCAGGGTTTTCCAGGCTGTCCCACGGTGCTGCTCCGGGTCCAGTGGCCCTGAAGGTGGTGGCTCTGCTCCCTGTCCAGGCTGGCTCCTGTCTCCTGCTGGTTTTGAGCAGTGGCTGGCAGGAGCACTTGTACTTCTTCTTTCCAGCCTGTTGTTTCCAGGTTCAGTGAGTAATTCCCCATGAGCTGTGACTTCTAAAATTAAACCCTTAAGATTACAAACAAGAGGGCTGAATTAATATTGCTGCAGTGTGTGGTGTGTTAACGCCCTCTGGGATGTCTCACCTGATGGCTGTGCCTCCCCTGCAGCCCTGGCCCTCCTGCCACTGGTCCCGGTGCTGCTGTGGCTAGTCAGAGCAGGATGGGCCCACTTGGTGCAGACCTAGACCCAGCTGAGAGTGGATGTGTGGGCCACAGCTGCTCTCCATGCTGATCTCATCTTTGAAAATATCTTATTTAGGTCAGATTTCTTTTTTTTCCAGGCAGATCTTCTGCCAGTCTTTGTTTAATCTGAGCTGTCTAATTGGGGCCCCCAAATTCAGCTGAACATGCTGTTAGTCTCATTGAAGAGCTCTGGCCTCATGGGTTGGGTTTTTTCTTTTCCCTTTTTGCAGAGGATTGATTTTCCTGCCAGTGTGATTCCTCCCCACTGAAGTTCCCATCACTGCAAAGTTCAGGCTCCTCTTTGTTCTAATTATCGCTGTCTCCACACAAAGTGAAAGAGGCAAATGCTCTGCTCTATTTTAGGTGTAACTGAGATGATAGTCCTGCACAGCTGGGAAGGCTGCAGGAAGCTCCTGCTCAAAGGATCATCTTTCCTTGACCAGAATCAAAGGAGCAGCCAGTCTTTGGGAGCACCTCAGGAAAGGCCACGTCTACCTGGCCAGGCTGTCCTCAGCAGGGAGCAGCATTGCTGTGCCCTGGCCAAGGCAGGAGCTTTCTCTCCCCTGTGGAGAAACTGGAATTTTTATCATCCCTGACGTGCCCCGGGGATGCTCCTTGTCCTCCCACGACAGAGGAGCAGATGCCCCATCCCTGGTGACATTAAAGGCCAGGTTGGATGGAGCTCTGCTCAGCCTGGTCTGGTGAAAGGCGTCCCTGCCCAGGGCAGGGCAGCCGGACTGGGTGATCTTTAAAGGTCCCTTCTAATCCAAACCCTTCTGGGACAGGAAAAGGAGCCCTCCCACGGGCTGCTCCAGGGTTGCTCTCCCCTGAGGATGGAGAGTGGTGCTCCAGTAAGGAGACCTCCCGCTGCCTTTAGTTTTTCCTGATTCCTCAGGAAAGGCCACAGAGAGCTGGGATTGTTTCTCTCACCAGACTGCCAGAACTGCTGTTTGCCGTAAGGACATCAGCCCAGCTGCCCTGGCTCCAGGTGAGACCCTGCTGTGCTCTCCTGGGGCTGGCTGTGCCCAAGCAGCAGCTGGGCAGCTCTCCCTCTCCCACACCCACTCTTAGCTCTGCCCCCTAAATCCCACCAGCTCTAGAAGTGACATTCCTGAGTGGCAAATGGCCCTGGCAGCCGTGAATGGGTCTGGTGAGTGACACCGGCACCGTGGGCATGTCCTCGCCCCCAGAGGGAGGGGATGTTGCTCTGGGGATCGAAAAACAAGAGGGCAGATACTCCGGATAGCAGAGCAGGCTGTGGGCAGCCTGCACCCCCGGGGAGCACCTCCAGGGGCTCGGCCAGACCCTAAAGCTGCTCAGTGTGGTGCCATCCCCACCATACCGCTCCTCTAGCCCGTGCTGGGCAGGGTGCACGTGGGGCACGGGATAAAATCCATCCCTGTCCAATTACTTGGGATTTTCCCTCTGTGACTGACCTGAGCAGAGAGCTGTGCAATTCCAAGAGAAGTTGAGTTTGAGTCAGGCAGCCGGGAGCAGGCGAAGTTACTGAGCCCCCTGAGCTCAGGGGCGTTTCTCAAGTGAAGTGCTCTTTTACTGCTAAGATTAACTGTTGATGAAAAGGCTATTTTTTGAGAAGGCTCTTCCTGACAAAATATTTGAAAGCGTTTTAAAATAGTTTGCGTGGAAACATGGAAAAGCTGGGCTGGAAGGAGCTGTGGGGATCATCTGTTCTGCCCCCCCTGCCAAAAGCAGACTCAACCTGAGCTGCATCCAGCTTTGATTCTGTACCTTATTTTTACATATTTTAGTGCAAATCTGAATTTTTCATCTTGATGCAACCTTCAAAATCTCTGTCAAAACAGTTCAACTGAAACTTCTGCTGAAAGTAGCTGAAAAGGTTGGCATGGAAAGAAATGTTTTAAAATGAAATGTTAATTGACCCCCTCTGGATGCTTTCCAGAGATTTTTATTTTATTTTTCTATTTGGTTTAGGGCAGGAGAATTTTGTAAGATCTTCAGATCTGGAGGTGGGAATGGGCTGTGGCTGAGCCAACTTTGTTCTGCCCTCCCACATGGGATGCTTGGGCTGTGCTGAGCCCTTTTGGGAGCTATGGCAGTGACTGGCTGGGGACAGTGGCACAAGTGGCCACAAATCCTGCAGATTTGTATCAGACACGGGCTTGATTAAAAATAAATGAATGAGTTTAAACCTTCTCACTGTGTATGGTGAGGATGGGACTTCCAAAGGCAGAGAGACCAGTGTGTGCATAGAAAGGATCTGTATTTTATTACTCTCATCTTGCTTTCTTTTCCCCCTTGTTACTAATCTCATTATGTTTAAGAGTATAAATTTAGGTTGGCACAAATCTGTATTGCTAAAATATTTTACCTTGAGTTCTTAGAAGCTCTCTCCATCTGTGAGGATAATACTAAGTATTAATTACCCAGCTAATCCTATGCAGCGCTTGGAAAACATAAAGCATGATAAAGAAGCCAGTCCAAAGTGCAATTCCATTCTAACCAAAGCAAACCTGTCCTTGGGGCACAGGAGAAGGCTTTGGGGGTTCTTTTTGCTTTGAGAACAGCGCTCAGATTGCTTCAAGTATCTCAAAACCTCAAATTGCTTTTTGAATTAGAAAGGAAGATCGAAGGGTGGCCAGGACAGCGTGAGCATGTGGGGTATCCCAAGGGAGACCAGCAGCTGTCTGTCTGTCCCTGCCACGGCAGCACATCCAGCAGGCAAAGGGACGGAGCAGTGCTGGCTCCTGTGCCCTGGGCCAGGGGCTCATTTTTGCCCCCTGATACATCCCCCCTTCAGAGGGGACCTTGTTCAGCCGCAGTCACAGCAGAGCTGTGAGTGCTGACACCATCCCCGACTTCAAATCAAACTCCCACACTCGCCCCTGCTTTCAGAGCTGTTTTCCTTCGCTATGTTCAGCTCTGGAAAACACTGAGTGTAAATTAGGCTGTAGAAGGTGATAAACTGAGGCTGGGGACAGAGGTGTGATGCAGACCGTGGGGTTTAGTGGTCAGCATGATGTACGGCAAGGCAGGACATCTGTCCCCAGCCCCAGGCTCTGCGCCACCTTCACAGCAGCCTCTGCCCAGGCAGTGCACCCCCCCCACCCCTGTGAGACCAGCACAGACAGTGGACAACTGCAGTGCCAGCAACTGGGTGCCCAGTTACCCGGTGCCAGCAAAGCCCTGCTCTCCATTGCAGGAACCCACTGTGCTGCCCCTGCCCCTGGCAGGGGGGTGGAACGAGGTGACCTGTAAGGTCCCTCCCAACCCAAACCATTCTGGGTTTCTGTGATTCCCACAACAGCCTGTCTGCTTCAAAGATTGCTCTGTTGGTCTTGAATCGGTGTTAGGATTTGAAAAACTTGCAGTGCTCTTTGAAAAACCCAGATCAAAAGAAATATGTTAAGTAGCTCCAGCCAGGTGCAGCAGGGAGCAGGGAAGGTGCTGCTCGGCAGCACAAACCAGAGGGTTGTGATGCATGAGGTCAATTTTGGCCCTGGACACAGAAAGCAGAAAATCAAAGAGTGTGAGGAATTTAAAAGGGGATCTGAGGCCAAGTGTTACCTCTGTGCCAGGAGTTATAAAGCAAGGGATTGTTTCATATAGTGCTGTGTGAGGAGGGGCTCCGTGCCTGAACAGCATTCCTGACCTTGCAGGGATTCAGGACCTTACTTACCTCGTGTCCTTTGAACAAGGCTGGGTCCCCATGGTGGGAGCAGCTTCTCTTCCTCCTCTCTCTGCCCTTCATGTCCACACTTGGCAAGTGGCATCTGCCTGGAATTCCTGATAGCCCAGGACAGTCCTGCTCTTCCTCCCTGGTGCACAGCAGAGTCACTCCTGCCCACCAACAGGCAAGGCTGATCCCAGCGACAAGTGTGCTGGAAAAGCTGCTGCTTTCAGCCCTCACACTGGCTTTAAACAGCAAATAAATGAAGGAAGAAGGCCTGGAGCCCCTGGGAAGAGCAGTATCCCCTTGGTGGCTCTTAGAGGAGAAGGAGTTGGGGGTTATGGTTGCTGTCCCTGCCCAGCCGTGTGTCCTGGGGCCAGTGGGACTTCTGAGGGGGCAGCAGTGGAGCCATTGCTGGGGAGGTTCCCACTGCTGGGAGCCTTGTGCTCGGTTTTGTTGCGAGTCAGTGCTGGTGCAGGGCGGTGTGAGTGCTTGGAGCTCCGTGCTGATCCGATGTGACATGTCACATCTGTCCTGCTCGCAGGGCAGGCACGGCCCCTGCTCGACAAGGTAGAACAGGACCTGCAAGTCCTCCTGGCACAGCCACCTCGCACCAGCTGGAGGTACTTTTGTTGCAGGGCTTGTGCCAGTTCTTTCAGAGATATCAACTGGAAACACTTTTTTTCTGCTCTAAATGCGTAAGGATTTCTGCCAGTATTGTAATGTCACATGGAAATCTGCTTCTGCATACATACCCCTTATTACTGGAGTAGCCAATGATCCTAATGGGGACTTGGCCAAACCTCTCCAGCTCGAAGGATCAACGCAAAATTTGAATGTGTGCTTCCTCAAAGCCTATAAAGAAACCTACTTCACCTACAGGGGCAGGAGCACATCCCAGCCTTGAAAATCCCCTCTCAAATGTGGCTGGGCAGCCCAGGCAAGGCATCTCCTCCCCACAGCAATGCCCGCACCTCCTCACAGCCCCGGAGTGTTTGGTCCCCAGCTCTGCTCTGGCCTTGCTCCATCTGTATCTCCTGGCTGGGCAATCTCAGCTCTGCCAGCCCAGCGCTGGGCAAACCAGGGAGGGTTCCCCATCCTGGGCCAGGTGCTGCCTGTGGGGAGTCCCTGGGCTGAGGGGTGTAATGTGGTTATGGCATCCCACCAAGGTGGGGTGAGGCCCTGTGCAGCCTGATCTGTGGTGCCATCCCTGTCCCTGGCAGGGAGCTTGGCACTGGGTGTGCTTTAAGGTGCCTTCCAGTCCAAACCATTCCGTGATCCTTGCTGGAAAATGGGAACAGAAAACTGGCTCCTTCAACAGGATCCTTGGTCGTGGCAAAGCACCAGAAACAGCCCAAACGGGCCGTGGGCAGCGGCTGCACCGCTCTGCAGAGGGCTGGGGGTGCAGGAGCTGCTTCTGCTGGCTCCTGCCTGCCCCTCAAACACTGCCTCAGCTCCCTGCAGTGAGACCAGGACAGAGCCTGTGCTGTCCACACTCCCTGAGGAGCTGCCTCAGATCCATTTATAGACACCTATGAAGTCCTCACCCTGCTGCAGTCAAAGACTAAACTCCTGTTGCCTTCAAAGGCGGGACGGTTTCCCACTGAGCCTGTATCTCCCATCCCCTCCTCCTCAGATCCTGCTCCTGGACCTTTAGATGTCCTTCTCTTTTAACTCGATTTGATTTGTGCAGTCTGGAGCTATATTTGGGTTGGAATAAGCTGTGTTTGCCCCCTAACATCATTTGCTGAGCAGTTTTGAGCTGGGTTTTGCATCACTTGTCAAGCGGCCGTGTCCCACAGCGGTGCTGTGTCAGGTGTGCTGTCTCAGGAGCTGCTCTAGAGCAGGTGTCTCTGAAGGCATCTGTGCCCTCTGGGCTGTTTTATTCTAGATTTTAGGTTTGTTCCAACTTGTGAAAAAAAAAACCCATTTCACTCCCTGGAGGGGCATAAAATTCTACCCTGGCTCTGTGGGCTGTGGGAGTCTGGGGAATCTGTTCCAAGGGCAGTCCTAACCCTGCCTGGTTTCCAACTTAACTTGATCAAAATCCCTGTGGAGCTTCCCAGTTTTGACAAATCACTAATTTCTAACAGAAAACTGTTTAGCTCTGAATTTTTCTGACTCCTGGTAATGTATCTAGACTGTAGGAAACAACCAAGAAATGCATTCTCCCCTCTCCCTTGGGTCCCAAAGACAACTGTGCATGAGCCAGGGATGCTGGGCTGCCTCTGAGGAAATACAGCTTGTTCCTCTGGAATTATTTTGAATTTACATAGTGTCCCTGAAATCAGAATCTCAAACATTATCCTTAATTATCATTAAGTTTTTCTCTGCTGCTTCATGCTTTCGCTCAGCTTCACAAAATTCTGATAATTTCAGCCTTTCCCCCATCCCTCCGGCTTTAATTTGCAGCCTATCACGGTGCTGGTTAAGAGAATCAATCTCCAAGTTCATTACCTCAAGCTCTTTCCCAATATGTTCTCCTGTAGTTTGGATAGATTGTGGTGTTCTTCCTTCAGATCTTTATTTTTCTCTGCTGTGGCTGATCGAGACAAATTACCCTGGGTGAGGAACACGAGGCTGATGCTGCATCCCCGGCACTGAACATCCTGGTGCTGGCTCCGGCGGGTGCAGAGGGGCCCCAGCAGAGAAACGTTGGTCACTGAAGCGTCTGGTGGTGACATCCATCGGATCACAGAAAGCTTTGGGTTGGAAGAGACCTGAAACTCAACTTGTTCCACCCCCTGCCATGGGCAGGGACAGCTTCCACTGTCCCAGGCTGCTCCAAGCCCCGTCCAGCCTGGCCTTGGACACTGCCAGGGATCCAGGGGCAGCCACAGCTTCTCTGGGCACCCTGTGCCAGGGCCTGCCCACCCTCCCAGGGAGGAATTCCTTCCCAATATCCCATCCATCCCTGCCCTCTGCCAGTGGGAAGCCATTCCCTGTGTCCTGTCCCTCCATGCCTTGTCCCTAGTCCCTCTCCAGCTCTCCTGGAGCCCCTTTAGGCCCTGGAAGAGCTCTAAGGTGTCCCTGGAGCCTTCTCTCCCCCAGTATCATGGAATTTCTCATTGCGTGTCCATGAGGGAGTCATTATTTGTGCAGCTGTGAGCCGTGGTGTGCCCAGCGGGGGTGGGTGCAGAGCTCTCCCCCCGGTTCCAGGTGTGCCCTGGGGCTGCTGTGGCCTCAGGCGATGGCAGAGACGGGCAATGCCAGGAAAACGGGATGCAGCTCCTCGTTCCCTCTGCCCTTCAGTGCACACAAGGGCAGCCTGGTGCGGTACAGAATCGTAGCTGCACGGCAAGAGGGGCTGTCTCTGGCCGGTCCTCCTGCCTGGCACTGGCCATAAATCACCTCCCGACACTCCCTGTAAAGCTGAGGCTTTTCTTAGCGCCTCAGCATCCCCAGTGGGCACTAACGCTGCACGAGGCTGTGCCCGCACTCACACAAGCTCTTCAGTAACTCCAGGTGTCAGGTAATCAGAGCGTTTGTATTTATTAAGGCTCAGACCAACTCTTTAGGCACGACATGTGACTGTATCTTTCACACCCCTGGGAATCTCGTTGCTCCTCACCCCACAGCAGCTCTGTCCTGCCTGGGAGGTGGCAGCGGCTCCTGCCCTGTGGGTGTTGGTTGGGTTTTCCTGCTGACAGAGCCAGGCTCACTGCCAGAATCATGGCTTTTTATCAGTCCTTTAGTTTGTCCTGGGGACCGGGAGCACCTTGTGTCCTACGGCTGTGGCAGCAGGTGAGGGATGAACCCATGGGTCAAGTTAAACACCAATGAAAAGCTGTCCATAACCACAAACAATTATTTTTTTTAATGTGTCTTGGCCTTTCACTAGAAAAAGAAGGAAAAACATTTTAAGGGCTCGAAACACGAAGTCCCAAGTGAAGTATTTGTTTTAACACCACCCCCTTATCCCTGTTCCCTTCAAGCAAAGTGAGCTTTCATAACCTTGTTTGGCCACAGTCTGGGTGGCCTTGAGGGCGGCAATAGCTGTCGTTTTGGGGGTGGAAAGAGAAAAAATTAGCCAATATGTGCTGGAGAAATTGGTGCTGTTCTTCTTCTCAATGTCTGATCCTGCTTCCCTGAGGACAAAGACCAGAACAAGGCAGAACAGGGGAAGGAGCAGCATCCTTGCAGCCTGGAGAGCCCCTGTTCCCACTCCTCACGGGGTGGCAGCAGCACCAGGCTCTTCCCCTGCGGCTCCATACACCCAGGAAGGCTTTAGGAAACATTTGGGTACCGGGGCACTGCCCCCCAGGACAGGCCTCTGCCCTCGGTGCCCTCTCTCCATCCATGGGGGACAACATCACTCCCCAGTTTGCCTCTGCTGAAATGTTGAAATTCGGACAAACCAGGAATTTTCCTGCAGAGTGCAAAGTCCCAGTGGACCAACCACAAAACCTGCAGTGAAGGACACTGGCCCTCTTATTTGTGTCTGCACTGTCCCTGGCTCTCATTAGTGGGGATTTATTCCTGCAGATCCGGCGGGATGCCTGCCCGGGCTGTGAGCGGTCCGTGCTGCCCCCGTCCTTCGCGGTGGCTCTATCGGCTCTGTCTGTCCCAGCAACTCTGCCCTCCAGGGAGCTGCCTCAGAGCTGCTTCCCAGCAGGGCAAGAAATCAGATTCGCAGCCCAATCCCTGCTCCCTGCTTAATCTGGATGCAGGAAAAGCAGGACAACAAGCCACACTTACACAGTAGCTGTGCTGGGTGTGACCCCACGGTGCCCACGGCCTCTCCTGCCCCTGGGACCATCATTTCCCGCTTTCCTGTGGGATTATTTCCCTGCAGAGGAGCTTTCCCAAAGCTCTGACGCCTGCAGGTCCCATCCTGCGGGCGCATCCGTGGGATGACTTCCCTCAGGTGCCCCGTGGCCAAGGTTATTGCCAGCTGAGAGCGGGGCTGGCCGTGCTGGCAGCGCCCGAGGCTCCCAGATATTTGTTTGCTTTCCTTCCTTCCTCCTGTTGACTTTGCAGGAGCAATATGTGCACGCAGGGACCTGCATACAGATGTCCCCGTGCGGCTGGCAGCTGAATCACGCCTCTCCTCCTATTTTTTCCTTCAAACCCGGCCCCCGCTGACATTGAATTAAGGGCTTTTATTATCACTTGAGCAGGGATTTTTCTTTGCCCGTGCCTGTGCAGCCACGGCCAAGCGCTGCCATCCCGACTGCCCCGCTATTAATAGCTGCTTTTACCTTTCATGTGTGAGGCCCAGCACTTTTATTGCAGCTCTTTGGATGTACTTCAGGTGTTTCCAATTCTCCCAGCAATGTCTTCTCCTCGTTCAAATTCTTCCTGCCTATTTTTACTTCTTTTTATCTCGAATCCTTTTTTTCCCTACCCAGAAATGATCCTGCCAGAGGATGATTTTGTTGGTAGTACTGCTCTTGCGTTTTAGACTTCTCAAGGACTAATGAACTTTATTAGATTATAATGGACTTATTACTCAGCGCTGCTGACCTGCTTTTGAAAGAACTTGAATTATTATTTGGAACAGGCCTGTTGAGGGACTGTATTTTTTTTGCAGAGCAGTGTGGGTATATTAACTAATCAGAGGCCCATTTTTTTGCTTTACTTTAATTATCTAAGATTCATGTGAAATAGAGCTGGTCTGCACTGATGGAATGCCAGGGAGTGGGGATGGGGCTGCTCCATCCTACAAGTGGGCTGGAGGAGCTGTTCCATGATGGATTATTGGGTTCCCATCTCTTGCCTCCCCTCCAGAGTATCATTCTCCATCCTGTCCTTGAGTCTCATTGGGCTCCAGCTCCCACCCTCACAGCCAAGGGATGCTCTTAGTGGAAGCCCAGTGGATCTTGCACCCTCGTGCTGGCTCTGAGAGTGCTTTAATGTCCATTAGATTTGGGGTGCCCCCAGCTGAGCTCGAGGGCGGGTGGGTGAGTGTGGCTCTGGAGGGGTGGCTGGTGGGTGGGAATGGATGGGCAGGAGCACTGGGATAAAGCTCCAGAGAGAGCTCAGAGNGTCCCTGCCCATGGCAGGGGTGGAATGGGATGGGCTTTAAGATCCCTTCCAATCCAAGCCATAGTGTGATAAACTCAGGGATGCCACTTGGTGCCTTCCAGCAATGCCCCATCCATCAGTGGCAGTACCAGTGCTGTTAAATCCCACATATTGGGAGCTGCAGCTTCACACCTTTCTGTGGTGTGGATCCCTTGAGCACCTTTTCCTCCCTCCCAACCCTCTTCCCTTGCTCGCTGGGTTTTGGTTCCCGATTTTCCCCTTGTGCCGTGCGGTTCCCTGCTGCTCCCCGGTGCCGTGACTCCTGGCCAGCCCTGCCGCGCTGCCGGGGGTGGTGGCAGCGTTTCCTCAGCCCTGCTGGAACTCCAGGCTCGGAGCAGGATGGTTTATGAGCACGGGGGGATGTGTGTGCAGTGAATGGATGAGTCAGGCGTTGGCAGGGCACCAGTTCACTGCAAATCAATTTTCACCTGCCTGCAGCCCGCACTGCCGGCTCAGAGGAGAAAAGGGAGCGTGCAGGGGAGCCAGGGCTGAGGGAAGAGCCTCCCTGCACCAGGCAGCCCTCAGGACTGGGCTGCAGCCCTGCATGGGGAGGTGGGAAAGGGCAACAGCCAGAGCTGGGGAGGGAGAGAGGGAAGAGAGGTGCTGGCAGGAATCCCCAGCCACTGAGCAACAGGAGAAAAGTGTGGTCAGGAAAGAACAAGTGCTCCTTACTGCGTCACATCAGGGTGAGATCCCACAGGAAAGGTGCCCAAAATATGCCCTCTCTGGAGGACTTTGCTGGGGGGTGACAGCTGAGATTGCTTGATGTTCCCCAGGGCACAACAAGGCACCCTGTGACTATTTCCTTCCCCTCTAGCAAGCTTTTCTGGGGACCCCACCAAGTTTGGGGGTCATAAATCAAAGAAATAAGCTTTTTGTTTTTCATTTAGCTGCTAAAGTTAGAACAAGAGGAGCAAAAAGCCCCCTGTGGGCACCAGCCAAGAACCGTCAGGAGGGTCTCAGCCCTCCCCTTGGCAAAGGCACCTCGGTGCCCAGGACGTGGCAGTGTTGCTCTGGCAGGGTGCCTTTGGGAACTGTAGGAATAAAACACTTGTGAGGAATGTGAGCAGAGTCCCAGGCAGTGTCTGTGCCCGCAGCAGCCCTGAGCTGGTCCCTGGGCTGTGGGTTTGGATCAGCCGAGGCACGATGCAATAAACAGCTCTGGCGATCCCTGACAGCACTGCACAGATAGCAGTGACCTTTTCTTCTGCAATTATCTCTTCTCATAAAAACCACATGCTGACTTTAATAAAACAGAGAAGGGAACTGATGGTTTCATATATGCTGCCATACAGGAGCCTGATCTGTGCCTCTAAACCCAGGGAGAGCTGGGACCCTCTCGGCACTGGGAGGAGGCGACGCTGCCCCGGCCCCGCTGTGCAGGGTGAGGTGATGCTGCCTTCCCACACCCACTGCTCCCTTGGGTGTGGGGAGATGGGAGCTGGGCTGGTGGCTTGAGCAGCCTCTACACACAGCAGAAACATTTTTTGTTTCAATCCAAGGTGTGGTTTGGCCATCCCTTGACTCCAGGAGCTGGGAATGCACCTGGGATGTGAGAGCCTGAGATGCTTTAATGGCATTGCCAGCAGGTCTGCTCAGCAAGGGCAAGGAAAGGGGCAGGAATTCCTGGGATGTCTGTGTGCCTGCGTGCTGGTGGTTCCCAGCCTGTGCCCTGGATGCAGCCAGGGTGTTGGAGTCCTTCCCTGTGGTGTCCAGCACATCCTGCAGCCATCGCGGGCTGCAGAGCTGCCCGTGCAGGCAGCTGATAAACAATGAACTGGAGATCTGCATGACCCCCTGGCTGTAAAGTGAAGGGGAAGAATTAGCACTGGGCCACTCAGAAATTATGGGACATGGTTTGGTGGTGACCATGGCAGTGCTGGGGGAATAGTTGGACATGATAACCTTAGAGGGCTTTTTGAACCTTCCATGATCCTGTGATCACCTGTGGAGCCAACAGCCCCTTTCTCTCCATGTCTGCCTGGGCACACATTGGCTGCGATCATCCATGCAGGGGACATCAGGGTCCTGCCCGTGGCCAGCAGTGCTGTGCATCAGGGTGACACCTGCACCAGGGCTTCCCCACAACAGCCATGACCTTCTCCTGGAGAAGGGGTGACACCTGCACCAGGCCTTCCCCACAACAGCCATGACCTTCTCCTGGAGAAGGGGTGACACCTGCACCAGGACTTCCCCACAACAGCCATGACCTTGTCCCAAAGAAGAGGTGACACCTGCTCCAGGACTTCCCCAAAACAGCCATGACCTTGTCCCACGGAAGGGGCAGGCAGCAGAGCCAACCTCTGGGCCAGGAGGAGCCCCACGCTGCTGGGTGTGCACTTATGGCTGGAGATCGCTGGCAATTATGATAATGGCTGGGATATCCAAAGCTGACATCTTCCTCGAGGATGATGAATACGCTGTCTGACTCCTGTTCATTTTTAATTCCAAACTTCAACGCCGGCTAATCCTGAGCTCTGGGTGCTCAATGCTAATGAGCAGCGCGTTGCCTGACTCCCATACTTAACAGCAAAGCAACTCCCAGGATCAAGGGGGTTAAGTATTGAAATTGTCTCATACATTAAATAATTAGTAGACAAACAGACTGGCTTCTCAAGCCATCACCAGTCCCATCTGTTCCCTGTGTGCTTGCTCCCTCTCTTTGCTTGATCAGATAATTGGGAAGGGCTTCACTGAGAGGCACTCGCCTTGATTTGGGCCTTTGTGGTGTGTCAGGAGGGGAAATGTGGTGCTGAGGCTCTGACAGGCTGGCTGTGAAGCTGGAGTCACACTGCAGGTGGAGGATACTCAGGGATGCCTGGTGTGGGCTCTTGGGGTTGGGCTGAGGTGAGAGATAAACAGGCAAACGATGCCAGGGACGTGGCTGGGCTCAGTGTGAATCTTGCTGGAAGAAGGTGTGAACCCAAAGCTCTGCCCATGGGCACACCTGTGCATGGACGTGTGTGGAGGGAGAGAGTGAGGGCAGAAACAGGGGACAAATAATCACAGAATCAGGGAGTATCCTGAGCTGGAAGGGAGCCACAAGGATCATTGAAATCCAGCTCCTCGCCCTGCACAGACCCCAAACAATCCCCCCTGTGCATCCCTGGCAGTGCTGTCCAAACACTTCTGGAGCTCTGGCAGCCTCAGGGCCTGGACCATTCCCTGGGGAGCCTGGGCAGTGCCCAGCACCCTCTGAGGGAAGAAACTTCTCCCAGAATCCAGCCTGAGCCTTCCCTGGCCCAGCTCCAGCCATCACTGGGTGCTGTCCCTGTCCCAGGAGCAGAGCTCAGTGCCTGATGTGCTTCATCCCACCGTGCACTGAAACTGTGAAACGCAAACTCTGAGGCCCACCCAGAGGGGAACGCTCCAAAAACTCATTTACTGCACTGAAATGTTTTTGTAAATGTTTCAATTGGGTGTTTGAAAGCTTTTATTCTTTTATTTCCTTTTCAGTGCTAATGCTCGAAGGTTTCCTATAATTGCTTCCCTGTTTTACTGCTCTGTGGCTTTTGTGAAATATTTTTGTTTTAACTACAATATTGATTTAGATACAATGCTAAGAAGACCCCTGAAAAAAGGTAAATGAAAAGCAATTACTAGAGAGTGCTCTAATGGAAAGGAGCCTCATATGGGGAATCAGCCCAGACCTCAGCAGTTATTATTATTTATAGGGCCCTGGGAAGGAGCACTTGGCCGGGCTGGCATGGAGAGTTATGGATGGGCAGGCTGGTTCCATCAATAACACAGCCAGGCCTGTGCCCAGCGCTGCAGACAGGACCTGCCATGGTCAGCCAGCCCTGCCCAGGTCCAGGGTGGGGAGGAAGGTGTCCATCCTCCTCCTCTGCACACCTGGAGCAGCACTCCCACCCCAAATCAGCCCAAGGACTTGGTAAAGCCTTGGCTTTGGCAGAGCACAGAGGGTCCCAGCCCGCGGGAGGTCAGCAAGGGACCTCTGAGGGCAGAGCACCCAGGTCAGTCCTGCCCAAGGGGATTTGAGCATTTGTTTTGGGTTTTTATTTGAAAGGCTCTCCCAGAAGGCTGTTACCACAACAGATCCCTGTTCAGCTGGAATGTTGTGAGGGTGATGTGGGCTGGGAAAGAAAGGCAGGCGTCGGGAGAGGAGGGGAATGTTATTTTGTCAGGGCGATAAAAGAACTGAACCCCAGGTGTGCCATAAAGAGAAAGTTGGCTTTTACCTAAAACACACCAGACATATTGCTGGAAAACCTCGATTAAGGATTTTAAAAGGTGAAAACCTCTCATCCAATTGACTCCTGAGGAAGGTTCCTTGACACTGAGTAGATAAATAGAGGCTTTTGCCCTTAGCTGTTCTAGCATGAAAGGGGAGTCTCAGGAATGCTCACCAGATTAATGAGACAGAGGACTCATAAATATGTCAGAAAAACACAATAGTTGGAGATGAAATAGATGTCTCCCTGGGATGCACACTAATATTCACCAGGCTGGGGGGTTTGCCAGGGGCCAGTGTCCCCAGGGAGGGCCGTGCCCCTGGCCAGCTGTGCCAGGCAGGGTGCCAGAGCTCGGCCTGCAGGAAGGAGCTCATCCTCTGAGCAAAGTTCCACCTTTGCTTGGCCAGGGCAGGCAGAGGAGATGGACATGGCCTCAGGGACATGGGTGAGTGGTGGGCTGGGCAGTGCTGAGTTAATGGCTGGACTTGATTATCCTAAAGTTCTTTTCTAACCTGAATGATTCCATGATTCCCTGGCCTGTGCTGTCTCTCCAGGATGGCAGGGCTCAGCTGTGCCACGTCTCTGGGGTGCTGTGCAGCTGGGTTTCATGCCTGCTGTAAAAATCCCCTCTTTGGGGTGTGTAATTGGGATGTTCAGGGTTTGCCAAGGTGGGAGCAAGTCCAGGCTGCAGAAGGAAGAGCAGCAGCTCCCTTGGTGTGTTCCCAAAATGCAGAGTAGGCAGCAGCACCCACCGTCGTGGTTCAGCCTCCTGCACAGCCCCCTGCACAGACACCTCTTGCAGGAGATCTCCCAGAGGCTGGAAAACAGACCTGCTGCAGCTCCTGCACTGTCCCAGGCATCTCTGCAGAGCCTGGCCAGGGCTGTGGGGTGCTCTGCTTGAAACTAGGAGTGGTTGAGAGGCGTGGGGTGAAGGGGGAGCAGGGCAGAGAGCCCTCCGTGCTCGCTCAGGGATTGCTCACAGGGGAGGCTGCTTTCCTGGGGAAAAGGATGGGTTTCTTCTCCTGGCTCTTCTCCTCTCATAGGAAAACCCTGCTGCGGGTGGGTGATCCCCACAGTGACAACTCCCCTGGGCTGCTCCTGTGAACCCTTAGCAGCAGCTTGCCCCAGGGGCTGGAAACTCCATGTATTCAGGCTGGGAAAGGGAGGTGAGGAGCTGCCCTGGCCTCCACAGCCATCCCTCCTGTGGGCTGCACACAGCCCCTGCCATCGCTTGCTGACAGATGCCCACAGGCTTGTTCCAGGGGCGATCCTGCCTGCTGTGTGCAGCCTCCTCCTGCCTCTTCACCCCCAGGAACCACCCAGCACCGCGAGCAGGGAGCAGCAGCAGCCTCATAAATACCGAATCAGGGCTGCTGGGGGGAAACCGATCCTAAAATGCTGCTTGTGTGCCATGGCAGGGGACTGGCTGTTGTACAGTGAGGCAGAGCCGGGAGTGCAGCACCTCAGGGAGCAGCCCCGCAGCCAGGGCCGCACCAGGTGTTGCTGCACTCAGGCCCTGCCACGGCCACCCTGGGGCTGCACCGAGGTGTTTAACAGTGCCAAGGTGAGTTTGGAAGAGCAGGTTGAAGGTGGTGCTCGCTGCTGGCCTGAGGACTATGAGCACCTCAGCTCCTCACACCGGTGAGGATCAGCACGGAGAGGCAGCTCTGACATGGTGTTCACCCTCCACCAGCCTCCGTGTGCTCCAGGGATTTTGGGGAAACTCCCTGCAGATGTCAAGTCACGGCAAAGTAAAACAAGTCCCTCCAGCAGTCGCTGCAGGGCTCTCCAGGGGCAGGGGATCAGTCGGAGGGGATGTGGATGAGCGCGGGGCACGGGGAAAAGCCATGGCAAAGGGAGCTGGGCAAAGGCTCCTGAGGGTGTGGGAGCTCATCCCCGGTGGAAACAGCCCTGTGTGTAGGTGTTTAATAGGACTGTTGCATGGAGTGGCACTGCATTAATCACCATGGGAACACGGAGCAGTAAACAGTCTGAAATCATCCCGGAAAATATCACGCCAGCGTTCACATCGGCCCTAATATGAATTAACAACCAAGCTGGCAGCGACTCAGCGCAGCAGAAAGCACAGCCAGGCACCACAGAGGTCCCCCAAAGGGCCTGTGGCCTGGAAGGTGTTGTACAAAAATTTGCCATACAGTCATGATGGCAGAGGGCTGGGGCTGGGACCTCTCCTGTAGTTTAGGATCTTTTAAGATCAGTTCCAGCGTGGAAGCAGGGTGGCACCTGCTGCATCCCTCCCGTGGGTGATGCTCACCCCAAACGAGGGAGGGGAACGCCTGCAAGGTGCTGGCAGATGCTGCCACCCTGCTGGGCCTGTCCTGATGTCAGCCTGTGTTAGTCATCGTCATGGAAACGAGGAGCTGGTGGTGAACAACACAAACCATCCCCAAAAAGCACCAGCACAGGCTGCCTGCGGAGAGATGACTCAGGGTCGGGTTGGACCTACCTGGAAAACAGCCCAGCAGCTTCCCTGGAAGTAAATTCCAAGCAAGGAAGAATGGCGACCTCAGTGGGTCACCTTGTTGTGAACAGCTCACCTGGGCATGGGCTGGGAGTCACCAGGGAGCCCCAACATCACATCACCGCCTCCACTGGGTCCAGCCCAGTGTGCTGACCAAAGAAGGGACCCAGAGCCAGCTTTGGCCAAGCTGGGCAGCAGAGGAAGCAGCAAAGGAAGCCCTGCATCAGCTGCAGCCTGTGCTGCACTGCCATTCCACAGGGATGTGGCCGTGTCCCTGCAGCCACCGCCGGCCTCAGGAGCCTGATGTGCCACCAGCCAACCTCAGAGCCTCGGCAGTGGGGCAAACCCAACCTCTTTGGGTCATCTGCAGCCTCTGGGAGGTGAAACCCCCCCAAACCTCCTTCAAGGGTAGAGGGACACATTGTCAGCGAGTAGAGGGGGCCAGCAACGCCTGTTCCCGTCAGGGTGACAGGGACAGAGATGGGTGGGGAGCACTGCCTGTACCCAGCCAGGCTGATGGGGAAGGCAATGCCTGGCAGGAACTGAGTTTTGGCTTTGAGTTGTTTTGCCTTGATTTAGCAAGTGGAGATGGAATGAGGGAAACCTCTGGGCAGCTCTGCCAGGGCAGAAAGGGCCCATGAGGATGGCGTCACCCTCACCTCCATCAAGGGTTCACATCCTGTCTTGTTTTCAACATTTTAGAAACCTCCTGGTTTTCCTGATGCCTTCCACAGGGTTTTTGGGGTGGAAAGGAAGGACATCCTCCCTGGCAGGAGCCCGGCTCTGTACCACAATCAGGAGCTGTTGGTGTCTGCACCGTGTCCCCAGGCCTTGTGTCCAAGGAAAGGTTTCTTTCAGAAAGCCTTTTCCCACATCACTTTTTAGTATTTGTTTTTTCATTAAGACCCAAATCTCCTGCTTGTCCTCCTTAACTTTCGCTGAGTTTCTTTGTGTTGTCATTTCAGAGGCAGTTCCAAGGTTAAAGCAAACTCCTCACGCTGCAGTGACTGCAGCTCTCCAGGGGAAGGTTAAAGGATGCAAATTGTTGACAGAGGGCTTTTCAATTTAGCGTGCAAAGATCTGATGGTTGAAAGGTGAAGTTAGACAAATCCAGGGGAACAGGACGGGTGATCGGCAATTGGAGCTGTTTGCCAGGGCTCGTGATGGATTCCCCTTCGCCTGTGATTTTAAAATGAAGATTGGGTGCTTTTCTAAATGATGTGGTCACGTTCAGAAAGCATTAATTTGGGGCAGCGCTTCGGAGAAGCTCAGCCTGGTTCTACCTACGAAGCCATAAGCCCTGAATCCTTCCTGGGCTTCTCCATATCTCCTGTGGTGGCTGGGAGGGTCCCAGACCACTTCAGCCCCATCCTATCTCCCACTGCCTTGGCCCAGGGCCACTGTCACCGCAATGAGACAACCACGGAGCCACCCCTGCTACTGCTTCACCCAGCTCATTCTGCCTCTCCCAGCTCCTCCTGCCTTGTCCACCTCCTCCTGCCTCTCCCAGCTCCTGCCTCTCCCAGCTCCCTGCTGCCTTTCTGGTGCCCATTCTTCCCAAAGCCTCTGGCTTTGCCAGCTCTCCCGGGCAAGGGGAGAGTTTTGGACCCCACTGTGCTCACCAGCAGGGTCTCGCCTGTGCCCAGAGCTGCCCCCAGCCACCTCTCCAGCTCCAAATCACGGATGGCAACTCTGCCCCAGTCCCTCTCCTGGTCTGATCCCACTTCCCCTCAAGCAGCAGTGCCAGCAGCCAGCCCCAGCTTTCCCCTGTGGATGTGGCTGTGTGGGAGCACGGTGCAGAAGATTTTGGCCGGCAGCCACCTCCTCCCTGCTCACTCACACTCAGTGCTTACACGGGACCCGGGGAGTTTTTACGTGGTTTTTATTGCTCAGTGTTTGCAAGGCAGTCTCTGGAATGCCTGTCCCTTTCCCTGCTCTGGAGCTCAGATGTGCCTCCTGGGCTCATTTAAACTGTTTGCCTTGCTCTTTCTTTGTTTTTTTTTTTTTCTGCTGGAATTCAGTGCCCGGCTGGCAGATCTTGCAAACAGCATCCAGTCCTCCATCCTTCCAGCTGTGCCTGTCCTGCTGCTCCAGGCCACCCTGCCAGGGAGTAAATGTGTTCCTCCTGGCTTTTCACTTCTATTTTTGCCTTTTTTACCTGCCTGGTGATGTCTCTGGGTTCTTAGCCCTCGTGAACATTGGTTCTCCACACTTGAAAATCAGTGGGGCAACCAGCATCTAGTTACTATGAACTGGTTTTTTTTTATCAGCAATAATTGCAATCTTTGGTGCCTTGGACACAACGTGGACTTCATCTCCCAGGTACTTCAGTCTCCCCTGCAGGTGCGTCCCAGCTGAGCACTGACAAATGATCCCACACGAAATGCAACAGCCAGGGAGTGAGGGTCTGTCTCTATTTCTTCATTCTCTTGAATTTTATTTAATTAAAGCTGTGTCTCTCCTGATGCTCAAACTGACCAGTGTGCCCACTTCTTGGGCATTCAGATCTAAGAGAACTGAGATCCTTGTTTTGTGCTGTGTGCATGGAAATAAAATATGAATGTCTCTTGTTTAATGGTCTAAAAGTCTTTCTCGCTCTGCAAAAATCCAGCATCTCCAAATCCATTTTCATTTATAACATTATGAGTAATTCTACTGGCAGCAGTTTTTCCCTGCCATATATATTTATTAGAGGGAGAAATTCCCCATCCTGAAATGATGTTCTTGCTTGGATCAAATAGCTTTTGAACTCCAGCTCTGTGTTTAACCCTTTTGTTGCTTCCCATGTGTTGTTTTATCCCATACTGTGCAGGGCAGGGTGCTCCTCTCGGAGGAGAGGACACCTGGAATGCAGAAAGCAGCCTCAGCAGTGCTCAGAAAACAAAATTGGAGCAGTTTTAGAAAAAGCTGTGCCATTTTTTCAAGATTAAGAAGCCACGGGAGCCAGCATCCTTCTCCCCAAAGAGCAGAGATCTGCCCATGCCCAACTGATGACCATCAAGGTGTCATTTGGGCATTGTCATGTGCCCACAGACACCCTGGGCTCAGCTGGGGGACACAGGTGGGTGTCCCAGCCCTGCTAAGGGGACTCTGCAGGGCGGGAGGAAGGTGTTTCTGAGTTTTCATGGACCTCAGCTTGGTGGTGGTTGCAGAATTGCTCATGGCTCCTTCTCCATGTGGCGGTAATTGCACAATGGTTCAGAGCTCCCAGGACCCAGTTTTATACAGAGGGCCCCCCTGAAGGAGGGGATCCCCCCTGTTTCCTGATAAAATATTCCTGCCGCATCGATTCTGGCACCGTGGGAAGGACAGGGAGAGAAGTGAGTGCTGCCCAGAGGAGGAGGGCGAGGCCATGAGCTGGACAGGAGATCTCGGGAATCCTGGTGCTCTCCGGCTGTTCCTGGTGACAGGGGCACCATCTCCTGAGGAGCAGGGGATTTGTCAGCACGTCTGTGACAAATGGCTCTCGGTTGAGTAGAAAAACGGTTTATTGATTAGCTGGCAGAGGTGCCCACGGGGACTGTGCCGCTGACGACCTGAGCCTGTCCTGCAGCCGCTTTCTGCCGGGCAGGCGGGACCTGGCCCAGCCTGGCCTCTCCTCCCTGTGGCCGTGGGCCCTGCAGAACAGAGACAGGGGCTTGGGGAGCTCATCCTTCTCCTTCCTCTGTTCCCTTCTGGCGCTAAGCAGGGCTGTCACTGTCCTCTGGCTTCCAGGGGCTCTGTGACAATCACCACCGTGCAGCGGGACCATCTTCCTGGGCTGTTTCCTGGCAGTCAGGTCTCAGCTTTCCCATATTTCTCCTTTCCGTGTTCCCCATCTAAGCCCAGCTCCAGCAGAGCACTCAAAAGCCAGGTTTAAGCAGGGAGCAGTGTTCCTGAACCTGGCTGGTCTGTTCCAACCTGGTGTTTCTGGAAGCTGCAGGCTGGGAAGCCCACAGAGTCGTCTGAACTGCCTGGGAACTCTGCAGTTTTCAAGGCTTTCCCCCTTCTCAAAGCTTCATTGCTGAAAAAAACAGCCCAGTTACTTTGTTTTGCTTTTTTTTTTTCATGTTCATCCTCTGTGTGTCTACCCACAGCACACCTTGAGCAAGCTGAGCATAATTAATCACAGTTTGCCTCCCCGTGTTCACATGGGATTCCTAATTCGCAGTAAATCCTTTGGGGAACAGATGCAATTATAAAAGAAACGCTTATTAAAAAGAATGATATGTGCCATAAAAAAAGTGTCAGGACAATTGTCCTTTAGTTGTTTGTCATGTTGCCAGCTGTGCTGTACACTCCTGGTGCCATGTCCCAGCTGTCCCTGTCCCCTGGACGTGCTGGGTTCTGTGTGCAGCTGCACCAAGCCCTCGGATTTTGGCTGTTCCCCCTTCTCTCCCCATCCTAGGGGCTCCTATCCTGAACTCACCCAGCAAAATCCTGTCACAGCCATGGGCCTCCTGTGGCAAACGCTGTCAGGATCTCTCCTGACTGAAATGGATGATGAGCTGCTTGGAATTAATATCTTCTGCACGTGTCAATGTGACCAGCCCCTGAAGAAGATGTGTTTGACAGTGATTTGTTGGTTTGAGTGGCAGAGGACAGACCACAGCAACTGAGCTGCTTCCATCGTTTCTTGCCTGGCAAGGAGTGAAAAAGGAGGTTACAATCAAAATCCACATGTTGGGCCTTGATCAGCACTCCTGAGGTGGACGAGACAGAGGAAATGAGGACTGTGGGGTTGTGCTCTTGGATTTGGCCAATCCTTTTTTCAGGTTTAACCTTTCCCTCATAGGAATGGGGAAGTGCTGCCAGCCCACCTCTGTAGAGATTTTGAAGGAGCAGTCAGACAAGCACTGACAAAGAGATGTCCAGGAGAGCCCTTTGACAGCACAGTTGGGAAGCCCGTGGCTGAGGCCAAGTGATCCATGTGCCTGGAATGGTGTCAGAAGAGGGAGAAAGAAACAGAGGAAAAGGGAGATGGTTCTGCTCCGTGTGTCAGAAATGGGCATGCTTGCCACGAGCTCTAAAGAATAAAGGGATGTGGGACCTACTGGAAAACTGGGGGTGCTGAGTGAATATTTCACTTTGTGAGGCTGCTGACCTGTGTTTAATCATAGAACCACAGAGATGTTTAGGATGGAAAAACCTCTGGGATCATCGGGTCCAACCATTCCCCCAGCACTGCCAAGGCCATCACTAAACTGTGTCCCCAAGTGCCACATCCTCAGGGCTTTTAAATCCCCCCAGGGATGGGGACTCCACCACTGCCCTCGGCAGCTGTGCCAGCCCTTTCTGTGAAGAATTTTTTTCCTAAAATCCAAAGGTCTAGAGGTGAATCAAGTCTTTTTGTGGGCAAATAGAACCATCTAAACCTGAGGAGACTGGACAGGAGCTGTAGCAGGGGTTGTCTCACTTCAGCTCCAGCCCATCACTGACCTTTGGGAGAGGAGGAAATTCTGCAAGAACTGAAATCCAGGTCACATTCCCAAGGCGTGAGCAGGAAGGGATGGAACCAGGCAGCTCAGGGTATGAGATGCTGTGCAATCAGCAGGGACTGTGAAGGGCAATAAGGATCAGTTGCAGATAAGTAAAGCATTTTCAAAGTGGCCAAAACCAGAATTTTATCCTTGGTTAGTCAAGGAATGGGCAGAAGCCATCTGGGCTGTTACAGCGCTCCAGGAGATTGGCAGAGGCAAAGGTAAAATCTGTATTTACAGAGCGGGGAAAGGAGGAGGCTTGCAGAATTGTTATGAACATTCTGATTTGACTGCTTTAAATTCAGGTCCCAGAAAAATAGAATTTCTAAGTTATATTTTCTAAATGAAAACAAAAAAAAAAGATCCTCCTCAAAAGAAAAAGCCAATCTGATTTCCCCATGTGACAAGACTAAATATTCTGGATTGAGAAGAAGCCGGGGATGCTGGATGCCTTGGCTTTGCTAGGAATTTGCTGTGTTTCCCATGACATTCCTTTTAGCAAGGTTGGTGAGCAGGTCTCCACACAACTGCTGTGGGAGAGGTGCAAAACATGGCTGGAAACCAGACAAGAGAAATCAATAACTGGCTGTCAAATAAAAGGATGGATTGAGTGACTTTCTGCAGGAATCCATCCTCAGTCTAATACGAGTCAGTGTTCTCCCTAACGATCCAAATGATGGAATATTCGCTGCTCAGGCTGCAGAGCTTCAGGATGGGAATTAGTGCTGCAATTGCAGAAAAGGCGATTTCCAGCCGTGGAGCAGAAAGGACAATTAAGCACTGGGATGTTTGGCCTGGGGAGGGCTCTGGAGTTTCTATCATTAGAAGTGTTTAAGAAGAGTTTGGAGAAACATCTCCCGGGCTGACCCTACCCTGGGGCAGGACCAACACTCGAGGTCCCTCCCAGCCCTGTTTTCTGTGATTCTGCATCAGTCCAAAAGCAGTGTCACATCTCTAATGACTTTTAGGGGAAAGTATGAAAAATACCACAAAAATCTGGAAAGACGTGATGACTTTGAAAAAAAAGCACTGCATTTTGTTTACCAAAATCTCAATATGTGAACCCAGATTTCCAAAGAAGTGGAATAAATTGAGTAGCCTGGCTTCCAGGAGCTACTGGAGCTCTTGCTGGCTTCCTCCACACTGCCTTTGGGAAGCCTGGCTTGGGAAGGTCTCACTGCGGTGGAAAAGCGTTGGACTTCTAAAACTGAAATATGAACAAGGGTATTTATACGAAATGGGAATGAATTTATTTTTTTTCCATCGGTTCCTCTGGCAAAGACAGCTGGGCATTTGGAGTGATGGTGTTTGAAATGCAAAATGCACCCCATTGGAGAGTTGTTCCGTGCAATTCATCTTCAGAGCGCGCTCTTAGCGCCTGTTTGCGATGTGCAGCCCCAGCCCAGCGCCGGCTGGCTCGGGTGAGCACGAGGGGAAGGATGGCAGCGTCACACATTCCAATCCCCACAGCAGCCCACACTGCTCAAAGCAAGATGACTTGCAAACATCCAACAGGAATGAGGAAGATGAATCGTATGCAAGGTCAGGCGCGATGCCAGGAAACCGAGAGAGGCAAAAGCAGTTAATTGCTTTAGATTCCAACAACCCCAAAACGTGCCCTGTGTGCAGACATCCCTTCTAGCACAGCACTGGACCTCACTGTCCAAGCCAGCAAATAAAATAGGCAATGGAGGTGCTTGTCATGATTTTTAATGTCAAAATTAGATTCACGGATGCCTTATGGTCTCTGTAATTACTAGACATCACTCATCATTTTTCCCAGCTCAAGGGATACTCTGTTATTGACCTCACTGGGAAGATATAAATACATTACTGAATGGAAATATCACCATTTACTGTTGTGGAAAGGTCTACACCATAGCTCAGAGGACTCTGAAATCTTTATCTCAGTGTACCTACAGCAGAGGAGAATGCCTGATACTGTTGATACGATGCCAAACCGCTGCTACTGAGGTCTTATCTTAAGGAGAAAAACCTATTAGAGGTTATTAAAGGAGAGCAACAACAGCAAACCACAAACTCAAAGGAATTTACTACAGTCAAACAGCTGAAAACACCGTGCCAGGCCAGCACGGAGCTGCCAGGGATGGAGTGGCTGGAGGGCACAGTGGCCTCGCTGGTCCCAAGCTGGTGGGGCCACAGGATGTCCTGGAAGCATGTCAGGATCACAGAAAGCTGCAGAAGATGAAAGAATGTTCCACCCCCTGGAAGTGATGGGGACTGGGAGCAGGGAGAGGCCAGGCAGGTGTTCTTGTGCGGCCTTGTGTGGGTCACTGTGGTGCTGAGGGGCTCTTGTGGAGCTGTGCCTGGAGCTCCGTGCTGGACACCGGGCTCTGTGGGCCACCCGTGAGGGAGGAGTTGCTCCCCAGCTCGTGTTTGTCACTCCAGAGCCTGTGATGGGACACTGCTGGTGCCTCCCTGCCGCTGGCAGCCCCAGGGGCCTGGCAGTGCTGCCTGAGCTGGGCCGGGCGGTCTGTCAGGGCCGGCTGTCCCCTGGGGACCATCTCCTCCTTGGAGAACGAGGTCATTGCCGAGGTGCTGCGTGCCCTGGGGTGCCAGCCGTCACCTGGGGGCAGCCCCTGCTCCCTGGGACCTGCTGGTGACAGCTGGCTGAGCGAGCACGTCCGGAGTGGGGAGCTGTACACCCGATGTGCCTCAGCCTAGGGCAGGGCACAAAGGGAGGGGCCCGCGGGCGTGTGGCAGGGCCCAGCCGCATCCCGAGGGCCCAGCCGCATCCCGAGGGCCCAGCCGCATCCCGAGGGCCCAGCCGCATCCCGAGGGCCCAGCCGCATCCCGAGGGCCCAGCCGCATCCTGAGGGCTCAGCTGCATCCCGAGGGCTCAGCCGCATCCCGAGGGCCCAGCCACATCCCGAGGGCCCAGCCACATCCCGAGGGCCCAGCGGCGTCCCGAGGGCCCAGCCGCATCCCGAGGGCCCAGCCGCATCCCGAGGGCCCAGCCGCATCCCGAGGGCCCAGCCTGCGAGCAGCAGCAGGGAGAGGAGCAGCCCAGGAGAGGGCTCCGGGGCCAGGCTCCCTCCGCCATCCTTGCCGGACCTCGATGGACGGACGCCGGCCAAGCCTGAGTCCCGTGGAGAGAGCTGGCCCTGCAAAGTACAGCTTCTCTGCCTGCAAGAGCTCGTTACAGTTTATTGAGCTAGGGAGGTTTCTCCGCTTTCTATTTTGGCCCAAGCTCCCCTTGTATTTATTTACAATCAGTAGAGCAGCTGGTAGCCACTGGAGTTGAAGAAAATTGCTGTGAAAAGCAGGAAATTGACTTCCCACCTTATGAGGGGGGCCGAGCTCTGGGCCTGTGTCTGCCCTGAGGGACCCAGGCCTGCACTCGGCCCCTACCCCCAACCCCATGGCTTGTCCTGGTCCCTGTCACCAGGTTTCAGGTCTCACAGGTGTGCCTGAAGCAGCCTCCAGTGCTGGCTCGAGGCAACGTGGCAGCAAATCTGCTTCAGGTGGTCGGTGCTGCATCTCATCCCAGAACATGTTAGTAACCACAGTGTTTGTTCACACGTGTCTTTGAAAGGTCCCTAAGGGCTTTTAGCAGTGCAGTTATCCTCAGGGATTCCCTTTGGGTGGCTGAAGGAGTGGGGAAAGGCTCCACAGAGGCCTGTGAGATGCACAGCCCGATGTTCTGTGTGGTTCAGGGCTCTCCTGTGCTACCCACTGCCCACACCCACCCAGGCACTGCTGCTCCTGAAGTCATCACAGTTTCCAGGCTGGGAGATGGGAAAGCTGCTGTGCTGGTATGGCAGCCCCCAAAAACACCTGCAGGCCCTCAGTTTTGGGAATGGATCACTTGTCTGGCCTCTCCGTGCCAGGGGTGCTGAGCCCTCCAGCAAAGCCTGGCTCTGACAGCTCAGCATGGCTCTGGCTGTCCCCACTCAAAGCCAGTCCCTCAGAAGAGGAAAAACTGGTGAATGTCTGTGCATCTTCTCTGCCTGGCCCCGTGTAACCACCGTGGCAATGTCTATAAGTGGTCTAACATATTAAAGTTCAGGCAGCAAGGGAAAGGATGACCTTTTGCATTTTGCCCAGAGCAGGCAAGGGGAATGTAATTATAATTTCATGTAATTCATCTCCTGACACTGTGTAATAGCTGAACTTCACTTGGTCAAGGCAGGGATGGAGGGAAGAAGGACAGGAGGAGGGGAGTACCCCAGCACCCAGCTGGGACAGCCTCCCCTGGGCAGAGCCACCCAGTCCTGCATGGCTCAGCTGCCACCGCGAGGGTCCCCAGCCTGGCCTGGGGCCAGATGGAGCCTCTCCTCTCGCAGGAGGCTGCCAGGGCCCTTAGCTCAAAGCTGCTGTGATCACAGGCCAGCAGCTAAAACAACTTCCCAGCCCACGGGAACATCTGCTGTGGCTGGGGCCACGTGCTCTGCCAGCCTCAGTCTGCCCTTCCCTTTGTGTTTTTTGGGTTGTGCTTTTGGGATCACACCACACCTGAAACCTCTCTCTGGCAGTGGGGGCAGGTGAGGAGTTGTGCCTCTTCGAATCCCAGAGCTGAGGATGGAGCAAACCACCAAAACCCAGCCCCCGTGGTTTTACCCTTAAATAAAGCTTTTCTCCTGTCCAAATGCGCTGTACCTGAAGCCCACACAGTGCTAGCCTCCTGTTAATTAGTTCCTTGTTAATTTGCTCTGCTGTCCCTGGGCTGGAGCACTTCCCTGAGGTCCATAGGGAATGGAGGATGGACCAGCACACTCACAGCCTCTCTGGGTGGGCACCAAAGCACTCTGTGCCCACAGTGCATGGTCAGGATTGGCAGGTGTTGTCTGCAGGGTGCTTTGTTAACAGAGCAGGCACCGTGTTTCCAGAAACAACATTACACCTATTTAAAAGCTGGTGCCACCTGAAATCTATTTCTCATCCCTAACTGATTAAATTCTGCTAGCTGGAGGTTTTATCCCAGAGAAATCCTCCAGGAAGCTCTAATAGCAGAGTCAATCTTTATAACATCGGGAACAATAAAACAAGAGCCCTCGTTCTGCCGGAGGTTTTATCTGCGGGTGCGTGGCTCCCTGTGCCTACCAGCCCCGTTACCATCTCTGCACCCAATAGGAGTCATTAAATATTTATTTAAGAGGTTTTCATTCCTGAATGGTGAAATAGAAACCAGCAATCATTAAATGGGTTTGTTAAGATAAACAGTCTGGAGGAGAGAGCCCAGGAGACTGGGCAGAGGGATGCAGGGGCTGGGGCTGGATGCTGTTTGCTCCTCTGCTGCTCCAGGGGAGATCCCAAGGCAGCACTGGATAAATTAACCATGGGGTTTAATTACTGGATGAATGTGGGTGATGCTGAGCCTGAGGGAGCTGTGAGATGGGCACCGGGCACTCAGCGCTTGCAGTCTGACAGCCATGGCTTGCCATGGCTGTTTGCCATGGGAGAAAGAAGCAGGGATACTGGTTGGGGAGTTTTTATCATCAAATTTGTGGCACTCTGGACTCGCAAAGCCCAGAAAAATACCCCGGCTACCACAATAGAAATCCCTTCATCAGCATCGGGCTGCTTGGGCAGCGCTGCTCTCCACGAAGGCTCCAGCAACCTCATCAGTATCAGCCTCCAGCTCATCTCCCACCTCACCCCGTGTGCCTCCTGCAGGTCTGTCACAATGGTCATCCTGAAGCCCTCAGCAAATGTATTTTTCTTATTAAAAATGACCTCGACCTCAGCTCAATGAGAGATTTGCCATCATTTCCCACTCTGTGCATGCTCCGGGTTTGCATTCCTGATGGCAGGGCAGGACACCCCCATTTATGAGTTCTCCAGTCCCTGCATTAAAACGTCTTTCATGGTTTCACTACCACTTAAAAAAAGTGGAGGCTGCTCCTCCTCCAGCTGTCCTGTACCAACAGTCCTGGTGGGCAGCAGACTGGGTGGGTGAAATGAGCTGTGCCACAGCGCTGTGGTTTGGCAACTTTGGCACTGTTGAGGGAATTGGGTTTGCAGCAGGAGCTTGGGAAGTGGGCACCCCATCCTTTCTGCCGAGTTACACCCCAGTCCTACTGACCCACAGAAAAGCTGGCTGGTGTTGGGGTGGGGACACTAGGAGCCAGCCCCAGGCTGCTTGTGCACCCCGAGCCCTTTGAAATGCAAACGCAGAAATTCACGTTTCCCACCTTGCTGCTGAGCCGATTTGCCTTTCCAAATCTATCCCAACACTTACGGCTTTTATCAGGATTTTTTCTTCATTTGAGCAGGCTAAAGGTGAGAGCACAGCAATTGAAACAACGTGGCCCTCCCACCCATGGATGGATATTATACTTACCCTGTTGTTTTGTAGCATTAAAAAAGCAAGCATTTGAAGCACAGAGTTTCCTGCATGGTGGAAGGGAAGAAGTTCTTTCGGTCGATGCAATTTAATTGTGCCACAAAACACCAAAGAGCCGAGTTGCCATCCCCGGCCTCCCGCCGCCCTCGGCTCGCTGGGGAGGACGGGACACGCCGGCCACTTTATCACCTTACAAACTCCTCTGCCCTGCTTGAAGCTCTCCAATTCCTTCCTTGCTGCATTTTAGAAAACAGTTTGCCAATTAGCCTTGATCTGCATCAAACTGAGAGCCTGTGTGCCCCACAGAGATGATCCAGTTCCCCGCGGGTGTTTGATCCCAGTTGTGGCCACCACAGCCACAGCAATTTCAGTGGCTGAGTCCCATCCAGGTGGGACTTCGCAGCTCCTTCCCGAGCTCATCCAAATCTCTCTCTGCTGTAGGAGCCTGGCCCCCTTGTCCCAGCAAAACATCATTCCCTGTCCTGGCCCGTGAAGACCCCAAAACCCATTTAGCCTCCAGCAGGACCGGCAGTGCTGGCACGAGGAATGAGCCTGCTGGAATCAAAGGGCACTTTGAATGCCACAGAGCATTTACATTCAAAAGTCTCAGAAAGGTTTGGGATTTATCTCCATCCTGGGAGGGAGCCTTATTAGTGGCTTTTGGGTACACCGCTCCTGAATAATGAGGACAATCCTGTCTCGGGAAGATAAATCCCAATATAATGATGCCATTGTCTTTCTTTATTATAACTCCCCGTCAGCCCCTCATTTAACTGCTGGTTTACCCAAAGATTGTGACTGGCTGCTTTAGCACAGGAAGATAATACAATGCTTTTTAATTGCCACCCAGTCTAAAATTAGCCCTTTCTTCTTTGGCTAATGAGCCACAGCGCAGCCCTTTGGGGACCACAGTTTGAGCAAGGCCAGCTCCAGCTCCTCATCCTCATGGCTGTGCTGGGTCTCCATGTCCTGCAGGACATGACCTGACCCCCCAGAGCAGCGGATGCTCTGCTCTGACCCCTCCTTTCCTCCACCTGCCTGCTTTGCACAGGAACAGGAATCTTGGGGAAAGGTTTTTTCAGCTTTGCAAATTCTCCTACAATTATCACATGAAAGAGAGTGGCTGAGAGAAACAACCTGAGGACAGAAATACTGCCTGGAAATAAATTTGGGAGAATATATTTCTGCTGTGACAGGTATGGGGAGTGCCAGAGCTGGACTAAACAGGCAGGAGGCTCGTGGGTCATTATGAGTTCGACTCAGTTACCAGGGGGATGCAAAGGCAGACGGAGATGGATGTATTGTAAGAAGGTTTTCTGGAGATGATTTGAGCAATTTCAACTCACTGCCATGGTTGGGATCAACTTGAAAGTTTCTTAATGAATGTCTTTGTCAGGAGGAAATTGGGCCGTTGAGTAGAGAAATGTGCAGAATAGAAAAGCAGGGCTCTTTCTATTGAAAATCCACCGGTGAAAAATCCAACGACAGCTAAAATTCCTGAACCTCTTGGTGTGGATGCTCTGGGAGCTGTAGTTTGTCACCTTTGTGCCTGTAACTCTCCTCAGGCACTCGAGGGAGCAGCAGGGGCATCCCTGCAGGGGAGGGGTGGGATGTGAGGGCAGAAACCTGCCCAGCGCAGAGCAGCAGCGTGGAGGGAGCTGGGTCTGGAAACCACTGCCCTGCTGGGACGTGCAGGACGCAGCCCAGGCTTCCCTTCACCTGGGCATCCCCAAGAGCTTTATCCCTGGGCCAACAGGCCCATGGCACACACAGACCTGGGCAGCAGCATCCTGAGCTGGGGGCTCTTGGCTCACTGCAGCACTCAGCTCACGGCCGAAAAGCCGCTTGTCCCTGAGGAAATTCTGGAGAGCAATTCCATGGTATCAATTTTCCAGCAGTTTGCAATCAGAGGTCGGCAGAAGCCTCTGCCCTACAAAGTGTCCCTGTGGGGCTGGCAGTGAGGAGCACACACAGATGCTGGACCAGTATCCAGAAAGGGCCCGAATGCTGGTTTCCTCCACTCTAATGTGCTGTGATGATTTCATTTTGGGTTTTCCCTAGAGGTTGGTGTCCCAATGGAGGAAAGTCAGAGCTTGCAGAGGTTCCCACCATTCCCAGGAGAATGTCTTCAATCCATCAACGAGGCACAGCCTCAACAGCTGATGGTGGTGCTGAGGTTGCTGCTGTTATTTGTGTCACCTCCTGGTATCACAGGAAGAAAAGGTCTCTCACCCATTACCTGGTTCTTGATGTCCAAAACCCACAGACCCTTTGGAAGGGGTTGTGTGGGCTCTTTGTGCTTTGGACTGAGACAGAAGTTGGTTAAAGGAAGATCCCCTGAGATTCCGAGCCACTTTTTGTATTTAGTGCAGCTTTAGTGCTTTCAAATCACTTCAAAAATTTCATTTTCCTGCTTGTGTCCCCACAATCCAAATTTAGCAGGGTCGGGTGATCAGCAAGGAGCCATGAGAGCTGCCACGTGCCTGGCATTGGCTGTGCTGTGGAGCTGCTCCTGGGGCAGCTGTTTGTGGCACCTCACTCCTACAAAATCCCCCAAGCCCTGAAAATGACAAACCCCACAGCAAGTGGTGTGATCCCTGCTCAGGGCAACGGGGTGGGGGTGCTGAGGGAGGGTCACAAGCAGCCACCTCCCTGTGTCCCCATGTCCCCGTGTCCTGTGTCCCTGTGTCCCTGTGTCCGTGTCCCTGTCTCTCTGTCCTGCAGGTTTTGCAGGAGCTGCCCTGCTGCAGGCACAGGCAGGATGAGGTCACGGTGAGGAGCTGGCAGCTTGGAGAAGTTTGTCCTTAGGATGCAGGAGCAGCCTGGAGGCTCCTCCTGCCTCTTTTCCCCCGTAATGTGACGCTCTATGAATATTGTAATGAATACAGCTATGCCCTGAAAAAAAAAGAAAACTCATTTATTTATGAGGTTATTTGATTTCCTCTGAAATGCCTCATCTAGCAGCCCCCTCCATTAGAAACCCTCTGAAGCCATGCAAGAAAAATACAAGGCTTATTATTTAAATTAATAAAGCAGCTGCAAATTTTTGCTGCATTTTAAAATATTGCTATAGAAAATATTCTTCCATGGATCATTTTCCTGTGGTTTTCTTCCTGAATATTCCTAATTATGGCTATAATTAATTTTAACGAGTCATCCACCATCAATTCCATCGTAACTTGCAAGTGTCCTGCAGCTGACTTTAAAAAAAAAAATTCAAAGGTTTGCCCTCCTCCGGCTGCCTCTGTAATGAAACCTGGGATTACTTAAGGAATTGGCACTTGGCCCCAGCGATGCAGAATTGCCTGGTCCTCAGTCAGAGCTGCTGCTGTCCAGCCCGTGATGGATGGCATCATTCAGAGCTTTTATAGGCCCAGCAAAAGAGGCCAATCTGTCCGAACTGATAAATCTCAATCTTCTGCAATATTTCATGGTTCTACCAGACATACGTATGGAGCCAACGTGACGCTTCATCTTCCCAGGAAAACAGCTCCTCCAAGGCCAGTGGCCAACACCAATGTCCTTGGACAAACTCTGACCTCTGGAGAGGACAGCGGGAAGGTCTGGGTGGAGGTTAGGAAGGTCTGGATGGAGGCTGGGAGGGTCTGGATGGAGGTTGGAAAAGAGGCTGGGAAGGTGTGGATGGAGGTTGGGAAGGTCTGGATGGAGGTTGGAAAAGAGGCTGGGAAGGTCTGGATGGAGGTTGGGAAGGTCTGGATGGAGGTTGGAAAAGAGGCTGGGAAGGTGTGGATGGAGGTTGGGAAGGTCTGGATGGAGGTTGGAAAGAAGGCTGGGAAGGTCTGGATGGAGGAGGTGGATGGAGAAAGGTGGATCAGTGCCTTGGAGTCTCATCTCCATCCCCCACCCCAGGATATCATCAGATCTCTCTACAAGAAGATATTCCCCCTGCTTGTGGACACCCAAGAGTGTGGGAGCCCTCAGGGGGCACCTCAGACTGAACTTCACCACATTGTTCTCATAAGAGCAAGGAAAAAATTGAGTTACCAAAATAAAGAGAATTTCAGAGCAGGGCTGGCAGGTGGGAAAAAGAGCCAGGCCTCTTTTTAATTCCTGTATGAGTGTATTCCTGGAATTCCTCTCCCTTGATTTTCTTTGTGTTTGCAAATCTATCCAGTGCTGGTGCACGTGGCCACAGGTTTGGGGTTGTAGCAGCAGAATCTGGGGTGTGTTCGTGTCTGCTCCCACAGATCCAGGCTTGGGCTATTGCCAGTGGACAGGAAAATGAATTTTTCCTGCTGGGCTGTTGCTGTGATCCTCTGTGACCCTTGTCTGATCCCCCCCACAGCCGAACTGGGGCTGCCTTGAAAATTGTGAAAATATTGAAATACGATCTGGTTTTATCTGCCGGTGCTGCGCTGCCGATTCACAGGCTGTGTTTGCAGAACGCCATGAGCAGCTAAAATGTTCCTGGATGCTTCCATGTGACGTGCTGACCCGTGTCCTGTGTCCCTGGCATTTTCTCTGCACCCCGTGGCATCATCCTAGGGGAACGCTGCTCTCTGCTCTTGGGCTGTGCGTCTGATACAGGTGCCTCAGGATGCCAACAGTCCCTTAAGGACAAATACCCGGGATAACATCAGGAAATCAGAAGTAAGAGCGGGCCCAGAGCCATAATTTCACTTTAAATGCTTGATTCCCACGGCGTTTGGTGCCTGCTCGGACGCCCATCCCGGTGGCAGCGTGCCTGGCTCCCGATCCCAGGGAAGAGCGTGCTTTAGCATCCAGAGCAAGGAAATCAGGGAGGGAGAGCACTAGAAGCATTCAATTGACTGCAAAGCCCATGAGGACATGAAATACTCTCTCTACATACACAAGGTTTAGTGATGATAGCACGAATCTGAGCGAAAAAGCATTTCCTCTTTACTGCAGCTTGAGAGGGTGAAATAGAGGCTGACCAGCAGCCACTGCTTTATCCTCCAATTTACTGCTCTCACTCCCAGCCTGGCCCCGAGAGCCCGGCTCCCTTTGTACCATTTTTCTGTTAGTGGGGTTTATTTGTGTCCAGAGCTTTGTACCTGCAGAGCCAAACCCGCCTTTGCTCCTGCCTGGGCACTGCTCCAAGCCACGGAGCCTGGAGAGCTGCAGGATCTGGTGGGGTGGTGCTGGAGGGTGGGACCAGGAATTCTGCCAGGGTATAGTGCCAGGAGCAGGGTGGAGCCACGGGGGGCTTTGTATTGCACAGTCAGACCAAGAATAGCTCAAGGAAAACAAATGGATCCAGCTGTGCCTCAGTTTCCCTCCGCACCCCGATTAACCCCCCCAGGAGGCATCACAGGTTGAGGAGGGGTGTGAGAGGCTCAGAGACCCCTTGCTGGCCTGGCCACCCAGAAGGGACCCTGGGGCACCTGGTGCAATCCTGATTTTCAGACAAGCTCAGTTTCCCAGCAGGTTCTGGTGAGATTTGCTGGAGGTGCCAGACCTTTCTCTAAGCATTGTTTTCCAGCTTCTGCCTGGCCTAGGGTCTTCTGCATCTTCCTCTGGCCTCCCTCCCAGTCCACCCAGTCCCCAGAGAATAAACCCAGTTAAAGTTGCCTTGTGCTTGGCTGAAGACATTTAATCATTGTCTGGACGTGATGGAAATATGAGCTACTCCTGTGCCAGTCAGGACACGCTCCTCTTGCACAGACGGAGATGAGCAAGGAGCCATCCGAGCATGAAATAGTTGTCAGGCTTCCAGAGGGTCACAAGATATATGGATTATGAAGTAGAGACTCCCACAGATCTCAGATTATCAAACACAAAGACTGCAGAAGATTGCTCCAGTCGTGGGAGCACTGTCCTGAATTCAGAGCTGAGCTGGAGCACCAGCCCAGGGGCTGCTGGAGTCCACGGGGCTCTGCTCACAAGCTTTGGGTTCACTCCAAATTCAGCCATCCCTGCACTAAACTTCTCGGTCATCAGAATCATCTTGTGCCTGTTTCTGTCTGCAGCTCATAGGAACGGGCAGGTTTTGGGTATGGTTCTGCCCTGGGGAGCAGAGGCCACCCTAAGGTTAGAGCACTTGGAGGACTGGAGATTGGGATGAAACTGGACACTTTGGGAACAGGAATGAGCAGGATTAGCAGTGTTAGGTTCAGTGGAAGCCATCCCGTGTGGGTGGATCAAGTGCCTGTAGAACAGGCAGTCACCAGGGGAAACCTGGTGGAGTTGGGGAGTTCCTGAGTGCCTGAGATCCAGGGGATGCTTCTGCTCGTGGGAGGACCCTGCTGTGCCCCTGAGCCCCTTCCCAAAGCCCCGGAGTTAACGAGGAGCGAGGCCTTCACAGGTGTTGGTGCTTAGAGGTGACGAGGCTCGTTGGGTTTCGTCAGTGCCCTTGGCTCTGAGCTGCACCGTGCAATGACCTCACTGCCCCATGCCCCTTTTCCCACAGCCTTCTCCAGGTTGTAGGAGATGCAGCTGAGGTCACTCCCTGTGTCTGGATGCTGATGGCCAGGATCACGGCCCTGGCCAGGAGAGCCATGGCTCACTGGGCTCCTTTCCCAGGAAGAGCCACTGACACAGGCGATGCCTGTGAGGTGCCAGGGCTGCAGGAGCAGGGCATGAACTTGGTGACCCAGGAGATCCTTCCAGCCCCAGGTCAAACCCTGAGGTCACCCTCAGGCACTGCCTGAGCCAGATTTAGAGGGAACAACGGAAAGGCTGCCTGTGAGCCAAGGAGCCAACAGAGAGCTGCAAACACATCTCCCTCTCCGTGTTTCTGCTCTGCCCGTGCCCCTCTCTTCATTCCTCCAGCCCCCCTAACACTGAGGAGTTTCCCTGGTATATCCTTGCAGGTTCTGAACACGACTGTTCATTAAACCCAGCCCTAGCAGGGAGCACAGCCGTGCACCACCCTCCAGCTCGGTGCACGACTGCTCATTCACCACCGCCCACCAGTTATTCCTCCCCAAAGCCCAGGCTCAGCCCAATTTGAATTAATTGCAAGAGTCAGACGTCAGCTGCTTTTATGTAACGCTCCCATGTAATTCCATCTCCTCGTTTCCGCTCCCCCACTAATTTATTCACTCCAGGTTTCTTTAAATCAGCCCAGCCTTTTTTTCCTTCTTTTTTTTCCTTTCCATTCCACAAGGTCTCTTTGTAAATCGTGTTCCTAATCCAAGGACTTGGCATTCCCTAGGTAGGCAGGGTGAGCGGGAGCAAGCCCCGGGGGACTGTAACAGCGGGGCGAGCGCCTTCTCATGGGTTTTGCTGTGCTGAGGCTGCCCATGATTCCCTCCTTCCCTAATTACTTCTATTTCAGTGTTTTCTTCTACTGCTTCAGCAAAGAGACAGGCTAGACTTTTGAAACTTGCAGCATTAACATATATATTTTATTTTTATTCTTTCCACTGATAAATCATGAAGATTTGAAATGCATTTATTGTTCTCCAATACAATAAGATGATGCACTTATTGATCTCCACTAGGTCCAATACTTAGAAAAACACCCCTGCTGGAGGAGGGGGACTTGCCCTCCGTGTCCTGTCCCCAGCTGTGCTGAGAGGTGCTGGGATGTGCTGGGCTGGAGCCCACGGATGCAGCATCCATGGCAGAGCTCGCTGGCCCCACCAGTGAGCCACCTGAGAACCCATGTCTCTCAGCACTCCTTCTCACAGAAGTGACTCTTCATTTAGCTCTTGTGTTGACAGGGCTCAAATTAAGAGGCAATTGAGGCGGCTCTCAGAGCGAGAGACGCACACGAGGCCTTCTGAGCAGGCAGCGGGGCTTGTAGAGAACCCAGCACCCCAGTTCCTGCAGAACTCAGGGGATAACAACTTCGGGCTTCATCTGCACATCAGGGTTAACCCAGCACCCCCAATTCCTGCAGAACTCAGGGGATAATGACCTCGGGCTTCATCTGCACATCAGGGTTAACCCCTCACTACTTAATCCACCCCCACGTGCCAGCAAACAGCCCGAGCAGTTAGGCAGGGACTATCCATCACCACACTGGAAGAGTCTCAGAGTGGGCTTGGCAATACCCGGGCCCTGCAAGAAGAGCTATGGAGGCATTAGGACCGAAAAATCATCTTATTTGCTTATTGATTTCCAATAAAATCTAATAATTAGAAAAATAGCCCTGCCGACTTGTGTGTGCCATGCGTACAAAGGAAGGAGGCAAAATCCCTCAGGAGTGACGGTGCCTCCACAGCAGCCCTGCAATCCTTCTGGGCTGACAGACAAGTGTCCCTGCAGCTGGCATGAGCCTGTGTCCCGAGGGACAGAGCAGAGAGCATCAGTGCCAGGAGCCTGGGGCATCCCTAGGGCCAGGAAGGGCTCCTGTGAGGCGGGGACTGTCACAGACAGGAGCCAGCGCCATGCTGTGGGTATGGGGCACCTGAGTGCCAGCGGTGACATTGCAAACCCCTGTGTGACCTTGTCCCTGCCAGCACCACCCACAGCTCCGGTTGGCACCGGTGGGGAGACGCTGCCATGGAAAAGCTGGTGCTGTGTCTCTGAGTGTGGAGGGCCAGGCTGGTCCTGCAGTGACAGGAGCGCCACCTCGGCCAGCACAGGGCCATGGTGACGTTGCTGAGGATCAGCTGTGCCTCCTGTGCAGATAAACAAAGTATTTTTCTCTCTGCAGGCTCCTAATATAGTGCCTTCTACCCTCTGTAAATAGCACACTGGAAGAGTGGTTTGTCAAAAGCAGGTCTGGGGAATTATCTGAACTCAGCCTGTGTGATGAAAGGCTCTGGGCTGAGGGCCCCATCCTGCACGGGAGGCGGGGAGCTGGGGGATAACAGCAGCACTGAAGCCAGAACACATTTGCTGCCCTTTCCTGCTGTTCTGCTGCCCAGACTCCGAGCAAAACACCCCCAAGGTGCTGATGTCCCAGTGCCAGGCACGGTGAGGGCTGTTACCCACAGCTTTGCAGGGGACTGACAAAATGATGGGGAGGTTTTTGCAAGTCAGCCTTTGATGTTTTGATGTTTTACCTTTGGTTCATGGAACTTCGGAACATTCTCATGCCAAACACCTGATTGTTTGCTTTCTTCTGCTTCCCAGCCTCCCTGAGGACTCCTCACAGCTGCTCTGTTGCGCTTCCTCTGTTGAGGCATTTGCTCCTCTTCATCTGAGCAAGAAAAAGAAGCATTAATCACCGGAGTGCATTGCCCTTGCCAGGGATTTTGGGAATCTCCCAGAGCTGGCACCCCAGCACAGGGCTCCGTGCAGCACGTCAGCCCAGCCAGGGCAGGGCCAGGCACCACCATCTCCTGCCATGGTGCACACCACCCCTGGCCTCCAGAAACCCCCTGCCCTGTCTAATTAGACAAAGAGATAAAGCACCACGGTGAGATAACAGACAGAGGGGTTCTCAGTCCACGGCTGTTGGCCATTCCCATGGTGGTTTCACAGGGCAGGACAAGCCCACATCTCACTCAGCACGTGTCACACTCAGTCCCAGCCACCTGTCCCGGCCTCTCGAGGCTCTCCTTGGTATTTATGAGAGGAGTAATAACCAGGCAAGGAACTGGGAAGAGGCTCTACCCAGTGGCCAGGCATGCTCTGGGGCAGGAGCTGAGTCACTGTAGAGAGACAGGCTCTGCACACCGGGGAAGGGAGGTTCACTCTCCTGTGGGGCTGGAACCATAACTCCATCCTGCCAAGGCTGCCCCATTAGCATTCTGCACCAGCCTGGCTTTCATAAGCTGGTCTGACTCCGTAAGATAAAAAAGTAATAACACTGCCCTCTATTATTTATTAGCTGCCTTTATGTCTCCCGGCAAAAGTCCTTCCTTCTCCCTGTGCTGAGCTGCTCCGAGACACGGTGCTGGCGTTCCACAGGCCCAGCACCCAGGCCTTCACCAGGCTCCAGGAAATCCATCTCCTGCCTCAGGAGTTGTATTCCAGAGATGACAGGCACTCGTTCAGCTCCTGCCTTGCCTTCCTGGATACCCAGGGTGGCCTCATGCTCCTGGGACAATTCCCTGCACCTGGCAGGGGAAAACGTGACAACCAGGGTCTGCCTGGGTGGGGTCCCCACAAGGGAACTTGCCTTTTGCCCCCGTTTCAGGGCTATTAAGTTGTTGAATTTTAAATTATTTTGCCTCCAAACTCTAAAATTTCCTCTTCAAACAAAGCATGTGTTCATTGTTCAAGGTGGGCTGCAGGGCTGTCTCAGATGAAGCTGGCTGCTGGTTGTGTTTTTGGGGTCCTGTGGATTTTTTTTGGGCGGACAGGGGTCCCTGGTGTCATGGCCAAGCGTTCCTGGGGTCTTTTCTCCACCCTGGAGCTGTGCAGTGTCTCCCTCGCTGCACGCTGCCCGGGTGAGGGACTCGAGCACCGCTGTCCCTGCTCACCCATGATTGTGTTGACTGTATTGACTGAACTAATTACAGCTGAGCTCCAATATTGAAATTACTCAGACCTCTGGACAGCAAAGCTGAATCACTTAGTTTATTAGTGAGAGCCAAAGCCAGCTGAGCAGCAGAGGGACGCTGCACCCTGGGAGAGGAGGCAGAGCAGCTGCCCTCCCTCAGAGATCACCCCACACTGCACGTTTAAAGCAATCCTTGTGGGTTTGCCCTACACCAGATCTTTGTTTTAGCCCTGATTCCCCAGACCTGGCGAGTACATGATTTCATCTGCTGTTTGCCAAGGCTGAGCTGGCTCCTTGGACAGCTCTGCAGGAGCACACGGCATCCCCACGTTCGGCAGGGGACAGGAAACGTGCTGGGGGGGACAGGAGACTCAGAGTCTTGGTGGCTGTGACTCACCGAGATGGTATTTCTAAACCCCAAATATAGATGTGGATAACAGCAATAAAAATTTATCACCAGCTAATACAAAGATGTAGGACTGGGGTTCAAGTATGGGTATGTGCTGTTGGCATGCTTCATCAAACACCCCGGGATTTCCATCAGGGAATGACTCTCTCTAACGTGCACACCTTCATCTTGCTCACTGCAGCACGCCCTGGCTGTGACACTGGAATTAAGTGACTCTTTCCAAGTCTCTCCAGCTCCAGGCGTGTCTCTGCCAGGAAGAGGCTCCAGGTAGGGTTTTCCTCTGCCTGGTGCACAGCCCATTCCAGCTCTAAATTCCTTCACCTTTCGCCATCACTGCTCTGGCTGCAGAAACAGCGGCATTGTAGCACATCCAGGAGTCCAGCTGGAGGTTTCCTGGATTTTTCTGGAGAAGCACCTGGAGGGCTGGCTGTGCTGGGGCGTAGCTGGCTCCTCACAGGTGGCAGGGGGTGGCATTGCCATAGCAATTGTCACCTGGGAAACGGAGAGGTATGGATGTGCCAGAGCAGCGGTGTTGTCTCTCTTTTCCTGGGTAGGTTGGCTCAGTTTGGCATCCAGCCCTGGTGAGGAAACTCAGAGCAGAGCCCAATAGTAGCCGCTTCTCCATGCCCCATCCTTGGCACAAGCCACCCCACAGCAGAGGGCCACCGTGGCCCTTCAGGTGTCTCCTGTAGGTGTAGAAGAGGTTCAGGACCAGTTGGAATGGGCTCTGACCATGGGAATCAATCCCAAAATATAGAAGGCCCCACTGAGATCAGGACTTCAGCTCCTTTCCAAGTTCAGCCTCCTGCTTTGGACTAAAAAGCTTCTTTCCTCCTCCTGAAACTTCCAGGAGCAGAAACTTCCCAACCTCCTAAGCTGTCAACATGTCTTGCTTAAATAAGATCTTCACAGGGATGCTCTTTGGATCCTTGCAGTTTTATTTATTTAGTTGGTTTAGTTTAAGATTAATCATAAATGGAGAAAGTGCCAGAGACATACAAAAGAGGTTCTAAATAATTCTGAGTGATTGAGAGCACCGTGATTAATGGGATCTGCTGATGCCATTCGGGTGGAAGCAGCCTTCCGAAAAATAGATTTATGTTAAATGGAAAAATACAATAATGTCATTCACAACAGGAGAAAACACATGGCAGCAGAACCTGCTCTGAACGGCCGTCACACACAATTCAGCCTCACAATGAACCAAACTTAACTCCTCCAAGCTTGCTGTGTCCTGATTCTAAATCCATTCATTAGATTTGATTATCTTCAGTCCTCCCCAAGTGTAATATATTCTTTCTTACAGAATTCACCGTGCTTCATATCAGGCATGGTTTAATATTTCATACAGTTCATTAAGTAACACATTCAGTTCAGCTCACAATGCCTCACTCCTAATCCCATATTCATCTCCGTGAAACCCCCAAGAAACAGAAAAAATGGGGGGGTGGAGAGACACAGGGGCGAAGTGAGATGGTTCTGTGACTGGACCCTGGTAATTAAAGGAGTTTTGCTGAAGGAGAGGGAGAGAGGATGCTCCTGGGTCCCTGTCTGGGGTGTGGGTGGTGAGGCAGCCACAGGCAGCGTGGCCTTGGGGCAGCACAGCTTGGAAGAGGATGCCTGGATTTTCCTTTGGTCTGGTCACAGTGAGCAGAGTCGTGATTCCTCCCTCCTGCCACACTCCAGACATGAACCAGAGAGAGCTGCTGCTCGTCCCGTGCTCACCCCACAGATCCGATTAAAGCCTTAAATCCTGGAAGCGAGCCAGGAATGGTGAGCTGATACCCCAGCTCGCTGTGGGGCTGAGGGCAGTCAGGGCTTTTTACAGGCTCTGGGGGGGTTTAGCCACCTGATTTTAGTTTGAGGTTTCCAATCGAACCACCCTGAGCGAGCTGTAGCCCCACAGGCCCTGCCTGCCTCCATCCACACACCAGGCCTGCATCGGCTTCCATCAGCCCAGCTCCTCCTCGGTGCCACCCCGGAGTGTCCTGCAGGCCACTGCTGCGCTGGAGGGGACACCGGGCAGTGGGAGCACAGCAAAATGTCCCTGTGTCCTCACGGGGTTCCACACAGTGAGCAGCATCTTCTCCCAAAGGGCCTTCCTCGGTTTCAGGGCAGGACTCTGGCAGGAGGAGGCCGGGGGGAGATCATTCACTCCACGCACAGGAAACTTGTTTTGGTAGGAAGTTAGACAGAGCCAGCAGTGGGTGGGAATTTGTGCCTTGCTCCAGAATATAGTCAAAATTTCTCCAAGGAGGGTGAATCAAGCCCTTGCATCTGCAAGAACACTCTGTCTGATGGGCCAAGGCTTCTGTGCAGAGGAGTCTATTATTGCTTCATGTGATGAAAATTAATAATTTATACGGGGACAAAGTGACTTCTCCGTAATTTCTTGTTAGCTGTGATTCCTCCTCGGCAGCCACAGGGATTCCAGAAGGAATCTGAGGAAGCAATAATGGGATGAAGATGCCCCTGCGAAGGGCAGAGTGAGGAGCCTGCAGCCCCGTGAGCGCACAGGCTCCGTGCTGGGACCGGACAGTGGCCCAGCAATAAATATCCCTGGCTCCCCCATGCATGCCAAATGAAGATGTGTGTTATACCCAGCCCACCAGAGCTGGGAATGTCACCAGGGCTCCACAGGACTCCTCAGTCCTTGGCAGAGGGGCCCCAGTAATGCCAGAGTTTAGAAAGTAGGACCTTGGGGATGCATTGTTCAAAGGCCAGGGAACAGCAGCGTGCCAGGCTGAGACTGTCCATGCCACTGATCAGGGCAGTGGGTGTGAATTTCTGGGGCGTGGCTCTCACTCCTGCGTCTCTCTTTTTCTCTCCAAGACCTGCTTTCTCTACCTGTGCACAACAGCCAAGGCGAGGTGCGTCTCGTTCCTTGTGTCACACCCAGCAGAAGGGGGGACTCCTTGGAGGCCTCCAGTTCCCACTCCCCGGCAATCCCAGCCCTTCCCGAGGGCAGCACCAACCTGCCAGCAGCAGATAAGCTCAATCCTGCAAAAATGCTACTTTCAGCTGTCCCCTCATACACGTGTTCACTCTCAGGACCTGATTCTCCCTTGGCAAAGGGAACCTGTGTTCACTGGTAATTCAGAGTGCTGGCACCAGCAGTGGCAATGCAGGTGATGCTCTGGGGTCGTGACACCTGGCTGGGGACAAGGCCCCAGGAGTGGCCTCAGGGGGTATTTGTCCTCCTTAGTGCTGCTTTTCACAAGTGTTCCCTTTGCACAAGTGTTCCCTCGCTCTCATCCTTCTCTCTTTCTCCCCCTCTCCTTTCAGCCCGCTGCTGCCCCGTCCCACATTCCAGGAGCTCTTTGGTTTTGGGTCTCATCCTCCCCCTCTAGAAAGATGAAAACTCCCCCAGTGTCTGGTATACCCAAGAGTCAGGGCTGGAAGAGGGATTTGGGCTTGGGCATTTCAAATGGGGGTTGATGGCTTTAGCCCCAAACTCTCTTGGGTTTTTTCCTTCCAGTGCAACATTCCTGCCTCCATCACTGGGCTGGATTTCTGCCTTTTTTCCTTTTCCTCCTCCCACCAGATTTGCTTGCACAGAAGAATTACAAGAACAGAAGGTGAAGCTAGATCTTTCTCCCCTTTTTTAAAATTTTATTTTGGCATCCATTGCGTGCTTTTTGCCAAACTGCTCCAATTCCTCTTCCCCAGTGCCCACGCTGCCTGCCCAGCACAGGGGACACGTAGCAGCAATGGTGCCAGCCGTGGTGGCCATCGATTCCCTGCAAGAGGAGGGGGTGGCAGAAACACCAACCCAAAGCCCAGGGGAAGCACCTGTGTGGGTTTGGATCACCCTCTGACGAGGATCTGCTGCACCAGGAGCCGAGCTGAGGTTGCTGCTGACTCCCAGTGGGTGGGAAAGGCTTGTCACCACGGGTGGAAGCCTTGGAGCTCCCCACCTGCATCCTCACTGCCTCTCCTAAATGCAGTCAGCGTGTTTAATCATCCTTCCCACCTTTCTTTGAAGCCTCCCCAGCTTTACTACATCCCTTTCCACCTGTGCAGTGCTCGGTGTGTGGGTGCACGGGGAATTTATCCAGTGGCAGCGTGATTGGGGCTGTTTTGCTCTGTTCTTCTCTGAGTAATCCCTAACATTCGAGAAGCGTTTTTTCTTTTATCTCTGTTGAGCAATGAGCTGATGTTTTCGGAGAACTATCTATTATAACCCTGAGATCTTGTTCCTGAGAGTTAATAGTCAGCCCAGAGCCCATCATTTTATTTCTGAAGTTGGGAATGGCTTCTCCCACGTGTGCCACTATTTATCCGCACTGCTTTTCTCCTGTCATTTTCTTGGCCAGTCACTCACTTCAAGGTCCTTCTGCAATTCCTCACGGTCACTCCTTGTCCTTAATACCCTAAATAATTTGGAAGCATTAACAAAAAGCTCTCATTTCACTCTCTACTCCCTTCGTCTCCCAGGGAGCATCCATATAGGGTCAAGGAGAAATTTTGGGGCAACTTGTGGACCCACAGAAAAACTGTGACCCATGGAAAGGGATGGGAGAGAAGAACCCGTGTGGCTGCCCATGGTCCTGATGGGCATCAGCATCTGGGAGCAGTGGGGACAGGCTCCAGGCAGTCCAAGCAACAGATATCTGCAGGGACAACTTGTTTTGATACATTACCCCCAAGATCCATCAGTAAATGGGATTGAAGAGCCTTTAATGATCATAAAGAGTGAAAAATTCCAGTGGAGGGATGGCCGTGGCTTTCCCGCACAAGCAGATGCTTGTCAGAATTGGTACTCTCCAGGGAATTGTTCCAGAAGGTGGATGGAATAAAGTGATTCACAGTATTAAAAAAATAAAATAAAAAGAGAGACATCAGAGCTCCTGGAAGCTGTTCAGTTGGCACCAGGAAGGCTGCGAATAACAGACGCCCAAGGGAACCAATGTTTGAAGCCAAAGCAATTTGGGTAACAGGACAGGCTTGGGGGGGAAAAACCCACAGTGCCAGATTTTGGATCCTGCTGCACATCGTTGCTAAAAAAGAAGCCACACATGTTGTGAATGTACAGCCCAGGAACACATTTTGGAGGCACATTCCTAATGCAGCACGTGGTGTGCTCGTTCCTATTACTGATAATAGCTAAATTCAGCTCCTCCTCCTGCTCTTCCCTGCTCAGCCATGGAAAACGTGGCGTCCAGATGCTGTTAAACAGCTTTAGAAATTTCCAGGTGAACATATTGGCTGTTTTGAGGGTCTGCCGTGAACTCGCAAGGTTTACGGAGCAGAGCAGCTGTGTCCAGGGTGGGATGGATCTATTTGTTTCCTATATTGGCACCTGTAAGGGAGGGCTGGAGAGGCCCGTTCCATCCAAGTAGCTCTGGCATCTGCTTTATTTGACCAGTGAGGCTTTGTAGCAAGAACAGCAGGATTCAATCTGACCAGAAGTACTTCTCTTAAAAATGTCAGGGGACGCCTCGAGCCCCCACAGAGCTGGGAGGGTGTTTTCCTTCTGCCAACCAGAATCAAACCTCTCCATTCCCCTTTATCTCACTCATATGCCCAGGGAATCCCTGGGAAGCTGGTGATAAATCAGCTTTTCTCTGGGAGGAGAGGAAGAAATGTTCTTCATCTTCCTCTCCCCAAGCTGCAGTCCAGCCTCTGTGCTCTCCACATTTGTGTCTGTGCAAAGTGACAAGGGACATGTCGCTGCTCCCACAGGCACCTCAGCCAGGCCTGCAGAGCAACCCGGGCAAAAAATGGGGAAATTCTGTGCCCCTGAGCCACTCTTAGTGCTGCATCTGCTGGGGGTGCAGCAGCACACAGTGACTGACACCTCCAGTGTCCCATCACCCTTCATCACAGAATGGGCTGGGATGGGAGGGACCTCAAGGAACATCCAACCCCTGCCACGGGCAGGGACACCTTCCACTGTCCCAGGCTGCTCCAAACCCTGTCCAGCCTGGCCTTGGACACTGCCAGGGATCCAGGGGCAGCCACAGCTTCTCTGGGCACCCTGTGCCAGGGCCTCCCCACCCTCCCAGGGAGGAATTCCTTCCCAATATCCCATCCATCCCTGCCCTCTGGCAGTGGAAGCCATTCCCTGTGTCCTGTCCCTCCATCCCTTGTCCCCAGTCCCTCTCCAGCTCTCCTGGAGCCCCTTTGGGCACTGGAAGGGGCTCTGAGCTCTCTCTGGAGCCTTCTCCTCTCCAGGTGAGCACCCCCAGCTCTCCCAGCCTGGCTCCAGAGCAGAGGGGCTCCAGCCCTGGAGCAGCTCCATGGCGTCCTCTGGACTCTCTCCAGCAGCTCCACGTCCTCCTGATGTTGGGGACCCCAGGGCTGGAGGCAGCTCTGCAGGGGGGTCTCACCTGAGTGGAGCAGAAGGGGTCTGCTGTGATTTATGACAGTGTTGGTCTCATTTGAGTGTAACATTTTCTTTGTGGCTGGTAATATCCACAGTGACCTTTCCATATCTGACATCAATTCTACCTGAAACTTCCAAAAATTTATTTTGTTAAAGATGTTGGGGAAGTTTACCAGGCTGGTAAAACAACTCCATCCATGCCTGCAGTTGATGTCCCAGCCCTGGGGGAGCCGGGATGTCTCTGCCTGGAATGCAGATGGTCTGTCACCGTCAGGAAAGCCCGAGAGCTGCTGTGGCACCAGGGAGATGTGGCGCTGCTGCAGCTGCTGGTCTTTGCTGGTGAGCTGTTCATCCACACCCAGGGCTCCTGCAAACTGCTCCCTGTGGGTTCCCAGTGTCCTTGCTGGGATCGTGTCCGGGGGTTGTGGATACAGGTGGTTCTTGTAGCACGTGTGGTGTTTCTCCTGGAGCTTTCACACACAAACATTTCCCTTTTCTCCAAACCCACAGCAGTGTCCACCCGGGTCCTCTGCAGCACCACAGACCTTGGGCTCTGCCACTCAGCCTTGAAGGGCAACAAAAAAATCCCTTTCCTCTTGGAGGCCAGAGATGTGCTGAGTGATTTGCAGACTAAACCCAACGAGTCTGGTGGTTCTGGTCCCCCAGAGGTGTTGGATGAGCCGTTGGCCAGTGGGGTGGTGAGGCTACCCCAAGAAGATCCTTGGCTGGCCATGGCAAGGTTTTGTAGGTGGGATGATGATTTTCTGTGGGGACTGGAAGAAGATGGAGCACAGCAACAGGGACACAGCAGCCGCAAACTGAGTGTCCATGACGGATGGCAAAGCCACCATCAGATTTCAGATTCTGCCCTGGATCTCCAGCTCCTCCATTTTTCAGCACCCTGTGGAGGAACCCCCCCATCAGATGCCACTTGGGCCACCCATCTCCACCAGCCATGGCCACATGGGACCAGACACCACTGTCCCAAAATGCCGTGGGAGGGCACCTGGGCACGCAGCTCCTCCCGGGAGGGCGATGAGGACGGGGCTGGAGCGGGTGCCAGCGGGGGGATGGAAGCGTGGCTCACCCCCGTCCCCTGACTCACGGCAGGTCCCCGCGGGCTCAGCGTGACAGCTCGGCTGCCTGCGGTCGTCTATGGCAACTGAGCCACCTTGGAAGGCTGCACTGCCTGTGTGGGCTTGAAATTGTGGTTGTTTTTGTTCCCTCTTGGGAAAAAAAAAAAAAGACAATCTGATTTGTATGTAACTCCGAATCAATTCCTTGTTAACCTTTACAGCCATCTGGAGGGAGTCACTCCTCGCTGCAGGGCCGTGGGAGGCAGCGATGCTCCTGCTGGCAGATTTTGCAGGGGTTGGCACCGAGGGAGCTGGAAGCCCCGCGCTGGGCAGGAGCCAAGAGCCCCGGAACACCCACCAGAGCCAGGAGGGAGGATGCTGGGCTGCGGAGTGGCCTGGTTTGTCAGGGCCCACGGGGTGTGCCGGGCTGCCCCTTCCCTCCCAGTGTGGGGCACAGGGAATGGGAATAGCCGCTCACTGCTTGTCTTGGGAGTGAGCAGAGGGGGGAACCCTGCTGGGGGCCCCGTCCCTGTCAGGGTCACACTGCCCCAGTGCCACAGCCCTGCTGAGACCTGAGCTCTGGGCTTTGCAGCTGAGGGTTGAGGGTTCAGGTCTGCTCCAGGTGCTGAGGCCCCCGTGGCATGGGGGAAGAGCTGGATCAGACCTGAAGGTCCATCCAACCCATCCACACCCAGGGAGCACGATTCGGCCAAAGGCTTCTGCCTCCCACGGCTCTGCCTTGGAGCAGTCCCTGGGAAACCTGCTCTGAACCTGCAGGGCATTCTTCTCCTCCAAATGCTTCCTGTGGAGTCTCCTCTTGGCTGGCACTGGGTCTGACAGTGCTCACCTGCGTCTGGCAGTCCTCACCTGCATCTCATGCAGCCCTGCCTGGTCCCCTGGCAGTTCTGCTTGGCAGGAGGGACGAGCAGAGGGGACAGGGGACACTGCCACGCCTCTGGCAGCCCCATGGCAGCCTGGACAATGGGATCAATTGCAGTTTCCACAGATGAGAAAGAGAAGGGGCAGCACTGGCCAGATAAACACAATGCAACTTTATTTTCTTTCTTTCTCTGCCCCCTTTAAAATGTATAAATATTTTGAAAACTTTCCAAAGGGAGGCAAAAAACACCGAGCTGTACATGAGTGACTCAATGCAGTGTCACTGTGTTCATTAAGACAGAAGGAAATCAAGTCATTACCGGGCTGAATAAAGAAGAATCTTTTGGTTGACTAAGAGAGGGGAATGCACTTGCAACGGGTGGGATAAAACAGGAGCATGGCTGCTATCCAGCCCTGCTGAGCTCTGTCTGAAGGTCTTAATTATAAGCAGCTCAAAAAAAAAATAAGCCGACGAGAAAAGGAATTTACAACACAAAAGAAATAAATTGGATCTCAGATGCCTCTATACATATTTAATCATCGGGATGCTGATGAAGAGGAATCTTTAATACGAGCTGCCTCCATCCAGCTTTGCTCGCCGAGGGCTCTGGAGGAGGCACCGTGCCCGGGCGCCGGTGGATTTGGCCGGTGCAGGGGCTGCTGCCGAGGTGCACGGCTGCAAACCAGCAGCCAGAGAGGAGAAAAACCCGACCTTTGGGTCTGGGAGCTTGGCTGGAACAAGGGCGGGATCAGAGGCCTCCTTGGAGAGCTCTCCAAGCTCCACGGCTCGGCCTCCAGAGACGCCGAAGGTCAGCGAGGCACTCGCCGAGTCCAGGAGCATCTAAAGCCAGGCTGGGCACGGAAAATCCTGGCTCAGCCTCTGCCACAGTGGAGCACGAGGGATGATTGCAGCTCTCTCTCGTTTTTAAGCCAATTGTCTCTCATTTTTGAGCCAGTCTCACTAAGCCCTCTCTAAACTCATTTAATTCGTTTCGCCATCTCAGCTCTGATAACCGCAAAGATTATTTGCCTTTACCCCACGGCAAATTCCGACTTTCCTGAACCTTCTTCCCCTTTATTGATTTCCCACAACCTCCCGAGAAAACATTTCCACTGCATCTTTTAAGGGCTGGGTTTAGATATCATCTCTCTCCCCGTGTTTGTGTTTGCATGGCGCATCCTCTTTAATTAGGATGTCTTGTTGGACACAGTGTAGTCTTCGGGGAGTTCCCCCAGTGATTTGTTTACAGATGTCAGGTTAGCAATAAATTGGGAGAAATAATTGACCTTTCCTGTAAGACTTTGCTAATCCTGTTCCTTCTTAACTGTTTCCAATTTTTAGTGTGCAGCGGTGTTTTTCCTAATCAATTGTTCAGACTGTGAGAACATTACGGGAGATGCCATCAGGAACACGCCGTGGTGATGCAATTTTAATGATTCATTCTCTCTTTCTCATTAATTCATTGCATTTCATATTTCTTCAAGTGCTGACTTTGGAAGTTTTCAAGGCTTTAAGTAGTTTTTCTGTTTGATTTATTTATTTTTTTTTTAAACAATTACAGTGGCCTTCTTGCTATGAGTTGTGTTGCTGCAACAGGCTGTGGGCAGGATCCACTTGCCGGAATGATGCAGGTGTGGAGCAAGGAGCTCATCCCAGCTTCAGGACCTGGCGTGCTAAAGCAGATTCCAGCTCCAATGCAAGGAGAAGAGTCAGCAGAACATTTATATTAAAAACTGTTACTTTTAAACAAGTTAATTTCCCCCATGAATCAAGCTGCTGTAAGGAGAAATCCTGTGTGGCAATCTAAGTATAATTGTGATATTCTCATTAGAAGTGCTCAGACTGAATCGCTTTCATTTTAATTTTTTTTTTTTAAAAGGAATTCAAACTTTTGGAAGTTAAATGACTTGGAAGAGCTCCAGCTTTTGATTTAAAGGAAACTGTTCTGTTGTTATTCTGCATTCCAGAAATTATAAAAAACACTTCAGGTTTTGAAAACAAAACCTGGGGAATTGGAACGTTTTATTTCATGCAAAATAAAAATACGGGGCTTTTCCACGTCAATTATTTCAGGGGAGTGATAACATCCCTGATGAAGCAGCTGTACTAGCACCTAATGCTACTATTAATATGCAAGCGCGGGTCCTTATTCTGATCCCTGACAGTGAGCAAAACAGCAGTGAAGTGTTCTGCAAGGAAATCCTTTCTGCAGCTAATCACCTCATTAGAAATTCAGAGATCGTCTTAAACTGATCAGTTACAGTCAATTCAGAGCAGAAGCAGCGGCGGTAACCGGAGCCAGGCGGGTTCTGCAGCGCCGGGGACAGCTGTGACGGGGGACCAGGCGCACCGAGCCCTCATCTGCCTTTCTCGGGCTCTTCCGCCGCGTTTAAAGCCCCGTTAGCCCCGTCAGTTTATAAATTACACCTTCATTAGTACAAGCTCTTATCTTGTTTCACACGTAGTTGTCAGTTTAAGGCAACATCGCAAATGAGGTGTTCTCTCCTGGCTGTAATTGCCGGAGGGATGCTCTGCCTCAGCCCCGCCCAGGTGGGAGAAAGCACCGGGATGGGGAAGGTGCGGGGATGACAAGATGGGGTGAATTTTCCTGTCTGGATGGGGAAGGTGTGGGGATGAGAAGACGGGATGAATTTTCCTATGGGGACGGGGAAGGTGTGGGGATGACAAGACGGGGTGAATTTTCCTGTGGGGATGGGGAAGGTGTGGGGATGGGGAAGGTGGGGGGATGACAAGACG
>VZTF01007554.1:0-27719 GCA_013397755.1 Cnemophilus loriae | reverse complement strand
GAATTTTCCTGTGGGGATGGGGAAGGTATGGGGTTGGGGAAGGTGTGGGGATGACAAGACGGGATGAATTTTCCTGTGGGGATGGGGAAGGTGTGGGGATGACAAGACGGGGTGAATTTTCCTGTCTCACCACTACAATCAGCGCCAGGGATTTGGGGCGCTGTGGGCACTGCTCATCCGGAAGCAGAAGGACACTCGTGCATCTCAGTAATTCAGTTGTTTTAACCCAAGTGCATTCTCCGGGAATGTTTGACTTAAAAGTCAAGGCAGTGGAGCAAAGTTCATGAGGTGGAAGGAGACTCCGGATGTCTTGCTTAGAATTAAAAAGTCGTGTTGATAATTTAGAGAAAAGCCCTCCACACGTTTCAGGCAGTCTCTTGCCAAAGGCACTCTTGTCCCCTTGGGTTTCCAAGCAGGTCTTGGGACGGGCAGTCGGTCGCTGAGCCTTTGTAGCCAGGAGGGAAATCTGATTTTCTTGCTCTGCTTCAGGAATTTTGGGCTCCTGGGGTACAATTGTTGAGTGTCACTCCCCGGAGCACAGCAGTGTCACCCAGCAGGGACCAGGCTGGCGTGTCCTGTGTGCTGCGGGCTCCCTTCCCAAAGCCCATCTGCCCTGGTGTGCCCTGGGCAGCAGCACAGCTCTGCGCGTGTGGCTGCAAACCCCCAGCCCTGCAAAGCCCGGCTGGAGGAGGCCGAGCACCGGTGCCTGGGCAGGGGCTCTCACATCCCACTGGGAACAATCCCTCAGCCTGGCTTTGTTAGGGACTGGGGGGTCAGATGCTGATCAGCTCAGCTTGCCTTGCTGGGCCTTTAATTTAATATAATTTAANGCCCCAAACCTCCGTGGGGAGGGACAGCAGAGGCATCGCCACGGCCCCGCTCGCAGGGACAGATGGCACCACCGGCACAGAGATTTGTGCTCCTCAGGACAAAGAGCTGAACGTGTTCAAAATGAGGCCGTTCCAGCTGTCGGGATAACGGAGCGTGCCGGGAGGACAACGGATCCCTCCTCGGCTGCCCACGGCTTCGTCATCCCGCTCCCCTTCAGCAGGAATGAGGCTCCCCCTCGCTGGAAAACAGCCTGCAGAGGATCTCCTGCTCCCTCCCCTGTTAAAAACGGGCTCTCGTTTCCTGCCAAGAGGGTGAGCTTAATTATAAACCAAAACCAGACCCATCTGCTTGGGTGGGTGTGGGTGTTCTTTCCCCAAACGGGTGGGGTTTGGCCACTTCTCCTCCTAATTTTAGGCACAAAGAAATGAAAATTATTAAACTGTGGCAAGGATGGAAGGTACTGCAAACTGTCCCCTGCCGAGCTGCTTTCCTGGCAGTGACATCTCTGCTGCTTTGGGGGCACAGAGTAGAAAAATGGTAATGAAACAGCAGTGCCACATCCCCATCCCTTTCCCTGTGTTCATTCTCACCCTTCCTCATGGCATCACCGTGAGCTTCCCACAGGAGCTTCCTGGCGAAGCACAGTGAGAGCAATCCCCCTTCAATTTTGGGTTCATTCAGGGATATTTTAATAAATTTCCAGTCAATACCTGCTGTTGGATGACACTCTCCCCTCTCCTGCTGGGCTGTGTGTTTGTTGTGCTGTGATTATTTAGGTTTGTTTGAACTTCTCTCTGTGCTATGGGCTTTCTAAATGGAAGGGAAAGTCATGCAGTTGCACAAAGCTAAGCAAAGCTGGAGCTAAGAGGAGCTGAAAATAATACAAATAAAATAACCCCAAACCAACAGGATAAACAACAGATATCTGGGTGCCATCACAACTCAGACAATCTGTGTGAGGCATCTGACCCTGGAGAAAGCTGCAGGCACAGCAAAAGTTCCTTAGATAACTTTTGATGAAATTATTAAAGCTAAATCAAGTATCATTTAAGTTAAAGGACATCGTAGACAAGACCTGCAAACTCGCAAGGCTGATTTCTGAGGGCACCTGAAGGCTGTGGGTGTCGGGGGCACAGCACCACGTGTGCCAGCTCTGAGTGGGGCTTGGCACAGACACGGGGGCTCAGACCCCAACGGCACAAACTGCAGAGCCACCAGCTTGCAATGAGAGTATTTAACGGCAAAATTATTATTATTCCCAGGGCTGAATCTTCCCCGTGGCTGCACCTGAGGTCTCGGTGTACCCAGCTGTTCTCAGCTCGGAAACTCCATATCCTGGAGGATTATTCCTGTGTAAGGACTCTGTGCCTGCCCCGAAGGGCTTCCAGGAGTGATGATGAGGAGGATTTTGACTGAGGAAGGCCGTTAAGCACTGCAGGTGTGGGAGTGGCTCCCTCCACTCCAGGCTTCCCAGCAGGGCTGACTGTGCTGTTCCAGGGTGTCAGACCCTGAGCTCAGCACGTACTGAACCCTCTGATGAACGGAGGCCCTGAATTAAGGCACCTGAGTTTAGAGCCTGTTTTATGAGCCTGACCACATCATAAATCTAACAGAGCTGAGCTCAGCAGCCTTCCCCAAGTGCCTCCAGAGCAGACACGAGTCCAGCACCGTGCGACGCCTGCGAGGCTGCACAGCAGAACCTGCAGCTGTAAAATCCACGGAGAGCTGGAGGTGGGAGCTGGGTCTGTGCCAGGGACTGCTCATAGACCTGGGAAAAGCGCCTGGAACTTTGCAGCACGGTGGTCAGATAGGGAGAGAGGGATGTGCCATCCTGGGAGATGTTCAGGGGAACAGTCAGACCCCCCAGCTCCTCCTGGCCACCTCCACTGGGAACGACAGCGAGTGCTGGTGCTGGTGCTGGTGCTGGTGCTGGTGCTGGTGACTTCCTAGAAGACGGGAAGATCCCCTGGTTATACTCTTTTAGGGCCATGCCTGTTGGGTCTGTAGTGCTGACAGTGTGCAGCCTGTTTGTTTCCTGCAGGCAGGATAGGACCACTCCAGGGACGTTTGGATGCAGCTGGCAGGGAGCACTGTGGTTCCAGAAGGTTCTTGGTTCCATCCACCTCGAAGCCAAGGCTCCTTCCAGCTCCTCACTCTTGGGAGCTTTGCTACCTCTGCAGGAATTCCTGGCTGATGGACGACCCCAGTGCAGGCTCCATGGCATGAGCTGAACTCCAAGCTACCATGACAGGAAAAAATAAAATTTTTCCTTTAATCAATCATGTGTAACCTTTGAGAGCTGACCTGCCTTTTGGATTGCCTCTGCCCCTCCATCCCCTGGGGTAACAGTGCATGAAAATTAGGAGCTGAAGACATCAGCAAAGCGGAAGCACAGGAGCAAAGCTGAGCCCTGAATTGTGCAGAGTCATCAGGGACAGCTTTTCTCCCTCTGCATGGTGCTGCCACTCCTCTTGCTTGTCCTTGCAGCAAAAATGGAAACCAGGGCACATTTCATTACCCTGCCTCCTCTCCTGCCCTGCACAGAACTTCGGGAGAAGTGGCCAATGCCTCTGTTCTTCTCATGCAGGGCTGCATCTGGGATTGCCCAGAGCATCACTGTGCAGGGCCTGCCCTCCTCACCCGTTCCCCCAGCTCTTCTCTTAACTCACCCCAGCTTTGGGGAACTTGTTCTGTTCTCCCAGGAGAGGACCAGGGAAGTGGGATGGAATTCACAGTTCCAAAGAGAAACTGGAGAGGATCCACCCACCTCTGCCCCTGCCCCTTTCCTTGTCCTACAGAGCTCCCCTCTGAGCTGCTGAACATCTGCCCACCAGTCCCTCGTGCACCACAGGGCCTCAAAACCAGCCTGGGAAGCTGAAAACCAGTATTACATCCATGCAGGCACTGAGTGAACCGGGCAAGTTTGCCGGACTAAAGCCTTGTTTCATGTGCTTATACCTGGAGAGAGTCGTGGCCATGCTGTGTGAGGCTCAGAAACGTGGAAAGCACCTGAAGAAGGGATGTGACACAGACACTCAGTGGGGCGTGTGGTCCAGGAAACAAAAACCAGGTACAAATAATTTGGGGGTCCCCACCCATTTGGCCATGGCTCCCTGGGGAAGGGAAGATGCCCTTTTCCAGTAAAGCCTTCAGGATGAAGATGAGCACTGGTGTTTTCAGGAGGAGCTAGGGAGGAGCAGTGGCACACAAAGCCAGGGGACAGCTCTGCACCAGCCAAAATCAGCTGGCAAGGAAGCAGCCAGGATGTGGGCACAGGGCTGGGCAGAGCTCTGGCAAGGACAGCACAACTCTGGGACACCTGGAACAGATCCCAGCTGAAGTGCCAATGCTCAGCAAAGCCTCCGTGCCCCTCTTCCCTGCCAGTGGGATTCTGGTGTGACTTGTCAGCAGATCTCCACTTGCCACGCACCAAACAAGGCGGTCCAATGGGCACAGAACACGGGCAGGGAGGGGGGCAAGCAGCACCTCAAAGCTGCAGTGCCAGTTCTGTTCGCTTGTGAAATCTCAGAGCTTGTTTGCCCCTTTTTCCTGGAATCCAATAACTCTACATTGACACAAAGGGACCCGAAACCAATTGTTTTTTACTGCACAAATCAAGACTGACACAGAGCATGCAGAGGGACACAAAGCACCGGGCAGGCCCCGAGATGCTGGGTGCAGTGTTTAGGAGGGAGCCTGGGGAAGCTGTGGTGCCGTGTACTGCTGGCACGTATCCCCCTGGGCAGGCTTTAAAACCCTGCTTTTAGAGCTCAGCCTGAACAAAGTGCTGCTGTTAGTGCCTTTAGTGATAGCAATAAAGATCGCTTTTATTGTTGTTTTAGCTCAGAATTTCACAGCGCGTCCCTGTTGTTATTTTGGGGTCAGTCCTCAGCTGCAGCAGCTGCAGCACTGGCAGCAGTGCAGCCAAGGCATGTCCTGCACAGCGTCGGGGGAGCTGCAGCCGTCTGCAGCAAACCCAGCTGGGGCAGGGAAGGATGCTCCCGTTCGCTTGTTGAGGAAGCCTTGGGAGCGCCTGTGGCTGCTTCCAGAGGAGGGCTGAGCTCTTGGGAAGGAGCTACAAGACTTGGGGCAGTGATTTCTGCAGCAGAGAGCCGGGATTGTGGCGACGGTGGCAATAGGGGCCCTGGCAGCCCTCGCCCTGTCCCGCACTCAGCGGCTCGGCTCCTTCTCCTGAGGGGTCGGGACCCCGCGGGAGCCGCTGGTTTGACATTCCCGAACATAAATCCTGCCCTAGCACCCGGCCAGAGGACGCGCCCGCCGCTCCCGCAGCCCTGCCACGCTGCCCATCTGCCGGGGTGGCACCGAGCCCAGCGGGCTGCGCCGCCAGCGCAGCGCTGGGTGCCAGCGGGACGAGCGGGGGGACAGCCCGTGCCACGCCGGGAGCCAGCACAGCGCCGTGTGCCAGCAGTGCCAGCCTCGGGCAGCTGGCTCTGCTGCAGGGCGGGCAGCTGGGGGGGCTCCGGGCACTGCCCCATGGCTCTGCCCCCTGGCTCTGCCCCCCGGCACTGCCCCCCAGCCGCTCTGCTGTCCGGCTGCTCCACGGAGCTGCAAGGGGGAAATGCGGTGTTCAGACCAAGGGCAAAGCGGCAGCTCGCTGGAGCAGAGTGTCTCGGGCAGGCTTTGACGGGAGCTGGCTCCTCAGATGTTCCCGGTGCTTTTCCCTCCTCGTTTCCCGACGCCGAGCTGCCCGTGCTTTACTGTTCGCTTTCACCGGGAGCTTCTCACGCCTGGGAAAGGGGGAAGGCGACTTGAAACCCTCGTGCAGGCTTTGGAATTCAACGTGGTCTGCACAGGATGCAAGTAGGGAACCCGCGAGCCTTGAAGTGGTGTGGAAGCTGCCGGGCTGGTCGTGCCAAGAGCCGCCTCCTGCCCACGGCTGGGGCAGTCTGGAGCTCGGGAGGGGCGGCAGAGACAGCTGATGCCCCTTTGGGGGTGACTTCAGCTCCCCAGTGCACAGATCTCCTCTGCCAGATCAGCTCCAGCTAATTGGAAGGGATCATCCTGCTGACAGTGCTCGTTCCTGGCCCGGTGCTCTTCACTGGCAGCTGGAGATGCTGAAGTTGGAGCAAGGATTTATTTGATATTAAGTATCTGTCCCAAATCATTAGGTTCTGCATTCCGAGCGTGACTTCTCAGAGAGAGGTAACGCTACTCAGATATAACGAGGCTCAGATCGTAGTTAGACTCAGGGAAATTCTTGCCATCATGAAATCTATTTTACATGGGCACCAGTTAGCCTGGACTTATTTCTGAAAGGCACCAAGGATGAGTGGGAAAGCAACTGTGACTAATGGGAGCTTTCCTCAAATATACGAAGTCACAGGAATTAATGAAAGGAGGGAGAAGAGCAGTGAAGTGTAACACCAGGCAGAAAAAGAGCTGTCATTTTCACATTCCTTTCCAGCAATTATTTCCTATTTTGAAGTCTCTCTGAGCTCCCAGCCCACCTTAGGGAACGGTGTTTTCTGGATATTTCCTGGAAAGAGCCACCACTGCTGCAAGAAATCCTCGCTCCCACCACATCCCTGCTCTTCCTCGCGGGAGCAGCCAGGGCAAGGATCAGCCAAACTCCTGTCCCGAGGGATGCTCATCCCAAACAAACCCCTGGATCCCCCGAAGCCTGGCTCTCACACGTGTCCCAGGACACCTGGCTGCCCTTTCCGCACTAAGCAGCTCAGCTCCCAGTTCAAGCCACCCTGATTTATTGCATTCTGCAGTGTAAGTCCGAGCAGCTCAGCTGCATGGCACTGGGAAAGTTTGCAGGGAAGGCTCTTCCGTGGAAGCAACAAGAAAAATGCCTGGTTTATGTGAAATTGGAGCTGGATTGGTTATCTCTGTATCTTTGCATGAGATACTGCCATGCTGTACAGTGGATTTTGCGCTCTTGCAAAGTAGAGCTCCTTTCCTTCTCTCCTTCGGAACAAAGTTTGAAGAATTGCTGTTTCTACACCCGTGGATAGCTCAGCACTGGATCCAGGCTCTGCCCTCAGTGGCTGCTTGGACTGAGCACAGAGCTCACACCCCAGGAGCAGCTCCACTGCTTCCCAAACCCTCTGGACCCAGCCCACGTTGCCCATGTCACACTGATGCCCTGGCCGGCGTCTCTTTCAGACGTTTAAACGGGAAATGCCTCACACAACGCATTTACTTGACTAATGCAAAATCTCTCCTCCAAACCTGAATTCAAACAGCACAACTGAGGCTTTGCAGCAACCTCCTGTGGCAACGCCAGCCTTGGGAGCTCCTGCTTTGCCAGGATGGAGGTGAGACACGGTTTCCTCTGGTCTGGAGGGAGAGGAGCAGAGCCCACCAGCCCAAACCCCCGGGCTGCTGCCAGCCAGGGCACCCCAGCACAGGCAGAGCTCCTGGCACATCCCAACCCTCCAGTCTGTGGCAGGGCGAGGCTGAATTTGGCTCTCTTTCCAGTTATATAAAGCTCTCTCCCAGTTTATCAGCACCCTGCTGGCTCTGGTTTGCATCTACCCTGACAGATGAGAGAGAAGCCTCCTGCTTCCATCCGGCTGCAAAGAGCTGGGTACCACAGGGGCTCGAAATATCTGCAGGAGGAGACACCAGAGAAAGAACTACGGGGCTGCTGGGGGAGGGCAGCTGCTGATGGGCTGGAGGAGAGCGAGGACAGGGTCTGGGAGAGTGGGGGATGTTTGGAAAGGAACGGGCTGGGATGTTGGGCTGGGGAGCGTGCTGAGCTCTGTGGGAAGGAGCCATTTCCCTGCTCCGGGTGTAAGCTGAGCCCCTGGGCTCTCCCCGTCCCTTTTATCTCCCCTTGATCCCTGTTTCAGGTCTGGAAGGCAGCGTGTTTGGAACTTGCCTGCCTGGGGTGCTGGTGTGGGAGTAGGGAGACCTACAAGGGCTTTCTACCCACTTTAATTAAGCTGATTTTTAACAGGAAATCTCCTTGGGTAAAATCTAGCCTTGATAATAGTTAATAGCAAAACTTATTGGCTATAGAGGAGCTAGGATTGTCCCTAATTAGTCTTTTATAAGGCTGTTATTTTTTTTTTCCCTGGTTCTCTGGACCCAAGGGCCCTGACTGAAGAGCAGGGCTCACTCAGATCCTCCCTACAAAAGCTCTGCCTCTGCTGGGGCTGCGGGGCACAGCCCCAGGTCCTGTCCCCACACTGCAGCAGCTCACGGTGCAGCTCCTTGGGTCTGTGCTGCCCTCCCAAATCCCCGTGAGCCCGGAGAATCCCCACGGATGTGCCAGGAGCACCGGAGCCCTTCCCTGCAGCCAGGGCACAGCCAAGGCACAGGAGATCTCTGGAACCAGGAACTGCTCGAACCCATCCCTGCTGTTTCCACCTTCTGTGCCAACGTGGTTCTTACTGTGTGTCCCCGTGTCCCTCCCTTGCTTGGAGTTGTGGCTTTCAGACCGGGATTCCTGGCGCTGGGAGGCGAGCTGGGAAAGTGGAGGGGAGCTGGTTTTGGGATGGGCAGGGCTCCAGCAGAGCTCCGAGTCTACAGCACCTCCCTTTCTTCAGTGCTGCTGAACGAGCCGGGCTGGGGTTTTACCGCTGAGGGGTTTTCAATCCTTCCTATTCCCTTTCTATCAGTAAGATGGCTTTGAAGCAGAGCCAGTGAGTTGCCCAGCTGGTTCTTTTGGGCATCTCGGTGACTGTGGGAGCTGTCAGAGCCTTGCACAGTCCTGTGTTTGTGTCACTGAGCCCCCGTCCCGCTGGAGTCACCAGGACTGTGTTACAGTCCAGCTGTTTATGTTACGTTCTGGTTCTTCCTTCTTTTCCAGCTTGCAAACCTGTTGGAGATCCCAGCAGCAGCAGCCACAGCGGGTTGTTCCTAACGGTGCTGAGGATCCGCCCCGCAGCACCACAGCAGCTTCACAATGGCCAGCAACGAACACCGCACGAAACGCCAGCGGGAGCCTGAGGACGCGCCAGCCCTGTCCCCTCGGGGGATATTCCCGGGCTGTTTGCTCGGGCAGCAGCTGAGCCCGTGCTGGCCCGGCCGAACAAACCCCTGGCTCCAGGCCAGAGCTCGGCACAAACCCTCCCACCCTGCTGGAAACCTCTGCAGTGTCCCCGTGTCCCTCAGCAGTGTTCCTGTGTCCCGCAGCAGTGTCCCCGTGTCTCTGTGTCCCACAGCAGTGTCCCCATGTCCCTCAGCAGTGTCCACATGTCCCACAGCAGTGTCCCCACGTCCCTCAGCTGTGTCTCCATGCCCTGCAGCAGTGTCCCCGTGTCCCTCAGCAGTGTCCCCATGTCCCTCAGCAGTGTCCCCATGTCCCACAGCAGTGTCCCCGTGTCCCACAGCAGTGTCCCCGTGTCCCACAGCAGTGTCCCCATGTCCTGCAGCAGTGTCCCCACGTCCCTCAGCAGTGTCCCCGTGCCCTGCAGCAGTGTCCCCGTGTCCCCCAGCAGTGTCACCGCAGTGGGGTGGGCAGCACGCCGGGGCTGCAGCCAGGCTCTGACCACACCTGGACATCCGAAGCCAGACCCTGGCCCTGCAGAGCCAAACCCCAGCCCCCAGCACCAGGTGAGGTTTGTCCACCCCGAGCGACGCCCAGCGGGGGTTGTGCCCTGAGCCCTGGCAGGGGTTTCCTGGGGCTCTCCTGTTGAATTTTTAGGGTTTGAATAAGGGCTCTCCCTGAAGCAGGCAGGGACATCAGAGACATCTTCAAAAGGGGAAGAACAGATGTTCTTAACCTGCTTAACATAACCTGCTGTTATGTTATGAGAAAAAAGGATGGATCCCAGACCCTCCTGATGCTCCCTCTGGCCCCTTTACAGCCTCTGAGTGGCACTGCCATTACCCACGCAGCAGGACAAGCAGCACCTCTGCCTCCCAGTTTCCCCAGTTGAGTCGTCCCGAGCCAGAGGAGCAGCAGGGGGTGATCCAGGTGGGCATTGCTGTTGCTGCTCCGTGCAGCAGGAGGTGCTGGGCACAGCTGGCCGAGGCGTGGGCCTCCCTTGTCCCACCAGGAAGGACTCTAACGCTCTGCAGGCACAAAAAAGATTGCTGATTTTTTTCCCCCAAATTCAAAAGTACTTCAGAGATTTTCAACAGCAAATCACAATCATATTAAGGACAGTTTTTCATCAGCACCTGCACAGGCTGGTTTGGAGCCTCACAGTGCCTGCACCAATGGGCTGCCTGGGAGAACATACCCTGCAATTTTGGCATCTGGTGTGCAGGAGTACAGCAAATATTTAAAGCCACCAGACTGAGGTTTCCAGAGGACTCTAAAGAGATTGATTTCCCCAAACCCCTGTGACTGCAAATGGAAATTTTGTGCCGGCTTCCTTTCAGCCAGCATTTCCCACAGAGTCTAAATGTGGCTCTGGGCTGTGCTGGAGGAAGTGGGGACTCGCAGTTCCCCGTTAGGGGCCGTGCCCAGATCCCTGTGCTCCTCGGCGCTGGCTGCGCCCCACGGGCTGCGGCAGGGACGAGCTGTTCTGCTCAGACACGCCGTGCTGGAGCTCCTCCTGTGACACCGGGCGTCTCATCGTGTTTTCCCTCTTGGCTCCCTCCACGCATCCTCCGTCTCCTTTTTTTTCTGGCGGAGGGTAAAATCTGGCGTCTCCAGCCAAGCTCACAAGTGCTGGGATCTGGGGACGAGGCTCCATCCCTGGCTGGTGCTCGCAGGGGGCTCAGGCTGGCAGGACGTGCTTGGCAGGTGGGATTAGGGACAACTACGGGGTCAGTCCAGGCTGGGATGAGCAGCTGGAGCAGCCCTGGAGAAGGAGAAGGACCTGGGGGTGCTGGGGGTGAGAGCTGGACCTTGCCCCGACCCAGAACCTCCCGTGCCCGGGGCTGAGCCCCAGCGTGGGCAGCAGGGGAGGGGAGATTCCGTGAGCAGGAAAACGGGGCAGAAAGGAGGTGCTGATTCTGTCGGGGCAAGGCCACGGGCAGCTCTCTGTTCCAGCCAGCCCCAGCTCCTGCAGCCGCTCCTGTCTCAGGCTCAGGAATCATTCCCCATCCCAGCCCTGGAACACTAAACCAGGCTCTGCTGAGCTCGCCCGAGGCCAGGCTGTGCTCGTGAGGAGCCGCACGCCACGGGAGGCAAACCCTGGAAGGAGGGCAGGGAGCGCTGTCCCCAAACCCCGTCACGGAGCATCGGGACAGCGCCGGCTCCGCAGGAAGAGTGGGCAGCATGAAGAGGAGAATCATAATGATGTCAACGCAAATTTGGGCTGAAATGATGTGAGTGAAATCCCCAAAGATGTGATGCCAAGAAAAATAAAACCCAGCGGAACGCCAGAAAACCAAATTACAACAAATAACATGGGGGGAGGGTAGGGGGAAAGAGGAAAAGGACTGATGGAACAGGCAGAAGAAATGCAGGCAAGGGGCAGAGGCAAGGGGCATCAAACCAGGTGGTGCAAATCCCAAACCCAGCCAGCGTCCATGGAAAAAATGCCAGCGGAGGTGGTGGGTGAGGTGAGACAGGAGCAGGCAGAGATGGAGCTGTGGGGATGGACAACAGGCTGGGAGTGACCTCACACCAAACAGGACCCAAGGGCAGGAGAAACTCAGCTGAGGAGCAGCAGGTGAGGGGCAGAGCCGTGTCCTGCTGGGCACGGCCAGGGCTCCTGCAAATGCAGCTCCCCGAGGGGGAGGGACGTGTGCCAAGGACGGGATGAGAGCTGGGGACACGGCCCTGGCTCCCCGCACGCCCCGGGCACTGCGAGCCCCAGCACAGGGTCAGGATGTGCTTTGCCAAGGGGTGCCAAACACAGCCCCCACCTCACCGCAGCCACCCAAGGGAGCTCAGCCACCCCCTCTGCGGATGGGGAAACTGAGGCACGGGGAGGGCAGGCAGCAGGGCCTTCGGGTGCCTTCCCTGGTGTCCGTGGACGTTTCCCTCCCTGTCCCTGCTGGGAGTAGGGCTCGGATTCGTCCCACTGATGCCAACTGGTGGAGATGGAGGTCGGGCAGGAGCAGGATGTGGGATCTGCCTTTCTCCTGGTTCCCAGCTCCCAAGAGGAGAGCGATGGCTCAGGCTGGCAGGGGTGGGACCCATCCAAACCCTGCCCAGGCTCCCGCTGTGCGGAAAGCAGGAGCTTGACCCTGTTTGTCACCTGGGGGAGGTGGCAGCAGCGTGGCTGCTCCCAGTCCAAGCCCAGCTGCACTTGTCCCCAACCCAGAGCCCAGCAGAGCTCCGGGGGAGCAGGGGAGCAGCCCACGGAGCTGATTTACAGCTGGCTCACACCGTGCTGCTGCCCGGATCCTGTGCCCCGGAGGAGGGGCGTCACCAGCCGTGTGGCGCTGCCCACCTGCAGGCACAGCCCGGCGGCTCTGCTGCCCCTAATCACCCTCCGTGCTGAAGGATTAACAGCAGCAATCTTGTTCCCAGCCACCCTCCAGATGATACAGCATAATAAGACATATAACAGCCCCTCGGAAAAGAGAAAGTTATAGTTCCCACAGCAACTGTAACTCAGCCACATTACACATCTATATATATATTAAGGCATAAATTTAACAACATATATTTTAATGCAAAATACCAGCGATGCACAAGGGGACAAATAACAGTGGTTGAGGGATCCATAACGTTTGGCTTTCCCTGCTTGCCACTGCTGGAATCTCACCAGCAGCAGCACGGCGAGAAAGATGGATCCATCCCACTTGTGGCCCTCTTCCACCTGCTCCCGGTTTTGGCAGGGACAGGCACAGGGACAGGCACAGGGACAGGCACAGACACCCCCGTCCGTGCACACCCACGTGCACAGACACGGCACAATGCATGGAAGAGGTGCACAGTGCATGGAAAAGGTGCACACTTATGGAAAAGGTGCTCAGTGTCACGGCACATCCCACGGGATGCCACGGAACACGCGTGGATGCGGCAGGGATTTCTCCTGCTGCTCATCAGGCTGAATGCAGAATGAGATCCTTTCGACAGAGTTCTAGGGTTTTTGGGTTTTTTTCTTTTCAACTATCAGCTGGAATTGCACAACAGGGATATAATTCTCGATTACATATTATGGAATGGCTCAAACCCGTATCGTTTCAGCTCATTTTGCCAGGCAGCTCCTGGCCGCCGGCAGCGAGGCATGCGCGGTGCTGGCCCTGCCGTGCCAGGCTGCTCCCCACGGCTGGAAGTCCTTGGGTGGCTCCTGCAAACCTGGAAAATCCTGAGTGGCTCCTGCAAGCCTGGAAAACCTTGGGTGGCTCCTGCCTCTCCTCACAAACAGGGGTGCCCTGCTCTGCTCCCCACAAATGGGCTGCATCCTGCCATGGCACCCCTGCTTTCCCTCCCAGCCACCCGAAATCCAACCTGGAGGAAATAAATTCCCCATCCTGGGGCAAGAAGGGGGTTAATGCATGTCCTGAGGTGGTTCGGCCGTGCCCAGGGCTGCTGCTGGGGCAGGGGGTGCTGAGGAGGTGGGACCTGCCCCTCATCCTGGGAGGATAAGGGATTTCAGGGATTTAAGCTGGGCTCCTGGCTTTGTGCTTCGCCAGCCCTGCTTTGTGGCCAGGGTGCCCAGGTTTGGCCTTTACTCTGCTCCCCTCCCCAGGTACCTGGGTCTGCACCCCAGGGCTGGCTCTGCTGCTCCCAGAGGGTCCCTGGAGCAGAATAAAGGACATAAAAAGCTCTGCTTGCAGCATTCTGTGCCTGTGTCTTAGCTCGACATGGCTTTATATCATCTTGATATCGCAATGAGAGGAGCTGAGCTGCGGCAGTGCTTATGGCCGATGCTGCCTGGCAGTCTCTGCTATAAGCACCTACATTTGCACTTCAATTAGTTTGCTTAATTGCACCGTCCCCTCTCTGGCTGCGTTGCGGGGAGGGCTGTGCTGCTTTGCTGGCTGCCGTGGCCCCTCTGCCGTCTCCTCCCGGGGAGGCAGAGCTGGGATCGTGGCAAGTCCGGATTGCACTGCCTGGTAGAGAAATACATGTATCTGTATGTATGTATGTGCGGTGTTTACAAAGCAATCCCAGCTAATCTCTCCATCCAGGCAGGGCTTTAGGATGTCCTTTCAGCAGGGATTTGTGGACTTTGGTAGTTATTTCCTAAGAATGCATTACCCGGGGTTTCGGATGAATAATGTAGGTCCTTGTTCTGCAACTTACTTACAAATGTCGAACCTTAAACCACTGAAGTCAATGGATCTACTCGTGCACTTAAAGTTAGGCACAGGCTTAAGTGTGGCAGTAAATCAGGGCTGTGCAGCCTGCCCTGGTCCTGCTGGTGGGGGGCACTGATGGAAATGGCAAATGGCGTTAGAATTATAGCACGGTTTGGGTTGAAAAGGACCCTGAAGATCATCTCACCCACCCCCTGCCGTGGCAGGGACACCTCCCACTGTCCCAGGCTGCTCCAAGCCTTGTCCAGCCTGGTCTTGGGCACTGCCAGGGATCCAGGGGCAGCCACAGCTTCTCTGGGCACCCTGTGCCAGGGCCTCCCCACCCTCACAGAGAGGAATTTCTTCCAAACATATAATCTAGATTTCCCTTCTTTAAGTTTTAACCCATTCCCCCATCTGTCACTCCAGCTCCTGATGCAGAGTCCCTCTCCGGCTTCCCTGCAGCCCCTTCAGACACTGGAAGATGCTGTGAGGTCTCCACACAATCTTCTCTTCTCCAGGCTGAACAGCCCCAGCTTTCTCAGCCCGTCTTTGTAGGGGAGGTGTTCTAATCCTCTGCTCATCCTGGTGCCTCCTCTGGCCTGGCTCCAGCAGCTCCAGGTCCTCCCTGTGCCAGCCCCAGGGCTGGGGCAGCTCTGCAGGTGGGGCCTCACAGGAAAGCTGGAGCTGGCACTGCCAGCTGCCCTGGGCTGTTCCCAGGGCCTGGGCACTGCTGCTCCTCTGCCACGGACAAGATGGGGCTCTCTGGGAAAGGTTTTGGAGCCGCAGCTGGGCACACATGCCCAGAGCCCTTTGGAAAAGGGTGCCGGAATGAAATCCCACCTCTGCTCCCTGCAAAGCCCCAAGGTGAGGGTGCCCTGGCAGAGGCTCCCTCCGACCACTGCTGAGCCCGCCTTGGCAAGTGCTGGAGGAGGGGCTCGCTGGGCTCTCCCCACCGTGCCCAGAGCCACCCCAACCATCGGGAGCTGCGCCCCGAGCTGGATCGAAGGGAGGTGCCATGGATCTCCCTCGGATGTTCCTGGCTCCGTGCCCTCGGTGCTGGGGCTGCGGCTCTGCCCAAGTCAGCGGCAGCGTGACGTGCAATCCTTCAGTCTTGCCAAGTGCCTTCTTCACAAATTATTATTCTTTTTTGGCTCCTGTACGTGCAGAGTGCGCTGCCGATGGGGTGGCACCGGCAGAGGGACCCTGGGGAGCAGGAGGGACCCACAGCCCACAGGCACACAGCAGAGGGGGGTTTCAGCAGAGATCTAATTAGCAGTTCTAATTAGCCTCGATTTCCCTGTCACCTGCAGGTCTCAGCTCCCGCTCAGGCTGCATTGCAGAGCTAAAGCATCAATGGGGATGTACGGGCGGGGATCCATCCCGGTGCCAGCACCCCGGGCTGGCACAGCCCTCCTCACCCTCCGCTTCCAGGGACAGGGACACGGGAGGGCGGTGAGGGCCAGCAGCGCTAATTAAACTCCTCCCACACCCCTCTGGCTGGCAGGGAACTTCTCCAAGGGGAATCGGGAGTCATGGTAGAGTAGAAAAAATGAGGGCATGGGGTAGAGGAGCAATAAGGTGTAAAATCACGGCTGGGCCAAAGAAGGAGAGAAAGCACTCGTAAGCTGTGAGCTCTGCTCTGCTTTTCCTCCCCTGAGCGGGCCTGGGAAGTGATGCTCCCAGCCCATCCCTCCCGGCACAGCTCGTCCCACATGAGAACCAAAGCCCTGTCTCTGCCTCAGACCTGCTGGGAAGCTGGGACAGGTAGGATGGTGTTTGGGATGCCCTGGGGACAAGGCAGAGTGGGAGGAAGCAAAGGCGAGCTCGAAGCACGGAAACCCATGGCTGTTCTGGTGAAGAGGGAGTCACAGACACGTCCGTGCCCCCTCGGAGGGCTGGGGGGCTCTGGCAGCACCGGGAGCCTGCTGGCAAAACTCTTCCTCCCCCACGGCGCTCTCTGGAGAGACTCGTGCTTGCCATGATCGCTTGGACAAATTCTTGTGCGGGAGCCAGCAGCTCTCCTCTTGTCTCTTGTAATTACTGTCCCAGCGTTCTCCTTGAGAGACACCATCTGCTACTCCTCCATCACCAGCCATCTCCCCATCTCTGGGCGCAGCCCTGTCCCCGGAGAGCCCGGAGGATCGTGCTGATGGTGCAGCTCCCGAGCTCCGGCGCTGCTCGCTGAGCTCCATCCCATCACAGGCAGCTGCTCCATCATCTGATGCCCCATGGGCTCGGGGGCTCTGCTGACCCCCCACCTCCCCCAGAACACGCTGGCCAAGGAATGAACAGCCAGGTTGGGGCTGCCGTGGGCAGCTGTGACCCCCTAAGCCCCTGTCCCCGTCTCTCCACGCCTTGCACGGCTGCTGAGGCAGCCCCAGGATCCTCTGGAAGCCAGGCAGACGGTGGGATATTCCCGGGGAGGCAGCCGGGTGGGCACACGGGGAGCAGCCCAGTGCAGGGCAGCTGGGTGACACTGGGGTGACACTGGGCATGTCTGGGGCTGTAACAGCTGAAGCAGGCACTTTCTGGGTCAGAAACAAGACACATTTCAGAGAGCTCTGGGGCTCCCAGGAGCAGCAGGGCCGGGCTCTGAGGCGAGGCAGCGGCGCGGGGGCAGCGGCAGCGTTCGGCTGCACCGTGTGCCCGGTGCTATCGGTCTCCTGCTTTTAATCAACACCGAATGAGCCTCTCGGGGCCTATTCTCTCACGGCAGCACACCAGAAACTTTCATTGAAGTCAATAGAAGTTACTCACACCCTCAGGCACAAGTCCGCGGTCCTGGGAAGTTGCTGGGGAGCTGTGATTTATGCCGTGTGTCGCAGGCTCGACCACAGCCAGCGCCTGCCTCTTGGTATAATTCACAACTAAACGTACATTTATATAAAAAATACAGTAAAACCATCACATTTTATTAGGGGAGGGCGCACGATAAATTTTTACGTCGAAGCTTCCAGCAGCCAGAGATGAAAAGCGTCTTCAGGAAAATCACTGCCATGGAGACAGGTTTGCATCCCGCCGTATCAGGCTGCTCGTTTGTATTTTTAAGGCATCTCATTAGAGCATTAAATGATCTGTAAAAGGTAAACCAGCATTTTTCTCAGTGGCTCTGGTGATGGCCAGGCTTCGAGCCCCCACGGAGCAGGGGGTGGTGGGCACGTGGTCCGTTGAGCCCACTGAGGTTTTGCCCCCAGCCCCACCCACAGCCTGTCCCCAGAGCACTCATTTATTCATGCTGGCAGACGTCCTCCTAAAAGCCCCAATAAAACTGGCTTTCTCTGTGTTAACCAAAATTATTGTCTACAAAAATATGCGTGCACCACCTCCAGGATTTACCCAAAGCCGGAGCTCCGTGTTCACATCCCCGCGCCTCAGACGAGCCGGGCCAGGCTCCTCCAGCCAGCTCGGCCCTGGCTTTGCACTGGCCCGGGAGAGCCGCCTGCGCTGGCTCCCTGCGGGCAGTGTCCAGCCCTCGGGGCTGGGAAATCCTGCTCCTGGCTGCATCTCCTGCGCTCCCCCATTCCTGCTGGCCCCGCTCCCCTTGCTGCCAGCCCGTGGCTCCCCCGTGGCAGCGTCTGCTCGTCCATCTGCGAGGCTCCGGCACGGGCTGCGAGCCGCCCTTCTGCTCCAGCTCCTGCTCTCCCCTCCCAAATCCCACACCACGGCGCTGTGAGGCAACGCAATGCTGCAAATGAATGATTTTCAGAGACGACCAAGCACCCACGATCAGAAATTCCTACATTGTTCCAAGGCCAGAAATAAAAGCTGCACATGAAGTTACGGAAGTGTTGCAGAGCAGCACTCGGGTTTCAAAGCGCTGCAGAGCTGGTGAGGAGGGTCTCAGCTTTTAGAAGCAGGAGGGAAGAAATTAAATGGTCGGGACAGCAAGAGATGAGCGATTTTGCAGACATTCGTCCCTTCCCTTGGCAGCGTTTCAAGGACATCTGGCACCACCTGGATGGGAGCGGCTCAGCGAGCGCGGCCGCTCTGGGGAGGAGCTGGGGGACCTCCTGTAGGAAGATGGGGCTGTGCCTGCAGCAGGGCCCAGCCTTGGGGCAAGGAAACCCTTCGTGATGAGCCCCGAAAGCTCCCGGGCATCCCAGCCCAGAGCTGCTCCGCTCCCAGCAGCCTGGGGCCACTGGCAGGAACCAGCAGGGCTGGGCCAGGAGAGGGGTGGGGAGGGACCGGCCTGCAGAGCTCAGGGATGGCTCTGTCACCCTCCCCGGCTCCCAGCAGCACGAGGGAATTCCCTGGAGGCTTCCAATCCCTTCTTTCCTGAGAAGATTTGGTTTCACCGCTGAGCAGCTCTGGGTGTACCCAATGGGAGCCTCCCGAACCCAGCCAAGGCTGGACGTGAAATAAAGGTGCGCTTTGTTTCACACACATTATCTTTTTTTGAAAATGAGTAATTCACAAAAAAATTATCCCCATCCCTGCACAAGGACTTGCAGAATTTCTGAAGTGCTCAATATTTTTTATGAAGTGTTTCTAACCTTTTTTTTTTTTTTTGTGAAGAAGAGCTTGGCAGGGGAGCAGCTTACCTGCTCATAAAGTAGCAGCAAATTAAAGAGGTTGCACAGTCTCTTTTTTTTTTTATTTCACTACATTTAACCCAGGCCATGCTTCTAAAATATTTGGGGGTAGTAGTGCTGCAGTGGTGCTCCAGAAAGGGAAATTTGGGCTGAGCAGCACCTGGCTGTGCCCAAATGGGCTCCATCACTTGGGGCCCTGCTTTTCCAACAGGGAAAGGAGCAGCTCTGCTGCTGAAGTGCTGAGGGAGGAAGCCCAGGAACTTCTAAAAGGGCAGGATCACTGGTCATGTGGCCTGGATCTTATATTTTTCCACTGGCTTTTGCTCCCAGGCTGCATGGCTCTCGGCCAGGCTGGGAGCAGCCTTTGCCCTCCCAAGCATGGTTGGCGCTGCCCGTTGCAAACACCATTAACCAGAATTTTAGCCTCTCATTAAAAAGGAGGAGGAGGTTGGGAAAGGGAACCTCAATTAAGCGAGGTGAAAGTTAAAACATCAAGAAAAGCTTTTAATTGAAGCGCAGCCCTGCAGGGAAATGCAAAGTCGCTTGTTTGGCAGCCTTACAGATGGTGGGAATGTCACACTTTGGAGAAAGGAGAGGGAAATCGGGAGCTGGGGTGGTCAGGAGCTTTGAAGAAGTAGGACGTGTACAGAGGGATGGGAGGGAAGGGAGAAGCGCTGCTGCCTGTGGCCGCTGGCTCCCAGGGCTGGCCCATCCCTCGCACCTCCATCCCTGGGGTACAGCAGCGTTCCTCGGAGCCCCCTGCCCCAGCCCGCACCCAGGGGAGCCCCATGCGCCCCTCTGAGCGTGAGCAGCCCCCCGGGCTGTGGGAAGGTTTCCCCTTTAACTCACAATGTTAGGGGAGAACGCAGTTTCGTGTTAATCACATCCCGTGTGGCAGCCCCAGCCAGTTTGTTGTGCCTGCCTGGATGCTGCCTTGGCAGCAGGGACCCGAGGGAGCAGGACCCTGCAGCTCTTCTCTTCCCCATTTTTGTTTGACTTCCTTAACTTCTCCTCTTTCCCCTCCTTTTTCCCAGTTCTAGCTGTGTTTTGCTGTTGCCCTGTCCTGTCCCTGGGGGCTGTCCCGAGTGAGAGGTGACACATCCAGCAGTGGTGTTTTCCACAGAAATATCTTCCCTGTCTTTAGCTTATAACCAGGAGGAACAATCAAAGGAAGACTTGAGTCCCCCATCCACGTCCTTAGAGAAACCACCCCAAAAGCTCCTTCCCTTTGCAAACGGGGTGGGAAGAACTTCACGGGATTTTGGTGGGCTCGGATTTTTGCTCACAAGGTTTCACCCCAAATCCTTCCTGGTGGGCTCTCAGCTTTCATTCCTTGACATCCCAGATCCTTGACTGCTGCTCCCAGGAGATGTCACCCTCCGCAGGAGGAGAGCACCTCAAGGAGTGTGAGGTATGGCTCAAGCCCAGCTTAATCAGTCTGGAGAACATAAATACTCCCAGAGGGAAGAGTTATGGCCGTGAAGGTCCTGCAGCTCTGGAACTTCCCCGAGGTTTTATCTCAGCTCTGAATTAGTGGGAAGCATCAGCTGCCATTCCAGTGAGAAAGATGCTTCTCTGAAGGGCACCTCACAGCAAGGAGGTGGAAACTTTGGAGCTGCTGGAATGGAGGGGGATGTTCCCTTTGGCCATGCTGATGCCCAGGGCTGAGTTCTCAGTCATATCCTGGAGAACTGGTCTGCAGGCAGGAGTGTAAGAAAACCAATCTGAGAACCATGAGATCAGAGAATTGGGAAGAGTAACACTGAAATGACAGGAGTCTCAGGGCAGGCTGGGAGCCAATCCGATGCCACCTTAGGGGCAAGTGAAATTTTAAGTCATCTTTTCCCCTAGAAGTATTTTCTAGGTTTCATGCTCATCAAATCAAGGGAGGAGACTCCGAATCTGAGCACAACTAACCAGTCTGGCCCAGATCTCCAGCTCTGGCTGGCACACACTGTGAGGTGCTGAGGAACAGCCTCCTCCTCCCTTTGGGGAGTTATCAGCAACAATTATTCAGTGAGTAGATTGAAACAAGGAATAAACTGGAGAAACTTCAGCACTTGTTGGCTGATCACAGGGAAAATGAAGAGAAAGAACTCGGTGCCTGAATTATTTGTCATGAGTTAATTACACTGGAAAAGGATGATGGAAGACAGAACAGCAGTCAAAATTCTCTGCCTTTTCCCACCTACGCAGTTTTCTCAGATCCACTCAAAATTAATGTGGAGTTCAATATCAGACCCTCTCAAGTGCTGAGTGAGTCTGAGCCCTGAGCATTTTTTGATTTACTACTCTGTCCAGCAGTACTGTGCCTTGCTTTTTCAGATGTCTCCAAGATGTAAATCAGGTGGGAAGTGAAAGGCTCTGATAACCCAATCCCTGCTTCTGCAGGGGAGGTGACAGCCCTCCCTGAGTGACCCTGAACACTGCAAGATAGGACAGAGCTTTCACCTGGTTAGACCAGCCCAGAAATAATGTGCTCCTACAAAACCAGAAAGCAAAGTGCAAAGCCCGGGAGGTGGTGGGAGGGGAAGATGAGGCACAAAGGCCATGAGCTGAGAGCTCCTGGGGACATTTGGGGCTGGGAGGTGTGAGGCCAAGAGGAGCATCTGCCACCAGGGCTGAGCTTGGTGACCCTCCCACAGCCCTGGGCAGGTTTGTCCATGCTCAGCCCCTCGGGGCTGGCACTGGGGGAAGGCTCATCCTAGGTACCTGCAGGATTTACACAGCTCTAATTTTCCACCCCACTAAAAATTGCAGATATCCTGGGAAAGCTGCTTTCCCACGAGACTCCCCACGGAATCCTGCACATCCCAGGGGGCTGCAGAGCACCCAGCAAGCTCCAGGGTGTGTAGGCTAAGCTAAATCCAGAAGCACACAGGGTATTCCCCATGGGAAGAGCATTACCTGCTCCTGTGCACACAGCAGCTACAGTTGGAGCAGCGATGAAAACCCTGCTGGGATCAGCAAACCCTTAATTAATGTCAATTTTGCAGAAAATAGTGGATGTCCAAAATGACCCTGTGACAAATTGAGGCGCGCTCTCACACTCTGTTTTCTTTAATCACATGCATCAGGATTTATGGACACATCCAGGCTGTTTTCTGAGCTTTAGGAGGCTCGTTTTATTACAAATCCATGGATTTTTATGCATTTGGTAATGGATTTCTGATGGAATTTTGAAAATGGAGAGAAGCCACTAGCGGGGACTCGTTGGGGCATCGCTCTTGGCACCTAAAGAAGGAAAAAAAAATGGAGAGAGAATAACTTAATGAAAATATATATTTGTATAAACAATCAATGAAGATCGTGTTTGTGTGTTAAACAACCACCTTGAAATTGGCCTGTCTCAAAGGACTGAGCAATTGCAGACTACCTTAGCATGAATGATTTATGACATTCATGAACTTGGCAACTACATCAGTTTTCCTAAACCTGGCAGCAAACACCACCTGCATATTAAGTGAAGATTTATGATTTATAAAACTCACCTCATTATGCAGAGGAACACGAATTGTCTTATGTGTGCAGTCTATAACTCCTGGGACAGATGAAAAGGCAGCTATGACACACAATTTATGTGTTCTTGCCGCTGAGGTGGTGAGGGAAAAGCAGGGAGAATAACTCGGGCTTTGAGCTGGGTGCCTTCAAAGCTGTCCACGTCCCTCTCCCTCCCCCCAGGATGATGCTGTGGCTAAAACTGCCTGTTCTCTTGGAGGAATTTAAAAAAAAAACCCTTGCAAAGATTAATGGTGGAGGTCATTTGAATCAATATTCGAAATGATGCCCTCCCTCCAAAAACCACCGGGATTGGAAGCGTCTGAGGGGCCTCCATGGAAATCACACACTCGGTGCTGAGCTCACCGCTCGTATTTTTCCCCACCTTGTCCTTTCCTGATCCTCCTCACCCAAGGACACAGGTTCCTGGCTTCGAGGAGTGGAGAGCTTTGGTCTGGAAGAGGCCAGACTGTGGCTCAGGTTAGGGATGGAGCTCGTGGCCCCCAGCAAGGAGCGAAGCACCCACGTGAGCCCTGGGTACAGCTGGGTTCCCTCGCTGCAGGTCAGGAGAGCATCTGAAAGGCTGCAAAACACACAGGGCTGATGGACTGAGAAATGAGTGACATGATCCAAGGAGAAAACACCCCAGGGCAGAACTCACCCCAATCTACTGCGCGAGTTTGAGTGAATCGTGGTTTGTGTGTCCTTGTTCCTTCATCTGCTCTAACAATACACCCAGAGAGCAGATGCTGGTGCAGCTGGATGGGCAGTGCTGTGGGGGGCTCTCAGAGCGCCCTGGAGCTCTCTGGAGAGTGCTGAGAGCAGGAAAATCCCAGCCCAGGGCTTCCCCTGCATGCCCAGGGCACCAGAGGACACGGACACCTCCTCTTTGGCTGGCTTGAGTGGGGCTCCCACAGGCTGGACAGGGGTGTCTGTGCTGTCCCCAGGCTCGTGGAGGGGCTGTGTCCCCACAGAGACATCACTGCTTGGGGCCAAGGTGACCTCACCAACCTGAGGCTGCTCCCGGACCTGGCTGGGTGTCACAGGCAGGCCAAGGGGTGCAGCAGGGCCATCAGGCTGTCACCCAGCAGGGCCATCAGGCTGTCACCCAGCAGGGCAGCCTCACGTGGGGGTGACCCTGCCAGGCAGCTCCTTCCCCACAGCCTCACCAGAGCCAGCTCCTGCTGAGGGAAGGGAGAGACCTGGGAGCAGCAGTTCAGACACAGCCCCTGAGCTGTCCCTCAGCCCTGCAGCCACCTGCTAATGACACCCAGGGGCTTTGGCTTCTCCTGCAGGAGAAAAACGTGTGTGCAACCTTTGGGTCTGTAATTGGCTGCAGCAATATTTAAATCAATTAAAAGCTGCCTCCATGCCTGCTCTGGCTGCTTGTGCCCACCCTGGGCTGCCTTTGGCAGTGCAGGGAACTGGCCTGGGGAAGGGAGATTCCTGCAATCCCCAGAGCCCACCAGCCAGCACCCCCTGCCCCCAGCTAAGCAGGGACAACAGGAGCTCCTGGAATTCAAGATGTGGAGGTCTTGGACGTGTCCTCCTTCAGCAAGGAAGGGGTTGGCTTGTGCCAAATGTGTTTGTGCTGTGGCTTGGCCAAGGCAGAATGCTCAGCAGGAGGTGAGCAGCTGAGGCTGGAGGCAGTCAGGATGGTTCTCCTGCTGCTGTTTGGGGGGGACACAATTCATTGTTTATTTTCTGCAGTAAAAACCTGCACTGAGGCTCTTCAAAATATATGCTGGTGCTGCTGGAGAGGAGGGAGTTGGGAATGTGAATGATTTTGTTTTCCTCCCTCATTGTGTTATTGCCAAGGTAGCAGAGAAGGAGAATTTCTTCTGTCTGAGCACAAATCAGGAATTCTTCTCCTCCAAATGTTACCCTTTTGTTCATACCTGTCTCAAGAGGCTGATTCCAAAATGAAATGATTGTAACTGTACATATTAAATAAATCACAGGCTCTACCTGGGCCACGTGCATTGGCAACAGCTGATCCAACAGGAGCTCCCTGGCCTCTCTCTCCTGGCTCTGTGTTCAGACAGGCAGCACAAAGCAAAGTGTGTTTGCACAGAGCAGCTGATGAAGGTCCCGGCACGGAGGCTTCCAAAGGGAAGGACAGGTACTGAGGAATAACAAAGGGAAGAGCAGGTATGGATCAGTGGAGTGGTTCCCATTGTTTCCAGAACAAAAAGCTGTGTTCTTCCTCCAAAGACAAAGACGCTGGCTGGGGAGTTTTGCATCCTCTGAGCTGTGTTGGGAATGGGAAATGCTGGTTCTTGCTGGTGGTAGAAACTCAGAGAGCAGCTGAAACCAGCACAGGTGAGAGGAGAGTGGGAATGGGCACCGTGAGGAACTGGCTCAGAGGGGAGGGTGTGGGGAGGCAGTGACGCAGCCTGGCGATGGCCCGGAGGAGGGAGCACGGAGCGCTCGGAGTTCCCACAGCTGTGAATTTGGTGATTCTGCAAATACCAGAATGGGGAGGACAGAAGGGCCAGCAAGGAGGGAGAGATTTGTGCAGCAGAGGCACAAATCCTTCCAAAGCCACTTGACAAGGGAAACGTTTGGGAAGCAGAGACAGGGAGATGTCTGGGTCTCGTGCTGGGGTGCTGCAGGGTATGGGGCAGAGTGGATGAGCCTACTCTGACCCTCTGGGCCAGAGCAGAGGGCTGGGCTGTGCTGGGAAACCCCTCCAAGGGCTAGGGAAAGTGGGTCCAGCCCAGGCCAGCAAGCAGAGGGAGACTTGTGCCAATGCACAGCCCCTTGACAGAGGGGTCCCCAGGGCCTTCCCTTGCCTGCCAGGCTGAGCCCTGTCAGCCTTCCCACCGTGGCACAGCTCGGTGACCTTCAAGCCAGCCTGTCCCCTCAGCAGGGCTGGCACCAGCCTTCAGAGCCTTCCCAAAACTACTGGCTTTGTACCTCAGCTGCTTCAGATCAGGGTAAAAAAATGTGCAGAGTGCAGCAGTTGGAAGTTTTCGTTTGTACTGCGCTAATTGCCCTCATTATTATGGTTCCTGGAGGCACCTCGGGTCCTTATTAAGGCAGCTGCAGTCGTGGAGGGGTGAGATGTGGTTTGTGCTCCCTCTGGTCTCCTGCATCCTTGCTGATTGACAGGGCTCTGCCACTTGCCCTGTAGGAAGGTCTGGTGAGCTGCTGGCAGACACAGGCAGCCTCCCACCTGCCTCCTTGCTGCCTTGCTGCTTCGGGGCTGCTTTCTGATTTATGTTGTGATGCTCTCCAGGCTGATGCTTGTTGCCAGCCCCACTGGAACCACGGGGATGAAACCAGGGAAGCCTGGCAGGATGCTGAGGGGTGACCAGCTCTGTGTGAATACCCACCCCAAGCCCTCGTGTTCCTGCTTTGGTTCCCCTGAGACGATTACTTAGCCAAGCATCTGACTGGTGCTTCATTGCACTGCTGGAGCAATTAAATACCTGAGCCAAACGCCTGCACCCCTCCCACCCCTGCAATGGGTTTATTTCTGCCCTGCTGCCCCTTCCCACTGCTCCTGTCCTTTGCAGCCCCCTCTCCCCCAGCCAGCCCTCACTAAGCCTTGAGGATAACCCTGGATTCCAAGGCTGCTCTCCCCTCCCGCGCACGGAGCGTGTGGGGGGCTGTGATTCAGCCTGACTCAGGGTGCAGCCTGATGTCGTGCTGCGTTTGATCCCTCACTGCTTTTCCCATTTCCTTCCACCCAGCGAGCAGGGAAGCGCTGAAGTGCGGCTGTTTTGGCAGCTGCCTCGATGAGCCTTTTCACACCCGGTCACCTGAAGCCAGGCTGGCATCACTCAGGGTAACTTCAGTGCATGTGGGAGCCAGAGAGCAGGAGCTGCCTCGAATCCCTGCCCGTGGTGAACAAGGAAGGTGGAGGAGTTAATGTGGAGCTCCCCACAGGCCTCGAAGCACTGCCAGCAGCCCTGGCCTGCCGTGGCACTGCCAGATGCCTCTGATGCTTCTTCCATGGAAAACTGTGGGCAACTCCTTGCATTTCTGTAATTTCCAGTGACATCCTTCTGAGAGAGATGCCTACGGAGCTGACAAATGCAGCCAAGGGGTTGGAGGCTTTGTAGGGATGGAGTTACGGCCCCGCTCTGCTCCTACAAATGCTCCACTGCTGATCCCTGAGGGAGCAGGGACGGGACGTCGATGTGGAGCTCTGCCTTTGCGCCTGCCCCAGGGCTGCCCCGCTGCAAGAGCAGCCTCTACAGTGCTTCAAAGCAGCCTCGTGTCTGGCAGCAGTTCATGGGGAGGAAATGACTTGGGTTCCCACAGGGCTGTGCCCGTGCCACCGTGTCTGTGTCACTGTGCCCATGTCATGCCTGTGCCATGCTGTAGGCAGGTGCTGCCTGGTCCTGGCTGTGGATTGTCCAAGAGGAATCACATTGCCTTGCCCTGCAGTCCCCTCCCTGCCAGCTTTCCCTTTCCCCAGGAAGCCCCGAGGGCAGGGAGGTGCAGGCTCAGGAGCTGATCCTGCCCACTGCAGAGCGTCCTCTGGGTCACCTGAAGGCAGCGAGTGGCAGCTCTGGAGCTCTTGCAGGGGTGCTGAGGGTGTCACTCCACTGCCACCAAGGGCTATGGCCATGTGCTTTGCCAGTACTGTGGGCTGTGTAGCACAGTTTGGGGAGCAGAGGGGACACAAGGCAGGCCCCTCCTGAGGGATCAGTGTGGGTGGGAAGAGGGGGCAGAGTGGAGGGGCCCAGGACACTGAAGTGGGGCAGTTGAAAGCAACACCTGAGGGCAGCTTGAAGCCTGAAGTGAACAGAAGGTGAACTTGTTGCACTTAAGGAGTGGAGGCTGAAGGTGTGTGCTGGCCTTTCACTGAGGGCTCAGAAGGACCTAGAACGTGGACACGCTTTGGGCACTGACACCTGAAGTCAGCCAGACCCCAAGGTGCTGTGCCCAGGGCCACTGCAGGTCACATCTCACTTAGAAGCTGTCATAGGGGGATTTTGTGACCTTCAGAGCAGAATTTCCTTTTACTCCCCTCCTCACCCCCTCTCCAGACTGCTGAAACATTTGCCTGTTGCTCCATGGGCAGCTGTGTGAGCTGCTCCCGTCACAGCCAGGGGCTCTGAGGGGACACCAGCCCTGCTCCCTCGGAGGGGAAGGACAGCAGAGCTCCCAGAGCCGCTTCCCAGGGTATCTGCGTTTTCATCGCTGCCTTGCCAAGAGTTGGGAGTTGTCAGTGCCGGGAATGAAGCTGTCACTCTGCCGGCGTGTGACTCAGAGCAGAGCAGGCTGGAAGCAGCGCTAGCACGGCCGGCTGCTGCCCCTGCCTGGCGACCGAAGAGGCTGGCATGGGCACCCTCTTGCCAGACTGCAGGTGGCCCATGCAGGACACAGACTGACATCAGCAGAGATGCCCGAGGGATGAGGTCAGGGTGCTGTGAGCCACGGGGAAAACTCCGGTGAAGCTGGGTGGGTGCTAATCGTGCCTGGTTACAGCAGCTGAGACTGACCGGCCGGACACAGATCCTGACCCTGCAGAATGAACCTGCCAAGGCAGGGAGCAGGGAGCAGGGAGCAGGGATCACAGCTCTGGTGTCCCCAGCATAAGGACATGGCACTGCTGGGGCAAGCCCAGAGGAGGGCACCAAGTAGCTAATGGGAGCACCTCTCCTATGGAGACAGGTTGAGAGAGTTGGATCTGTTCAGTCTGGAGAAGAGAAGGCTGTGAGGAGAACTGCCAGTGTCTGAAAGGACCTACAAGGGAGCTGAAGAGAGATTCTGCATCAGGAATTACAGTGATAGGATAAGGAGTTGCAGCTGGCCAGCCAGGTCGGGAGA
>VZTF01007553.1:811604-840723 GCA_013397755.1 Cnemophilus loriae | reverse complement strand
TCATATGTATTCTATTTTATTTTTATTTTATTTTTATTTTGATTTTTTGTTTTTATTTTTATTTATTTTATTTTAATTTATTTTAATTTATTTTATTTGGCATGTTTATATTTATTTATATTTAGATAATATTATATCATATGTATTTTATCTATTATATTTTTATTTTTATTTTTATTTTTAATTTTATTTTATTTTTATTTAATTTATTTGGCATGTTTATATTTATTTGCCACACTGGATTTATTCCCAGTGGCTGCCCCACCCTCCAGCCCAGCTTTCCTTGAGGAGCAGCTCCCACGGGGCTGGGAATTTTTCCCTGCTCTGGGGACAAGGGGCAGGGACTGGTCCCAGCCTCTCCTGGCGCTCTCCTGGTGGGCGACGCTCCGACGACCTCTCCAAGGAGAAATTCCAGCTGGAATTGCCGCCAGGAAGGAGCCACGGACAAAGCACCGCAGAACACCCCAAATCCACGTGCAGCGCTCCGTGGAAAGCCAAGGCTGTGTCCCCGTGAGCAGAGTGACCCCCTGACACTCAGAGTCCCCTGGGGGGACACCGGGGTGGCTCTGCCAGGCCCGCAGCGGCCTCCAGGCCTCCAGCACCACCCCAGGCCCGGCCTGGGCCGTGTTCTGCGTTTGTTTTTCCACGTGCAGAGCCCAGTTTGGGTCTGGAACGCTCGGGCACACAAGGAGGGCTCTGTGTGCCTCCCGGAGGACGAGGGGCAGAGCAAAGGGAAGGAACATTTGCCACGCAGAGGCACGGTCAGATCATAAACCAGCTTTTCAGACCCGCAGGAAATTCTTCATCCTCCTGCACCTCCTTCCACAACCTGGCTTGGAGGGGAGGCAGCCCCTAAAGAAAACACATTTCATGTGGGGAAGGCAAAGCCAAGCCTGTTGTAAAGGAAAGATGCTCAAAATCATCTATTTTAAAGAATAAACCTTATTTTTAACTCTATTTATCATGGAGGGGGGCAGCCCCTAAAGAAAACACATTTCATGTGGGGAAGGCAAAGCCAAGCCTGTTGTAAAGGAAAGATGCTCAAAATCATCTATTTTAAAGAATAAACCTTATTTTTAACTCTATTTATCATGGGGGGAGGCAGCCCCTAAAGAAAACACATTTCATGTGGGGAAGGCAAAGCCAAGCCTGTGTTTGCATCTGGTTTGTAAAGGAAAGATGCTCAAAATGATCTATTTTTCAAAATAAACCTGATTTTTAATCCTATTTCTCGGGGGTGGATGCAGCTCCAGGGGTGCTGGTGGCTGTGGTGCCCTCAGTCCTCACCTGCAGCTTTGTGCTTTCCCGGCTGGTGAAGAGATTTCACTTTCCTGCTGTAGCAAGGATCCATCTGGGAATGTTTGCAGCTGGATTGTATTTCCGAAGCATCCAGGTTCAATCTCTGCATTTAATTCCATAAAAACAAGTGAGAAACCCCTCTGCTGAAGCACTGTGGGGCTGCTGCGCTGGGAACACTCCTGGAGGCATCAAACAGCAAATTCAGGGAGAGTTTTTGGGATGTGACACCCACGAGAGCTCATTCGAGTGTTTGCCCAATTCTCATTTTATTTACCTGCATCTCCCTCCTGGAGAGGTGTCACCCTGCTGGGACACATCAAACCTTTGTCAGGAAGCCCAAAACTCGGAACAATCCACTCCACGGGGGTCTAAAGAGGGAATTGCTGTCCCATGGGGTGGGGAAAGACAAAAAGAGAATTAAAAATGGGGTTTTTAATGAGAATGGTAATAAATCTCTGTCAAAGAGCACATTTGGGGGAGCTCAAGTGGGGGGACACCCTGATGCCCCGCACAGTGACAAAGCCACCACGCTCAGATCCTGGAGCTGACGGCACAAATCCCATCCCCAGGAGCTGGGAGCAGAGCTGCAGATCCCTCAGCCAGCACCTCTCTGCCATCCTCGTCCTCGCAGAGCCCGGGGCTGCTCCAGCAGCAGCTCCCAGCAGCCCTTCCAGGGGATGGTGCCTTTGCTGGCAGGGAACGCCGGGTCCGAAGGGAGGAACTTGGATGCTTCGCTGCAAAAACACCAGGGTGAGCTTGAGGTGAAATTCCTGGCCCCTGCTTTTGTTCCTGAGGATTTCTGGAGGACAAAGCCACGTCCTGCTCCCGATCCTCCTCTCCTGACACCCCCGTGCTGGGTACCTGAGCAGCGCTGGGGCTCCCATTTCCCAGCTGGATGTGCTCAAAAAGCCCCCCAGTTTTGCTTTCTTTGTGACTGAGAAACCCCAAGGCCTCATGTGACTTTGTAGATGACTTCACACATTCAGAGAGCAGGAAGGAAACCGAGCTGCTCTCGCTTCGCTTTCCGTGGGGCGGCTGCAAATTCGACCTCATTAGCTCAGGAGTGCTCGGAGGGACCCGAAAATGACCCCCCAGACCCCCCCTGAGCCCCCCAAATGCTGCTGCTTCAACATCAAGACAGCGACAGTGGCCCTGGGGATCTTCCACATGGTGAGTTCTGGGCCTGGAAGGGGGCACAGGGACAGGGAGACAGGAAAACAGAGGTGGAACCTCTCCAGGAGGCGCAATGTTGCGGTTCACAGGGTTCCTTGACGCTGGAATGTTCTCTGTTCCCAAGAGGAAAACTCAGTGATTTAAGAGGGATGAACAAAAGAAGGTGGTGGGGGACAGGGAGAAGCAGAATTCGCTGTACTGGGAGGGGTTTTGAACAATTTTTTTCCTGGCTCTGCCAATTGGAGCTCAGGGAAACTCGCTCTGCTTCCTGTTTTTCTGCTCAGTGCAGGAGCTCCCACCCGAGTGTACCCCGAACCTGCGGGGTGGGAATGGGCAGCACTGGCAGTGGGAATGTAGGAATGGGGCACTGGAGGGATTTGGGAGCTGGATGAGCAGAGGGTGATGGGCAGAGCTGCCTCTGTGTTTCCTCTGGTTTCCATTGTGATCACGGCCGTGTCCAGCTCCCAGGCAGCCAGAGGAGCTGCTCAGGGCAGGGATGGCAGAGCAGGAGAGCCTGGAGGCCCCTCTCTCCCACGCTCCTGGCTGCACTGAGGAGCTTTAGGTGCTTTCAGCCGTCCTGAGGATGTGGTTTCTTGCATGGGTGGGTTATTAAAATAATCCCTGTGCTGTACTGGGTGTGCACAGTCAGGGTTTGGGAGCCCTCGGGGTGGTAACGGGGCTCTCACACGTTCCTTGGACAGCAGAGGGGAAGCTGGGGACCTGCAGCCAGCAGAAATCCCATGGGATCGGCAGTCGTGGCATGGGAAGGACATTGCATGGTCCCAGCACAGCTCTGGGTGCGCACAGTCAGGCTTTGGGAGCCCTCGGGGTGGTAAGAGGGCTCTCACACGTTCCTTGGACAGCAGAGGGGAAGCTGGGGACCTGCAGCCAGCAGAAATCCCATGGGATCGGCAGCTGTGGCACGGGAAGAACATTCCAAGGTCCCCCCTCTTCCCTGGAGCAGGAGCTGCACCATCCCTTTCACCCTCGGCAAACAGGGTAATTTTTGGATAGGCCTTGTCTTAGTCCTTTTAGAGATATCACACAATACCAACCATTTTTCCCCTCCTACCTCTTCTCTCCCTTTCTGATGGTGCAGCTGCAGCTGGGCAGGGGGAGGGAAAGGGAAAAGGGGATTTACACCTTGGCTGATTTGCTCCGTCAGTGCTGGGGTTTGGATCAGGATAAATTCCTGCTGCAGGTCCCAGGGATGAATCCCAGCCGCGCTGGGTGAGAGCAGTGCCATCAAAGGGCTCTCAGGCTCTGTGGCGATGTCTGCTCCTCCCATAAATCAACTCTGCCTCAGTGCTGATCTCTTCAGAGACAGCTGGAATAAATCCTGGGCATTCGGGAACAGACGGGGAAGAAGAAGGGGAATGAGGAGAGGATGGGGTTGTGTGATCAGCAAAGCTCCACTGGGTGCGGGGAGGTGACCTGCAGGTGACTTTCAAAGACAGCACTGAGGAGTTTGTCCTGTTCATCAGCTCCACCAGCCACGAACAGGCCTCAAGGTGTTTGACAGACAGATTCAAGATCAGGGCTGGAAATCTGCTGCTGTGCAGGCACAGAATTCACTTCCTGCTGGTCCTTGCTTGGAGCCAGAGGAGCCTTGGGAAGCAGCGTCTGCACCTTGTCTGGCCTTGGCTGCACGCCAGCTCCTCTCTTTGGCAGCTCTGTAACTCACAGGGCAGAAATTCACCTCTGGAACCCTCCCAGGTCCTGTCCTCACCTCTGGACACGACTCAGGTGAGCGCAGAGTGGGATTCACTGAGCTCTCACCAGGCTGGGCTGAGCCAGGGGTCCCACGGAGCCCGAGCTGCTCCTCCTGGAACAGCACAACCGAGGAGGCGGCAGGAGAAAATGAAATGTTGTGAAAGGAAACCAAATGAGCACTCAAAGCACTCCTCAGTTCACCCTCAGCTGCCACAGGAGCCACTTGGAAATTCAAGAGAGAAGAGGTGAAGCTCTGACAGGGCAGCATTTTTGTGTGGTGCTCTCTGTGCTGCGTGTCCCTGCTCGTGTCAGAACCCCCCAGCACCCAGGGCACCCTGTCCCTGTCCCCTGTGACCCCTGCCAGGGCACCCTGTCCCCGTCCCCAGGGCACAGCCAGGGCACCCTGTCCCCCCTGACCACAGCCAGAGCACCCTGTCCCTGTCCCCAGGGCACAGCCAGGGCACCCCGTCCCCAGTGCCCCCCTGTTCCCCAGGGCTTCAAGCTCCCCTTGCAGAATCCCCTGCTGTGAAGCAGAAGAGGAGCAGCCTCACGCCAGGGCCACATGCATGAAGATAAATCACCTGGAGATCAGTCAGGCTGCGAATATTTCAGGAAAATAAAGGCACAACACGACCTCTAAGAGCAGTTTAACCCCACTGCAGCTGCAGCAGGATTATCCCCAGGGAATGGGGGCTGTGTGTGGCAGATTCTGCCTTCAAGACACCCTCAATTTATCTCCCTTGATTTAATGACTGGATTTATCTCAGTCTTACATTATTTCAGCGTATCTTGGAATCAGAGAATGTCCTGGGCTGGAAGGGACCCACAAGGATCGTCCAGTCCAACCCCTGGCCCTGCCCAAACCCCCCAACAATCCCACCCTGGGCATCCCTGGCAGCGCTGTCCAAGCGCTCCTGGAGCTCTGGCAGCCTCGGGGCCGTGCCCATTCCCTGGGGAGCCTGGGCAGTGCCCAGCACCCTCTGGGGGAAGAACCTTTCCCTGATCTCCAGCCTGAGCCTGCCCTGGCCCAGCTCCAGCTGTTCAATTCCTGGGGATTCAAATTTCTTCCACCAAGAAAAGTGAAGCTCCTTTCACACAGAGGCAGCAACGAGACAAGGGGACTGCTCCAAAAGTTCCAGGTGTAGGAGCTAAGGGAGAAAGGGCTGGGGAGGGGCTGGGAATTGGCAGTGAATTGAGTACCTGGAAGTGAAATCTCCTATTTTAAACCTGCCTTTCTCCTGCTGTGGCACTGCAAAGGGAAAGGGAACTGAGTATTTTTCTGCCTGAAATGAGAAGTTTTTGGTTTCTGCTGGAGCCGAAGGGTGGATCTGCAGCGGGAGTAGCTGAGCAAGGAGTGCAGGGCAGGCACCACGTCCACCCTCCTCTGCCTTCTTCCCAAAAGGCCCCTCTGCAGAGGGTTCATCCCCTCGGATGTGCATTCCCTGCAGGAATAAAGGAAGGTTCCACATTCCAGTGTGCCAAAGCCAGCTGCTGGAGAAGGCCTGGAGATCTCTGCCTGCTCACAGCTCAGTGCTTCTTTCTTTCTACACAGAATGGAAAATTTTAAACCGACTTTCGTCTTAAAATTCTCCTGAATCTCTCTGGCTGGGCTGGGGTTTCCTGCCATGCTCTTATCTTGTGTGACTGCTCTTGGTCTGGGTTGAGTGGCTCATTTCCAGCAAGGAAACCAGGGCCTCATTTTTCTCTGCCAGACACCAGAGAGAGTTCCTCACGCTGACCTTCAGCCTCTGGATCTGCTGGATGGGATGGGGGAATTTGGGATTTGCTGTCCTGCCCTCACCCACTCATCTTTCAGGAACACAACTGATATTTAGGGCCCAGCTCATCCATTTTGCTCAGGCCTCCTTTTAAGTGAAACCTGAAAAAGCAATTTCTGCCCATATTTCCCAGGCTGGCAATTGAGGGGTTGGACCAACAGCAGAAATAAGGGAAGCAAAACCTGTTTGGGAGCTTGAACACGAAACCTCTCCGCCACCTTGCAGTCAGGTGTGATCTCCATGTGTCTTCATTAAGAGATCCCGCCCCTCCCAAGGGGCAGCAGCAGCTGTAAAGACACTTTGGATCGATGCAATTTCATCCTTGACAGGGTTCAGAGCTGCCCTGGGAGCTGAAATGCTGTTCCATTAAGCTGAACTCGTGTTAACTTTGTCGTGTCCTCGTGTAATGAGATCTGGATATTCCTCCTTTTCCTGCCAGCTCACAAATTGCAAAGTTCATTTACTTCATGGAAAAAAAGGGAAGACAGCAGAGCAGCTCTTGAACAAGCTGGTATGAGATAGGCCCAGGGAAACCCTGACACGTCCTTCCTCCTCATTCAGACTCAGCATTTTAAATTCAGAGGGACAGGGTGGGACAGGGGCTCCCAGTCCGCTCCGCAGCACCAGTGTGGCTTGGGGGGTGCTCGCTCTGGGAGTGCCACAGCTCTTCTGGAGGCTGCAGCTGCAGCTGGGGGCTCAGAAAGTCGATGAATTTGGTTTCAAAGAGTTTCAAGGTCTTCTGCAGCAGACACAGAGGCAGAGGGAGGAGCTGTGCTCAGCTCCTGCCGCCTCCCAGCCTCGCTCCCCCCTTTCTGGGGCAAGGCAGAGCCTTCCCTCACACGGCTCCTTTGCAGGGCAGCTCAGCACCCCTGGCTGGGCATTCCCGCTGCCCTAACTCTGTCTGGATCCCTCTCAAAATACAGAACCATCCTCTGCCCAGCCCCAGCCCCTGCAGCAGCTGTTTTTGTGCTGTTCCCAACACCCTCAGTTTGCAAACACGAGCCCAGACCACAGCAGTGCCGCTTCCTCCTCGCCCACGGCGCTGCTCAGGGCTGTGGTTGAAGTGAAAGGTTGATGCAGCTCTGGTGCAGAAGTTGTTTCAGGTCTGCCCGAGCTGGTGCTGATGTGGGTGGCAGATAGGGCCTGGCTTCCTGCACCGCTGAGAGGCCAGAGGGCTCAGGGTCACGGAATGGGGCAGCTGGAGGGACCCCAGGGTCACTGGTGCCACCCCCCTGCTCCAGCAGGGCCATCCCAGAGCACGGGGCACAGGATTGTGTCCAGCGGCTCTGGAATATCCCAGGGAGGAGACCCCAGCCCCTCTCTGGGCTCTGTCCTGGGCTCGGGCACTGCCCAGGGCAGGAGTTCTGCCTCCTGTGCAGGGGAATTGCTGGGCTCAGTCCCTGCCCGTTCCTCTGGTGCCACTGCTGGGCCCCAGAGCAGAGCCTGGGCCCTGCTCTGACCCTCCCTGCACCCAGGGACAGATAGGGATGGAATTCCCAGAGCAGCTGTGGCTGCCCCTGGATCCCTGGCAGTGTCCGAGGCCAGGTTGGACAGGGCTTGGAGCAGCCTGGGACAGTGGAAGGTGTGGGATGGGATGAGCTTTCCAAACCCTTCCAACCCATGGGCAAATCCCTTCCAGATGTGGGCAATGGTTCCCACATTTCCCGTGGAGCGTTATTCCCAAACAGCCCAGGCTGGGGGGGCTGGAGGCTGCTCTGCTCAGCTCAGCCCCCAGTGCAGGTGGAAACCCCTTCCTGCAGAGTTTCCCAGGATGGTGACAGGGAATAACCCAGCAGGGAATAACCCAGCAGGCTCCATCCTTTCTGTGGTTCCGTGATTCCACGGAGATCTCCTAAGCTGGGCTCAGATGTGGATTTTTCACTGCACGTCATCCCTGGGTGAGTGCAGAAGTTCAGGGCCAGGACTGAGCCCACAGCTCTGGACCTCCCTCCATCTCCCAGCTCATTAAACTCAGGACAGAATGAACCCGGGAGTCTGGGGTTGGATGGTCCAGTTGGAAAACTTGGAGAAAATAATTCTGGTTCAATGGGAAAAAGAACATTTGGAGATTTTCCTCAAATAATAAAAGAAGGAAAGTGATGGTTTTGTCAGTGGAGTGGCACAGCTACACTTACAGGGAGATCTTTAATCTTTTTGTGTTTCTTTTTACACTTTGGAATACTGGTATTGCATTTCCCTCAACTCTGGAGCAAAAGGCAATTTCAAAACCTAAAGCCAGGATAAAAATCACTGAAACAAAACTCATTCACTTTGTCATTTCTCCATCCTCCTTCTGCTGGCAGTTAAACCCAAAATATTAATAAAGTGATTTCTTCTGTCTGAGAATTTCCTGAGATTTAAACCGTCTGTGTTTGGCTCACTTGGAGACTCATCCATCCAGTGATCCCTGGAGATAAATTCACTGCTGGGAATTTGGCCCAAGGCCCCTGAATTGTGTTTTTTTGCTTTGTTCTCCAGGTCATGAGCATCCTGCTACTGATCGAGTATTCCCTGGAGGTGGCCAACGGGAAGGGCTTCTGCAAAGACCTGGGCAAGGATTACTACAGAATCGGTGGGTCCTGGGAATGCTGGGGAGCAGCTGTGGGGCAGGGAGGGATCCCACAGTCCTGCACTGTGCCCTCTGCCTTTTCCATCAAGGAATTTGGAATTCTGTGTTAAAAGCTCAGGAAGGAATTTAGGCTCTGCTTGGGGTTTGCTTTAGGCCCAGGCTGTGTTGGGTTGTTGGAGTTTAATGTGGAGCCCAGAGAAGGTTTTGTTTCAGAGGATCAGCCCAAACTCTGCAGCACCCTCAGAGTCCTTCAGCTCCCTCTGGAATCTCCTCTGGATTCCCCTGGCAATCCTGGTTTCCCTTCCTCTCCCTTTTCCCCAGCTGTGGATCATTCCAGCCTCACACACACTCCTGACTTCCTTCACATTCTGGGCATTTCCTGGGAAACACTGAAGTGTCCAAAAGCTCCTCAACGGGCAGTGAGGACAAATCCCACCCCACAGTAATCCCATGGATGTGCGGGATGCGGGACATTGCCACCAACACCCTTCTATGCCATGGAACCATTCCCATGGTGCCATTCCCATGGAGCCATTCCCATGGAACTATTCCCATGGAGCCATTCCCATGGTGCCATTCCTGTAGAACCACTCCCATGGTGCCATTCCCATGGAGCCATTCCCATGGAGCCATTCCTGTAGAACCATACCCATGGAGCCATTCCCATGGAAACATTCCCATGGAACCATTCCCATGGTGCCGTTCCCATGGAAACATTCCCATAGAACCATTCCCATGGAGCCATTCCCATAGAACCATTCCCATGATGCCATTCCCGTGGTGCCATTCCCATGGAACCATTCCCGTAGAACCATTCCCATGGTGCCATTCCCGTGGAACCATTCCTGTGGAACTATTCCCATGGAACCATTCCCACGGTGCCATTCCCATGATGCCATTCCCACGGAACCATTCCCACGGAGCTCCTGCCTCCCAGCTGGACAGAGCCATGCCACCCCTCCCTTTCCCCCTGTGACCCCCATTCCCACATTTTCCCAGCCCCTGGTGTATTTTTCCAGAACACTGGTGGCTGGAAGAGGCAGCCAAGCTGTCCCACAGCTCACAATTCCTGAAGGATTGAATTCCTACTGAAGGATCCAGCTCAGATCCTTGCAAAGACCTGGAGCTGTCTCATGAGGTGCCATCTAAAAAAACCCAACCCCTGAACCCCCAAATATTGCCCAACCGGGAGCTGCAGGAGCTGTTTGGAAACAAGTGCAGCGGGGTTTTCCTTTCTTGAGTCATTTTCTGTGTAAAACCACAAGCTGAGATAACCCTGGGAGCAAAAGAAGGAACCCAGGCTCCCTCCCTGCCCTGTCCATCCCCACGGAGAGAAAACCACAGCCCCTGGCAGCCAGGAATTGCTGTTCCCTGCTTTTCCAGAGTGCCTTTCCCTGGGCTGAAAATTCCCTGTACATGGAGAAAAAGGAGGCTGAGTTCAGATTCCTGCACATTCCAAACTCTCCTGTCCCCAGGAGAGGAGTCAGAAATAGGGAAAAGCACCAAGCCGGGGACAGGCACTGCCTGGTGAAGTTATAAAAGCTGGGTTCACGTTTTTCCAAGGAAAGAGGCACCACTGGGATCCCCCAGGGCTGTTTGACATCAGCACTCGAAGGTTTGGTTCATCCAACAGAATCATGGAATAGCTGGGTTGGAAGGGGCTTTAATCACCCAGTTCCAAGGGGAGGGGCATCAGCAGGGAGAGGAAAATGGGAATTTGGGTGAGTCCTGCTGACAGGAACCCGAACAAGGCGCAGTGCAATGGTTCCCACTTTTCCCATGGAGCATTATTCCCAAATATTCCCATGGCGGGGTTGGAGGCGGCTCTGCTCAGCTCAGCCCCCAGCGCAGGGTGCAAACCCCTTCCTGCAGAGCCTTCCCAGGATGGCAACAGGGAATAATCCAGCAGGGAATAACCCAGCAGGGAACAACCCAGCAGGGAATAATCCAGCAGGGAATAACCCAGCAGGCTCCAGAGCCAGGGCTGGGATCAGCACGAGGAAACCAGGAACATCCATCGATCCATTCCTGTAAAACGTGTTCCCACTTCCAATTTTTGATGAGAACTGAAGAACTTGATGCAAGTGTGACCTCAAGGGCTTCCTTCCTCTTTCAGGGTTTGGTTGTTTTGCTGCTTTGTGGGGGGTTATTTTTTTATTTGGGTTGGGTTTTTTGTTGTTTTTTCATTTGGTTTGGTTTGGATTTTGGTTGTATTTTTGTTTGTTGTTGTATTGAGGTTGTATTTTGTTTTGTTTGGTTGTATTTTGGTTTGGGTTTTTTGTGTGTTTGGGTTTTTGTTTGGTTGGAGTTTTGTTTGTTTGGGTGCTTTGGTTTTGTTTGTTTGGGGGGGCGTGGCTGGGTTATTTTTTTTTGGTTGTGTTTTTTTGGTTTTTTGTCCATGGCACCAACCCATCCCTGCTGCCAGCAGGGAGGATGACTCTGTTTTCTGGGAACGAACAGGAGGCAGCCAGCTCGTGGGAAGTTGTTTTCCCTTGGTTTCCCTTTTCTTTCCATCCCTTTGTGTTTGTGGGGTTGTGGGGGTTTTGTTTCTTTGGTGTTTTGTTTGGGGGGTTTTGATCCAAGTTCTGCTTGGAAAATCCAGCTGGGCAATTAGCTGGCAATGGCTGCTTCCCAGTTAATTAGGGATCCTGCCAGAGAGCTGGAGCAGGAGCCCATGCAGGGAAAGAGGCAGGAAAACACGGCTGTGCTGGACCCCAGAAAATCCCGGGATAAGGAGAGAAATCCTCTCTGGGCAAACTCCTGAGTGCTGGTGCTGGGAGAAGCCCAGGGGAAAAGGCTTTGGGAGTTTGGGTTTTAATGGGACTGGGATTGGCTCCTTTAGGGAAAAGGCTTTGGGAGTTTGGGTTTTAATGAGATTGGGATTGGGATTGGCTCCTCTAGGGAAAAGGCTTTGGGAGTTTGGGTTTTAATGGGTTTGGGATTGGCTCCTTTAGGGAAAAGGCTTTGGGCGTTTGGGCTTCAATGGGATCGGGATTGGCTCCTTCAGGGCTGGTCCCACAAAGGCTGAGTCTGGCTCCTTTGTTAAGCTCTGTTTTGGGTTTAGGCTGTTCCTGTGTTAATCTTTGGCTCTTTGTGCTCCACATCCCAGCCCTGGTTCTACTCCCCTGCTCCTCAAAGGTGGGGTTGTCGTTCTGCCTTGGAATTCCGGCTTTCCCACCCCCCTGGGAGCAGCAGGAAAGCAGCAGTGGCTGCCTTTGGAGGGAGCTGCCCGTTGTGTTCCTGATTTCCTCCAGGACGCAAAGCCCTTTCCCCCCTCTCCCTCCCTGCTCCCCTTCGGGCTTTGCTGAATTTGGGGGTTCTGTCTTCGCTGGTTACTGGGATTGCTTCCTCCTCTCTGTCTCAGTTCTCACGACGTGGGGGGGAGCAGCTCCTGCAGTGGGGTTTTACCACGTTCTGAGGAAAAGCTTTTTCCTTGCTTTGCACCATCCCAGCCCTCCTTTCCTGGTGCAGGACAAGTGGATAAATTGGATCATTCCCTGTATCCCCCCGCCCCATCGTGCTGCTCCATTCCCCCTCAGGATCAGCTTCTTTGGCTTCCTGGGGGGTTGCAGCCTCCCCAGAGGGTTTTTCCCCCGAGCCTGAGGGAGGAAGAGGCTCCTCGTGCTGGGGGAAGGAAGTGCTGGGCAGAGCTTCTCTCCACACTGGAGGTTTCCCATCAGCAAAGCTCATTTCTGGAGGAGATTCAGAGAGGAGACAGCAGGGGAATTTAAAATCCCTTTTGAATCAATTGAAATGAATTTAAATTGCATTTAAACGAACTCTGTCAGCAGAGGGAGGATGGGAGGGTAGCCACCACTGCTGCCACCTGCCCAGGTGTGGCTCACGAAGGTCTTCGACAAACCTGGAATTGTTCCAGAGTTTCTCAGTGACATTTTTAGTCCTTTCTTGAGCTGGGGGTAGATTTGTGTCCCTTTGCCCCAGGTGGAATCTTCACATTTCCCCCTCAACCCAACAAATGTCCAAATTCTGATAAAGCTGTGACAGTTATCGGTGTTGGGGTCACCTGCCTGACAAACAGGGACAGCTTTCTCTGCCTTGACTTCTTTGGGAGTGATTTTATTCTGTTGGCAACAAAAAAAAAGAAAGTTAATAAAGAAATATTCACTGGAATAAAGAATATTCACTAGAATAAGGAATATCCACTTCTAGAAAGGGAATAAAGGATGATTTGGGTCTGCCCAAGCACTGAAATCTTCCCTCACCAAAGGGGGACCAAAGCTCCAGGTGAACACTCAGAGCTGGGGGAGATGGAGATGAATTTTCATGGGGAAAAAAGGGTGATATGGAGCAGTGAAGGATTTCAGAGCAGCTGGAATATGTCAAGGGTTCTACCGGCACAATTCCCAGATTTCTTTATGAAAACAGTGGGAGGGTGATGGATAAAACGGAGTTAGGCACTGGATTTATTCATGGAATCGTGGAACATCCTCAGCTGGAAGGGACCCCCAAAGATCATCGGTCCTGCGCTACTATGGAAAGAATCATCTGCTTTAAAAAGAAGACAGAAATATGAAAAGTTTGGCTCTTTCCTAACAGAATTAAACCCTTCCTTGAAGCATGTAGTAGCTGAAGAACCCAAACAGGCCGGTGCTGTTTTAAACTCAGGTGAAGCAAAAAGAAAGGAGGAGGCTCTGGGAAAGGTGGTGCAGAGGCAGATAAAAAAAAAGCAGCAGAGTTTTTCCTCTGGAGAGGCGAATCAGCAGCAGGACAGGCTGTGACTCCAGGAGGGAAAATTGCTTCCAGGCAAAGGTTGAGCAGGAGCTCCATGGATATAAAACATCACCCCCGCACCCAAAGCAGCTGCCAAAAGTCTCCCTCAGCTCCCTCCCATTGTATTTTTGAGGTGTCCCCTGCATCCCACAGCTGCAGAGGTGGGGGCAGAGATTCCCCCCAACCCTCCCTGGCCTCACCAGTGGCGGGGGGTCAAAATTTGTGCTCTTCTCTGAGAGATCCTGAAGCTCCTTCAGCATTTCACTGCTGCTTCCTTTATCTGCCTTTGAGTCTCTAAATAATTTCCAGCTCAGAGCTATGAGCCAAAAGCTCTCTGGTTTTGTTTTATACTTCATTTTGTAGCCTGGGATATTTAACATTTCAGGCCTTGGTTCCCTCGAGCTCACAACCCACATGGCCTGGTGGATACAGGAACTTCAAAGAGCCCTGGAAAATGGGAAAAAGGGAAAAGAGGGTTAATTCCAGCGGCATGGCATTAATTCCTCCATGGACACAATTCTTTGTGCCAAGTCGAACTCTCCCTTAGGGGTGTTATGATCCAATTATTAAGGTTTTTAGAAATACCCCTGCCCAAATTAAGGTGCAAACGAGACCATATGCCAGTCAATAGTAAGGGGTTTATTTGATAGTAAATATGAGAGAGGGAGAGAAAGAGAAAAGAGAGGAAGGGAGAAATAGGGAGAGGGGCAGGGGGACAGGGAGGGATAAAAAGAGTATCACTGCTCCGTGGATCCCACTGGCGCCCTGACGATGTTCTTCAGCTGGTCCTCTTGGTGGTGAAGGTCCCCCAAAAAGCACAGCACCCCGTGGGTCACTACACGCTCAGGCCAGGGGGCAGTGTCCAGGCACGTCCCCCCGGGGCAGGGGGCAGTCTCTTGCAGCAGACCCTGCCCGCATCACGTGCAGTCCTGGGGTGCAAGGCCCATTCCTCTGGGGGTCTTTGACAGGTTCTGACTCCCCCTGAGCTGCCTCTCGCGTGGATGTCCCGTGGATGTGGCCGGTGGGCTTGGGGGGTTCCGCAGCCGGGCCCGGTTTGTGTAGCCGAGGGTGGGCGTTCACTGCCCCTGACCAGAGGTCACGCCACCTCCTCCTGCCCCCTCGGCTGGGGGGCGAAGTTAAACCTGGCTCCTGTGAGCTGAGCTCTCCCCCCGCCCCAGACTCAGCCGGGGATCATTCTCACGCAGCTGGTGGCTTTGGCCTTTGTGGACGCATTCCTTTCCTTCAGCCTGGGATGAAGGAACAAGCGGCTCCCCTTGGTCCAATCTCAGCATTCCGACTCTCAGTTCAGAGTCCCAGTCAGGAATCTTCTTCGGCTGTAGTTTCTCTATCAATGTTTGAGGCGTGAAATATTTCAGTCTCTGACAAGGGGTGCGATGGAGTTGGGACATCTTTTGGTGATGTGGTGATTCCTTTTATCATTTTTATCATTTCCAGCTGATGTCACCACCAGTTTCCTGCTGATCCTCGTGTTGTTTGTCATCAGCTTCCACCTCCTCCTCGGGGTGCTCAAGGTGCGTTCCCCACAAATGACATTCAGAGGCTCAGGGTTCGGATGGCGCTCACTGGAATCGTGGTCAGAAAAAGCAGGAAAAACCCCCCAGAATCACAGAATCACAATGGGAAAAAGGCAGATAAAAACCCCAGAATCCCACAGGAAAAAAGGCAGATAAGAATTCCAGAATCCCAGAATCCCACAGGAAAAAAGGCAGATAAGAATTCCAGAATCCCAGAATCCCACAGGAAAAAAGGCAGATAAAAATCTCTCCTGGTTCCAGAGGAGGAGAGGCACTGGTTTGAAGCCTCAGGTTCTTGTGAAAAGCTTCAAACACCCAGGTTTACCAAATCTGGGCACCATTTCCATCCAGGCTATGTTTGGTGTTAAATGAAGGAGATTTTATGATTTAGAAAGGTTTTCTTGCCTCATTTCCTTGCTCTGTTGCAAGTCAGGTCCTGTGAGAGAACTGTCACTGCCCTGCTACTCCGGGGACTCATTTCCCAGTTGAGGAGGAGGAATGACCAGGCCTTGGGGTAGAAACCCCAGGAATCTGATGGTAGCAGAGTTCCAAGTATTAAATACCACCCAAATAACCCAGTTCTCCCTCTGCAGAGGTAAATTTTAGGGATAGTGGGATGAAAACTCTGATGGGAAGTGCCAATGTCACAGAGTGAAAATTCACAGGAATTTTCCAAAGGGGTGAAAAAATCAGCGTTGATGCCCTGTTTTCTCTGGATCAGTTGTCACTGAAATCAGAAATTCCAGGGAAGTGTTAATTCTTGGAGCACCATCTAAGTCCCTGCAGGTGTTGCCAGCTGGTCTCATTTCCCACTTGGAATGGCAATAACCGGCACTGCTTTCCCTCCTCAGAAGAAGGAGCGGTTCCTGATCCCCTTCCTGGCTCTGCAAGTCATCGATTTCCTCCTCAGCCTCCTGACCATGTTCAGCTCCTACATCCAGGTCCCAGTGATCATCTCCGTGTCCTCGCTGGGCCACACGGTGGGTGACAGCTCCTCCTGGGGGGCTCCTGGCTCTCCGGGAGGTGGGGGATCCTTGGAATGAAGGATCATTACCTTGGGGTGGCTCTTCATGGAATCCTTTAGGTGGGAATGAAGGATCATTACCTTGGGCTGTGGTTTGTCATGGAATCCTTTAGGATGGAAAAGACCTTTAGGATCCCAGAAGGCTGGAATGAAGGATCATTGCCTTGGGGTGGTTCTTCATGGAATCATTTAGGTTGGAATAAAGGATCATTATCTTGGGCTGTGGTTTGTCCTGGAATCCTTCAGAATGGAATGAAGGGCCGTTACCTTGGGCTGTGGTTTGTCATGGAATTTTTTTAGGATAGAATAAAGGGTTGTTATCTTGGGCTGTGGTTCTTCATGGAGTCCTTTAGGATGGAATGAAGGATCGTTATCCTGGCCTGCAATTCTTCATGGAATCCCTTAGTTTGGAAAAGACCCTTAGGATCTTGAATCCAGACGTGAGATGGTTTCTCCTGGCTGGAGACAGGATGCAGTCTTTGGAGGCTGAAGGAAACCAGGGGCAGCTGGGACAGTTATTTTCCCCTGTCTGGGAACGCTGATTTTCTCCTCCTTTGGGGCAGGTGGCTCTGGGTGTGCCCCTGACAGGAGGGGTTTGCTGGAGATAAACTGGGATTGTCACTGCTCCAGCCAGAGGCCTCTGTGGAGCTCGGATGAAGCCCCACAAACAGTTTGCTCACTCTTTGGGCCAGCAGAAGGGAAAGTTTGGGTTGAATTTAAGGGAATTTAGTGGCTTAGACTCTGTGTGAACCAATCAAGGCTCTGTGTAAAGGGTGAATAATGCACGGAAGTGACCAAATCTCGTGATTGTAACCCAGTTCCTGTCCCCCTCAGCAGAGCCACTCCAGGATCCCCCTGCTGGCGCTGCAGCTGCTGGATTTCTGCCTGAGCATCCTCACCCTGTGCAGCTCCTACATGGAGGTGCCCACCTACCTCAGCCTCAAGCCTGCGGACAGCGGGGTAGGTCTGGACCCAGCTCTGCTCATTTTCCCCACTGGGAACTCCTATAAATTCCCCTTCCGTGGCTGTGCAGCTCCTCTGAGCTCTCTGGAACATCCAGAACTGCTCACTCTGACAGCAAAGAGGGTTTTCCGTGTTCCGCCCAGCGCTGTTCCTGACTGACAGCTCCCGTGTTCCTCAGAAATACACCTTGTTTCTCCTCGTAGGAATCCGAGCGATGCAAATTGCAGAGCAAAGTGATTCAGGTGGAGCTGCCTGCATGGAAAATGCCTCAAATTTCATCTTTAATAAACAGTCATGTTTAATAAGTCCCACCCCAGCGCTGTTCTGAATAGATGGAATCATCACATTCCTAGGGAAGGATGGAGACACTGATTTAAGGCCCTGGGATCATGGTCCCAAGTTTCTCTCTCCAGAGAAAAGAGCACGAAAATCCCAAGCTGGAGGCAAAAGTGAAAATTAGAATTTTAAAAGTTCTCATTCAACCAGGGCTTTGCCCAAGGAGTGGAAGCAGCAGGAGGAAAACAATATCCCTGTGATCCTGCTGCTGGTGAAAATCCTTCGTTCCTTGTTCCGACTGAGCCTTGAACCCCTCTCTGTGGGTGCTCCTGGCAGAGGGAACGAGTGCCTGTGGCTGAGACCTTCTCCCTTTCCCCCCAGGGCTCTTTGCCAGCCCTGGAGAAGCTGCCAGCAGAGGAATACGCCAAAGTGATGATCACCTTCACCATCGCGTTCATGGCTGTGCTCTTCCTCAAGGTAAAGGCTCTGAAGGGAGGCTCTCCCATGAGAATTCGGCTTTAATTCTCTCCCAAATCTGCCTTGTTGGGCTCTCCTCGGGCACAGTGGGAGCTGTGCCTCCGTGTGGTTTGTCCAAATCTCTCCTTTTACACTTCTGTGGGAGTTACAAAGCAAAATCCCTCTGACATCCCCAACTCATCACTGCCCATTCCTCTCTAGAGGGATAAAAAGGTTGAAAACAAACACAGCAAAGCCCTCTGCTGAAATGTGCCAAAATAAATGAGATTATTGAGCAGCAGGTGAGATCTTTCATTGGGTGAGCGGCTGTGTCCACTCTGGTGGGAGCAGACAGATCAGTGTGGTATCTCCACACTGATACTCCCAAAATTCATTAAAACCAGGAGCTAAACCCTGCTGGTGCCTCAGGAAGCTCCACTGGAGAGGGTTTCTATTCCTTTATTGCTTCAGTGGCTCAGAGAAATGATTTTTCACTGAGGGTTTTCAGTCCCATGAAGAAAACCAGATTTTTCCCGGTACTTGGGCAGAAAGTGCTGCTTGTGAGTTGGAAACCATTTTAAATTCTGAGACTTCCAGGTGGGCCAGATAAGGCAGTGAGTGGAGAGTTTTGTGTGGATGCACTTCAGGCAGGGCTTTAAAATGTCTTTTAATGTTTGCATGGAATGTGCAGCAGGAGCCGAGATAACCCCAAGCCCCAGCTGGCAGGAATCTCCCTGACCTGGCAAATGGATTAATTGGAATTTTCCACAGCTTTACCCGCAAAATGCTGGACTTGCAAAGAGTTTTTGTGCTGGGGTTGTAAGAGGAGGGATGGGGTGGGATAATAAAATCCCCAGGTTCTACTGAACTCCCCCAAAAAGCCATCAGGACCCCCATCCTTTAATCCCAGTGCCAATCCCTCTCCTCTTCCATGGGTAAAAAACCCATGGAATTCTCTCCCTGAAGCTTCCCAGCTCCGGGCAGGGTGGGGCTGGGGCTGAGTTACCTGTGGTGGCAGGATGAGTTGTTCAGAATTCCTTGGAAAAAGCATTCCAAGGGCAGGGCGATGCTGCCATTGCACCATTACGGCAATTCCCTGTGCTGGTCTCTGCATCCATGACTGATCCTAAACCCATGGAATGATTTGGGTTGGAGGCACCTCGAGGTTCATCTCATCCCCGCCATGGCAGGGACCTCTTCCACTCTCCCAGCCTGGCCTTGGACACTGCCAGGGATGGGAGGTGGGCGAATATTCCAATAATCTTTATCTCACTTTAGAATCATAAAGTCCTCCAGCACCACAGGGATAAGAAAGCAGAAATTAAGGGGAATAAAACATTCTTTGTGATTTTGATGTATTTCAAATCAGGGAGTGCATTCCTTCGTTGTATGATTTTATTTTAAAATGAAAATCGGGGAATGCGTTCCTTTGTTGTGTGATTTTAATTAATTTCAAAACCAAAATCAGGTAGTGCATTCCTTTGTTGTGCGATTTTTATTTGTTTCTATTTTATATTTACTGTGCTTTTTTCATGGATGAGTGGGGGTTTTTACCCAGTTGCTATGACAGCTCCAGATTTGCTCTCTGGATGAAGAGGCTTTGGAAGCAGGAAAGGTTTTGCACTATTCCCAAAAGATGCTCGAAGTTTGGATTTCCCTCCAATCTCTGGAACGCTGAGATGGATTTTTTCAGCTCAGATATTTCATTCCTTTTTTCTCTTTGTCTTGGCTTCGTGTCAGCTCTAACAGCCCTCATTGTCCTGGGAATGCTCAGCTGCACACCTCGGCTCTGGGATCTGTGGCTCCCTGTGTTCCCCGAAAATCCCAACCGTTCCCGAGCACATTCCCAGGCCAACACAAACACCGGGCACACGACTCTGCCGTGCTCGGAGCAGGGAAAATATTGATTTAACAGGGCCAGGCCCACAGACCCCGCTTATTTCCCTGGGCCACAACCCCTCAATTGATCCTTTTTCCTCAGAAAAGCTCCATTTATTGCACGGATAAATCCATGGCGTGCCAGGAGGTCCCGTCAGGGAGGTGGAACTGGTGCAGAAATGGGATTTTGCTGAATGAAGGGACTTTTTGGGGCAGTCCTTGGGTCTCTGTGGTGCCTTCGGTGCTTTCCTGAGGCCTCCAGACTTTATAACCTGCTCTGAAAAATGACATCAGAGCCATGATTTCCTTTCCTGCCTCAGGATATTGTGATCTCAGAGGTGTCCAGTGTTGTGTTTAATGGATTTTATGTTTAATAACTTTTTATTTACTGGATTTCCAGTCCCAGTCCCACCCCAGTGTGGTTCTGAAGTGATGGAATCCAGACTTTATAACCTGCTCCAAAAATGACATCAAAGCCACAGTTCCCTTTCCTACTCAGGATATTGTGCTCTAAGAGCTCTCAATGTTGTGTTTAATGAGTTTTATGTTTGATCACTTTATATTTACTGGATTATTGATCCCAGTCCCATCCCAGTGTGGTTCTGAACTCATGGAATCCAGACTTTATAACCTGCTCCAAAAATGACATCAAAGCCACAGTTCCCTTTCCTACTCAGGATATTGTGCTCTAAGAGCTCTCAATGTTGTGTTTAATGAGTTTTATGTTTAATCACTTTATATTTACTGGATTATTGATCCCAGTCCCACCCCAGCGTTGTTCTGAATTCATGGAATTATCACATTCCTAGGAAAGGATGATCGTGGTCCCAAGCTTCTCCATCCAGAGAAGAGAGCAGGAAAATCCCAGGCTGGTGGCAAAAGTGGAAATGCCCTTTTTGCCCTGCAGGGCCATGGGAAAATGCCCTTTTCCTTCCCTCTTCCCTCTTTTCCAGGCCTACATGTTCAAGTGTGTCCTGAGCTGCTTTAAGTACATCAAAGCCAGCAGGAGGGAGGAGGTGAAAGTGGAGCCACAAGCAGTGGAAAAGGTGAGGAAAAGTGGATTTATTCCTGAAAGTGGACCCAGAAGCAGTGCAAAAGGTGAGGAAAAGTGAATTTACTCCTGAAAGTGGACCCAGAAGCAGTGGAAAAGGGGAGTAAAAATGAATTTATTCCTGAAAGTGGAGTCACAAGCAGTGGAAAAGGTGAGGAGAAGTGAATTTATTCCATTAACAGGAATCCTTTAGGCTGGTGATCCTTATCGCTGCTTTTTTGGGATCTGAGAGAATTTCCAACCCTTCAAATCCCCAGCAGCAAGTGCTAATAATCAGGTTTTAATTAAATTATCTCCATTTAATTTTACTTCTGCATAAAATCTTTAAAGTCAATGTGCAAGGAAGCTGAAACTCAGGCATGGCAGATAAATGGGAATGGATTCCCTGTGATCTCTGATCCAGGAATTTGGGGTTAATTCCAGCTGGAATTTGGTTTCCATCCCTAAAAATGTTGAAAATCAGCTTTGTCTTCACCTCTCTGTCAGAGAGTTTGGGATTTTAAATGCTGTAAGGATGGATGGGAAGGAAAGAGGGAGGGTAGGGAATGATGAGGGTAGGGAAAGCTGAGGGTAGGGAATGCTGAGGGGTTTGGAATGCTGGGGGATATGGAATGCTGAGGGCTGGCTTTTCTCCTGGCAAATCTGCTGAGCCCTGTCTTTGCCCAGCTGTGCCCCTCTGCAAAATTCCTCAGCTTTCCTTGGGAATGAGGCTGGGATTCCGCACATTCAGGAGCCCTGGGACATTTATTGTCCAGGGAATGGGGGTGGCACTGGCACAAGGTGGATCCAAACGCTGCTGCCCCAGCCCTGCTGGATTCCTGCCCTTTGTGCCCTACAACCCACGTGGCTCTTTGTCCCTGCTTTGCTCCAGGCACAGGAGCCCTCCAGGATGAAATCCAGGCACAGGAGCCCTCCAGGATGAAATCCCTGTGATCCATAACCTTTGATCTCTTCCAGGCCGCGCTGCCATCCTATGAGGAAGCCCTGGAATTGCCTTCCAAGGATTCTCCCCCTCCCTACGTGACAATCTGAGCCCAGCCTGGGGGAGAGGTGACACCGAGTGCTGCTGGCGCCTCTCCCCCCCGNAGGGAATGCTGAGGGGTTTGGAATGCTGGGGGATATGGAATGCTGAGGGCTGGCTTTTCTCCTGGCAAATCTGCTGAGCCCTGTCTTTGCCCAGCTGTGCCCCTCTGCAAAATTCCTCAGCTTTCCTTGGGAATGAGGCTGGGATTCTGCACATTCAGGAGCCCTGGGACATTTATTGTCCAGGGAATGGGGGTGGCACTGGCACAAGGTGGATCCAAACGCTGCTGCCCCAGCCCTGCTGGATTCCTGCCCTTTGTGCCCTACAACCCACGTGGCTCTTTGTCCCTGCTTTGCTCCAGGCACAGGAGCCCTCCAGGATGAAATCCAGGCACAGGAGCCCTCCAGGATGAAATCCCTGTGATCCATAACCTTTGATCTCTTCCAGGCCGCGCTGCCGTCCTATGAGGAAGCCCTGGAATTGCCTTCCAAGGATTCTCCCCCTCCCTACGTGACAATCTGAGCCCAGCCTGGGGGAGAGGTGACACCGAGTGCTGCTGGCGCCTCTCCCCCCCGGCAGAGTCCCAGTCCTCACTCCAGAGCTGTTCCCAGCTTATCCCAGCCCAGCCACTGCTGGATCCTGCCGGGGAACTGCCGGAGGCTTGTCCTGCTCTGTCACCTCATTTTCCTGACCCTGGCTCTGGTTCCCATCCCTGGAATCTGGGATTTGGCTGCTGTGGGTGCAGGGCTGGCCTGAGCGCTGCCAGCTTTGCTCCGTGCCACCACGATGCTGTTTGTCACCTCTCTCAGGGGCAACCCAGCAGTGAGACCTTTAGGAAGTGGAATTAGGGGGTGAACAGGGAAGGAATTTTCTCTGGGATAACCCAGCCCTGCAGCTCCACCAGCCAGAATTCCTACAGCAAAGGGATCAGCCACAAATCCCCCAGGAACTGCAGCTCTCCCTGTCTGCTTGTGATGATTGACAGCCACCCAGCGTTGCTCTGCCGTTTCATACCTGAGTGGGTGCGTTTTTCTGTGCTTTTATGTGACTTGAAAGACGAGTTTCAATTAAAAAATAATGTTAATGCCTTTCAAACTGCGCATCTGGTTTCTGAGGGGTGGTGTCTGATGGCTGAGTGAAGGAAGAAATAATTTGATTTTTAAAAAAATTAGTGAGCAAAAATTGATGCTTTGACCTTGGCCAGATGTTATCTCGTGCTTGTGCTGCTTGCCAAGGGAAAACTGATATTTCTATTTCAATTTCCTCTCCAAATCTGCCTCTCCTGCCTTATCAGCAGCGATAAGGATCTGTGGCCTGTTCACCAGTGACTCTGCACAGCTCAGGCCCTGCAGATGTCACTGATGGTGCTGCTGATGTCCCTGGAATCTGCACCTGCTCCCCTTTCGGGATCATTCCCTGCTCTTTTCAAATATCTCAGTGTGAAAAAAGTGGGGTTTTCTCAGTCATAACCATTCCAGCCTCATCCAGAGCTTGGATCACAGCCTGGGGGGGCTGCTCCGCTCCGAACCAGCACAAACCAGGCTTCAATGGAATATTTAACAGCAGACTTCAATGGAATATTTGCAGAGGATGAATAAGAAATGTGGTGCTGCCCCTGCTCTTTTCACTGGATGTGCATTTCTGTAATTGGGATGAAGAGGATGATGTTGGTTGTATATTTTCCAGCTGATTTTCCCATCAAGGGGGGATCACTCTCTTTCTCTGCTTCATCTCCTTGTTCTGGGCACCAGGATGCTCCACAGCAGAGCTGGGGTCTGGAAGGGTCCCCCAAATGACATCTCAGTGGTTCCAGTGCTTTTAAACACACTCAGAAATCACCCCCAAAAGCACAAACCATTCCAATCCTCCAAGCAGAAAATCAAATTTCTGCCCCCACGTCTGGCAATCGTTTAACTTTGACCAAAGAGCAAGAGAGCGACTCGAAATTCAACGAGGAAACTTTGCAGAAGAGCCCAGATTATTGCAGCAAGGCCCAGCCCAGTCTCCTGCTTTGTTCTGTGGAGAGATTAAAAATTATTTCTGCATTATGAATGATCAATTGGCTACAGATCATTCCCCACCTCATCTCCTGTCACCCTCGGTCACAGCCACAAGGAGCAGGCTGGGTGCTGGAGCTGTTCTCATTTCTCACCCTGGCTGCTCAAGGAGGCCTCGGGATGAGCTGCCAGGGTGGAGATTCCCTTTGGAAATACACATCCCGCCCTGAATATTCCTTATGAGAGCCTGGGACGGTGGGTGCCAGCTCTGTTACAGACCATTCCCCACCCTTCCTGTCACCCTCGGTCACAGCCACAAGGAGCAGGAGTGCTGGGTGCTGGAGCCGTTCTCATTTCTCACCCTGGCTGCTCTAGCCAGGCCTGGAGGCGGCCTCGGGATGGACCTTCCCTTTGGGAAAGCACATCCTGCCCTGAATATTCCTTCTGAGAGCCTGGGACGGTGTGGGACAGCTCTGGGACATCCCACCAGGCTCCTCCCACCAAACCCCATTAACTGGGGCTGCCCAAACGTGAAATGGTGGCAATTCTCTCGGTTTCCAAACCAGCGGAGGGCTCCTCAATGTGATCCGACTAAATCGTGTTCAAACCTCTCCTCCATCTTGTTCAATGGTTCAGATTCTCCCTCTAATTAAATTCCCACTAATAATTGGGAATGCTCCTGGCTGTTGAGTGGCTGCAGCAGATTAAATCAGTCCCTGGGCCTCTTGCTTTAATTGACTTTGATAATAGAGCTGGAGGAGCTAAAATACGGTCAGGACGTGTCTGGCAGAGCTGGGCTTGGTTTCAATGTGGGTTCATACCTGGTCTAACTGAGCCTGGCTCTAACCAAGCCAGCCCATCTCCTGCCTGGGGCAGAGCTTTCTCTCCAGGGCTCAGCATTCCAGCATCCCAGTTCCCTGTGAGAGCCTCCAAACCCGATAAAATGTATGGATTTATTGTGAGTTCCCAGCCAGGCCAGGGCTGAGCTCCAGACAGGACGTGGGGTTGGGTTTCTGCAGTGCCACAGGGCTCGGCCAACACAAACTGAGCCCAGCCTGGCCCAGGCCCACGAGCCCTGCCATGGCCCCGCCAGTGCTGGGCTTGAGACTGAGAAAAGACCCTTTTAAATGCCCCTGTTTTTCTGGTTTGGCACCTCCAAACTGATTTATTGATGGGAGTCTCCACCCAGGCTGAGACCCAGCTCACACAAAGATCTTAAAGCTGCTCCAGGCTTCATTTTGGTCAGTGCAGAGGAGAAATGAGCAGCAGTTCTCTGATGGAGAGAGAAAATTGAGCTGATGATTGAGCTGAGGCTCTCAGCACTGGCAGAACACATAAATGAGAGGATCTTGACTGAATCAACAACATCTCGTGGAGTTTGAGATGCTCCTGGACTCCAGGGGGGTGACCATTAAACTCCCTGGCTGCCTGTGGCTATTTCCACCCAGCAAAAGCTCCAGTGGAAAAGGGGATTTTGTGGAACATTCCTGCCAAAGGAAGCATTTTACAGTGATTTTGGATGGGCTCGGAGCAACCTGGGATAGTGGAAGGTGACCCTACCCGTGGCAGGGGTGGCACTGGATGAGCTTTAAGATCCCTTCCAACCCAGACTATCCCAGGATTCTGTGATTCTCTGATTCCTGGGGGTTTTGTGTGCCTTGCCTTGATCCGTCAGGTGTTTTGGTTCATTCACCTTGGAGAAAAGGAGCTGCCCACGCAGGGACCACATTTACAACTGGTAAATCTTATCCTGCTGTTCATTCACAGAATCATCAAATCATGGAATGTCCTCAGCTGGAAGGACCCACAGGGATCATCCAGTGCCACTCCTGGCCCTGCCCAGACCCCCCAACAACCCCACCCTGGGCATCCCTGGCAGCGCTGCCCAAACGCTCCTGGAGCTCTGGCAGCCTCGGGGCCGTGCCCATTCCCTGGGGAGCCTGGGCAGTGCCCAGCACCCTCTGGGGGAAGAACCTTTCCCTGATCTGCAGCCTGAGCCTGCCCTGGCCCAGCTCCAGCCGTTCCCTGGGTGCTGGCCCTGTCCCAGGGAGCAGAGATCGGAGCTGCCCCTCGGGAGGAGCTGCAGATCCCTGAGCTCTCTGCTCCAGCTGAACACTCCCAGTGCCCTCAGCTGCTCCTCCAGACCCTTCCCCATCTCTGTGTCTCTCCTTTGTTGCTCTCTAACACCTTTAGACCTTTTTTCTATTGTGACGCCCAAAACTACACAGTTCTTGAGCCATTCCAGCCATTTCTAACACAGAAACATCTTCAGGGACTCCTGGGCCAGGCCAGATCTGAGGAATTGCACAGGTGGAGAAATCCAGGTGCGGATGGAAGACCAGAGCCTTGCAGGTGGTCAGCACGAGAGGCAGGAACCGTGCCCAGGAGGCAGCTCAGTCCCAGGGGAAGGTGTGGGCACGGGGAACAAACAAAAAGTGATCCCTGTGAAATAAGTGTGACCCATAAAACACACAAACAAGGCCCAGCCACAAACAGCATTTGCTATTTCCAGCAGCAGCCCCAGGGACATTTGCCAGCTCTTTGCAGCTGGAAGGATAAACAGCAGTTCCTTTGATCCTGACTCGGTGCAGGGGTTATTCCAAAAGCCACTCCTGCCTCCCCAGCCTTTCCTTTGCATCGTTTGTGGATGCTTTGCTCTGCCCCCACTGCTGCAAGTCCACGTTGCCAGGGTGGGAAGTGGGGATGCAGGAGGCTGGGAGGGGTCCCTCCATCCCTCAAACTGAAATAGAAACACTGTAGGGGTAAAACACAAGAATTGGAGCTTTTGTCATCATTTCTCTGCGGGGTGAAAAGTGGAGCTGGGAATCCAGCTTGGAACACTCACCTGGAACATCAAAGGAGGCCAGAAATAGGCAGGAATTATGGAGCATTTTGTGAAACCTTGGAGTTTTCTGGAGGCTGGAGGGCAGCAGAGCTGTGTTTACTACAACTCCTGGGTTTGTTTAGAATGAAATAAAAACCAACAGCAAACAACTCAGAGTTCAGCTGCTGCTCCCTTCCCAGCCTTTTTATTCTGCCTCACCAGAGGGACTCAGGCACCCTCCAGATCCCTTTGGAGAGGAATTTCTGGTCCAGGGCTATGAAAAAATAAAGAAAAATCCAATCTTTAACTCACAGCATTGTTAAGGTTGGAAAAAACCTTTAAGACCCTCAAGTCCAACCATGGTCACCATTAAACCACGTCCTAAAGTGCCCAATCCACACATTTTTTGAGCAATTCCAAGGATTTGACTCCGCTGCTGTCGCGGGCAGCCTGTGCCAATTCCTGACCACCCTTTCCATGATAAAATTTTTCTTAATATCCATTCAAAACCTTTCCTGGCCCAGCCTGAGGTGATTTCCTCATCCAGCCTTCTGCTGGAGCTCCACTCGGAGTTTGGAAAATCTTGAGTTCCCTGACTTCCTTTTTTCCCCCCAGAAATCCTTCCCATTTTTCTGGGTCATTTCCATGGCAGTGCCTCAGGGGCTGCTGCTGCATTTTGATTTTAACACTTGGGCTGGCTGCAGGGTGAAATTTTATAGCGAGATATTAAATGCAATCAGGGGGTGTTTATTGGAAATATGGAAATCCAAAGCTAAAACGCAGTTTTGAACTAAAACTCGAGCAGAACGAATGGCACGAATGAGATGCTGCCTCTAAACTAGAACTGTCAGTCCCATGGAAAATCCAGTGTTGTATTTCCTGGCTTTTCCCAGCTGATCAGCATTCCTGGGAAGGGCTGTGATGGAGGAAGATCTGCATTTATATCGTTTATTCCATCAGAGTTGTTTGCCTGCTGACAAATGAGGAGTTGCCACCTCTCCCAGCTTTAATTTTGTTTTAATATTTTCATTTTAGTACTTTCAGGACTTAAGCTGGGCTTTGCTTTCCCTGCCCCAAGACTGGCAGATGTGGCACTTTGAAGGTGAAGGTGTCCAGCAGAGTGGAATTCTGTCACGGGGAATTGGCAAACCAGGAATTTGCAAACCAGGAAATTTGTCTGGAAAACGGCGGAAGATCCAACAGAGGACAAGAACAACGGGGAAACCACGAGGAATTTGGGGAATCCTGCAGAGCTTTGAAAATGAGGGGAAACCAAAGCTCTCTCCTGCCTGGGGGCAGAGGATGATCTGTCCGTGCAGGGGAGACCAAACTGCAGCTCCCGAGCTCACGTTGGAGTCTTGGAATCACAGAATCCCTCAGGCTGGAAAGGAGCTCTGAGATCACCAAGTCCTGTCACCCACCACCTCCACCGCTGACCGTGTCCCCAAGGGCCACCTCCACATCCTCTTGGCACATTCCAGGGACGGGGGCTCCACCACTTCTTGGTTCCACCTGAGCCAATGCTTTACAATCCTTTCCCTGAGGAAATGTTCCCAAATATCCAAACTAAACCTCCCCTGGCCCAGCCTGAGGCCGTTCCCTCTCCTCCTGTCCCTGTTCCCTGCGAGCAGAGCCCGACCCCCCCCGGCTGCCCCCTCCTGTCAGGGAGTTGTGCAGAGCCACAAGGTCCCCCCTGAGCCTCCTTTTCTCCAGGCTGAGCCCCTTTCCCCGCTCCCTCAGCCTCTCCTGGGGCACCAGCCCCTTCCCCAGCCCCGTTCCCTTCCCTGGACCCGCTCCAGCCCCTCCGTGTCCTTCTGTTCCAAAACTGCCCCCAAAATTCGAGGTGTGACCTCACCAGTGCCCAGCATGGGCGACTCTGAACCTTTTGCCTTCAGCACAAGCAAGGTGGAACCAAAATTTTCTGGTTTTCCATCAGTGGAAGGAAAGTGGGGGTTTGGTGTTTTAAAGCAGCACTTTTGAAGTCAGGATCCATGGATTTGAGGGTGTTGGAGGAGAGGCAAAGCCTCCCCGTGCCAGGACACGTGAAGGCCACAACAGCAGCAGGGCCACGCTGGGGCCAGCACGGGCCATTCACGGTTTGTGTGTTTACCTTGCAGGCAGGCTGGGGAAGAGCTCAAAATGCATATTTTCCTCCTGAAATATTGACTGCAGTGTTCTCCTTCTCGGGGGCCTGGGGAGAAATGATGTTCCGTATTTTAAAAATAAACACTGCTTTTCCAGAGGCATCAATGCAGCCCCAGAGCTCCCAGCACACCTTTGCCTCTCGCCCTCTTTTCAAGGCTTTAATGCTGCTTGTGTGCCACAAGCTCTGCTGGTGAAAATATCCACCTGAAATGTATTTATCTTTGCTAATTAACAGCAAAATGACACAGAGCAACTTTATATTTTCCCTGCTAGAACAGCCTCCATAGAGGCTTCATTTATGGAGGGCTCTGAATGATCCCCATTCACAGGGAGCAAGTGCTGTCTGCACCAAGAGATCCTTGTGTGCAGGGCAGGAAAACACGAGAAACCCCAGCCCAGACAGGTCCAGGGCAAAATCTGCCAAATTTCAGGCTTTTATTTCACTCTGGGCCCTGACAGTCGTAAATGGATGGGGGCAGTTTGATGTTTTTGGGGAGCAAATGCAGCTCTGTGTGTGTGAACACGGGAGGGGATCAGGGACTGATGTGTTTGCACTGCCCTAAATCCATGATTTTATAAATATATCCATGAAAGCATCCACAGAGGAAGGGAAGGGGCTGGAAGGGACCTTAAATCCCGTCCCATCCCATCCCATCCCATCCCATCCCATCCCATCCCATCCC
>VZTF01007553.1:784838-811576 GCA_013397755.1 Cnemophilus loriae | reverse complement strand
CTTCTCCTCTCCAGGCTGAACAATCCCAATCCTGCCACCCTTTCCTCATGGCAGAGCTGCTCCATCCCTCACCTGGAGCATTTCCTGCTCCTGACTGAAAATCCCCAGAGCTGTTGGCTCCAGAGCTGGCTGAAAGCCTGGGGTTGTTGCTGTGGGAAGACAGTGGGACAAATCCACACTGATTTTGCATGAGAACATCACCAGATTTTGGTATTTTAATTAACACTTTTAATGTTAAAGAGTTAAGAGGAGCCTGGCAGCTTCATGAAGGACAGGTCCTTTTTTCCCCTCATCAAAGAGCCTTTCTCCCCAGGAGCTCCCGGGCTGCTGAAGAGCTTTTGGAGGAAAGAGAGGCTCTGGATAAGGGAAGAGAAACTGGGCTTTGAGTTAAAGGTACTTTGCATGGCCCTGCGCTCACACAATGCAGATTAAATGGATGAGGGATCCAAGGGTGTGCTGCTGGAAAAGGTGAGCAGAACCTAATCCATGTGAGGAGCAGGGCTTTAATCAAGTGACAGCAGTGTAAAACAGTCGTTAAAAAACCAGAAAATAGATGCACTGCTTTGTGACAAAGCCATCATTAAATCCCTCTTTCCCCGCTACCAAATCTCCCTGCTGCTCCTCCACAAAGGAAACATCGGATTTCGCCTCATTTGCAGCACCCTCAGCCCTGGTGGCTGATTGAGACCGTTGGGTTTTCTGGCAGGAGCTGCAACTCCCTCGTGTGTACGGAGCTGAACGCTGCACTGCCAACCCAGTCAAACCCCGCAGCCGTCTGGCCGTGCCCAGCCTCTCCTGTTTGTCTGCTTTGGGTTCTACCTTTTAGGTTTCATCCCTCTCTCCCCTCCCCGCTCTGCTCACAGGGCTCAGCCACACAGAGGAGCGCCTGTTCCCTGCAGGAAAACTCTTCTGCATCCCAGATTTTCACCCATGCTCCCAAACCTTCCTCTGCTTTCCTGTGCCTCTCCTCCGCTGCTGCTCTGAGGGCAGCAGAGCCCCCGATCCCACAGGATGCTGTCCTGGGCTTGGCACAGTGGGGACCGAGAGGGGACCTGTGTGACGCTGGCGCTGTCCCCTCCGTGGCTCAGCCGGGGGAAGGACACGAGCCTGGCACCCCCAGCCCCTCTGCTTTCCTGTGCCTCTCCTCCGCTGCGGCGCTGAGGCCTCACCCANTCTCCTCCGCTGCGGCTCTGAGCCTTCACCCAGGGCAGGGATCCCACAGGGATCTCCAGCCCTGCCCTTGGCACAGTGGGGACCGACAGGAGACGCTGTTGCTGTCCCCTCCCTGGCTGTGCCGGAGGAAGGACACGAGCCTGGCACCCCCAGCCCCTCTGCTTTACTATGCCTCTCCTCTGCTGCTGCACTGAACAAAATCCCTGATCCCACAGGATGCTTTCCTGGGCTTGGCACAGTGGNCCTCTGCTTTCCTGTGCCTCTCCTCCGCTGCGGCTCTGAGCCTTCACCCAGGGCAGGGATCCCACAGGGATCTCCAGCCCTGCCCTTGGCACAGTGGGGACCGACAGGAGACGCTGTTGCTGTCCCCTCCCTGGCTGTGCCGGAGGAAGGACACGAGCCTGGCACCCCCAGCCCCTCTGCTTTACTATGCCTCTCCTCTGCTGCTGCACTGAACAAAATCCCTGATCCCACAGGATGCTTTCCTGGGCTTGGCACAGTGGGGACCGACAGGGGACCCGTGTGACGCTGTTGCTGTCCCCCCCCGGTCTCTGCCAGGGGAAGGACACGAGCCTGGCACCCCCAGCCCCTCTGNACACGAGCCTGGCCCCCCCAGCCCCTCTGCTTTGCCCAGCTCCGCGGGCAGCAGCCGCTGATTGACAGCCCCACCCCAGCTCCCCAGGGCTGCTCTCACTGGTGCCACTGTTCCAGCCCCACGTTCCCCACCTTCCCCCGCTCCGGGCCCTTTATAGCTCCCCGAGCCCTGGCAGCAGCAATGGGGCCATTGTGGGGGGCTGGGGCCGGCAGGGCAGGGCTGGGCATCGCCCCCTCCCCACCCCGGAGCAGCATCTCCTCCTGCTCCTTCCTCCTGCCCCTCTCCCCTCGCTGCCCCCCCGGCCCCCGGCGCGTCAGGGGCTGGCTCGGAGCCGCCGGAGAAGGGCAGGTTAATACTCGGGGCCAGGGCTCTGCCCCGCACTCCCCGCCCGGCTCCGGCCCCGGCACAGCCATGGCCAGGATTTGCTCTGCCCTGCTGCTCTCGCTGCTGCTGCTCCTGCACAGCCTCGGCGCCTGCGGGGCCCCTCCGCAGCCCCGCGGTGAGTGGGGAGCCGGGGGTGCGGGGGGGGCTGGGGGTCCCTCTGTGCCTCCTGCCTGGCGCCGGGGAGGGGGAAGGCGGAGGGAATGCCCAGCAACAGCCTGGGAAGAGAAGGAGCTGTCCCCGGTGTGTCCCCAAGGCAGCAGGACCTGCGGCTGGGTTGGCTCCTGTGGGGACAGCACAGGTGGCCCCGGGTCACTCCCTGGGGCTGGAGGAGGCCCAGGTGGGACAAGGGCTCTGCTCTGCCTCCCCTCTCCAGCTCCTCAAGGGCTGCCTTGGCCGGGAGTGGAGCAGCAGCTGGTTTGCCCTGGGTCACCTCCCGAGCAGGAGGTCTGGGTCGGGTTGCTGGGAACGGGACTTTCCTTGGGTTTTCTTCATCCGCTCCTGAGCAAAATCCTGCTCTGTTTGACTCCCCCGGTGAGGAGTAGGGCGGCCAGGAGCAGGTGAGCTGCCTGCTCTGCAGCTTGCACGGGCTCTAAATCCCAGCCTGGAATGAGTGCCAGCAAGGGTGGACACGCAGGGCAGGGCTGGACACCTAGGGAAGGGATGAGCACCCAGAATAGGGCTGGACACCCAGAATAGGGCTGGACACCCAGAATAGGGCTGGACGCCCAGGGCAGGGCTGGACACACAGGGAAGGGCTGGACACCCAGAACAGGGATGGACACCCAGAATAGGAGTGGACACCCGGGGAAGGGATGGACACCCAGGGAAGGGAGGGTCTGGTCCTCAGGAGGATCTCTGCCCTTCCCGGGGCTCCAGGCATGCTGGAGAAATCACTGCAGGAGAGGCAAACTCGGCTCCCAGGCCAAAGTTCTGGGAATTAAAAATGTTTGGATGGTGTGACGATGATGATGATGATGATGATGATGATGATGATGATGATGATGATTATGATGATGATGCTTTGCACACAGCCATGGGCAGCATGAGCTGTACAGGTGTGACAGTGACTGCACAGGTACCCAGGGTTGAGGGAGGGGGGATTTCGGATAAACGGACCCCTTTCTCCTCAGGAATTTGGGGAAGGAGGGTTTTCTTTGCTGTGCAAAGCCAGGAAATGAACAGAGCAGTGACTGAGCTCAGCCCTGCTGTGAGCAGCCACCTCTCTAAAACAAATCCGTTTTAGTCCTGGGTGACTGCGCTGCTTTCCCGGGGTTTTAATGGATACGGCAAAGATGTCCTGAGAGGGATTTTCTGCTAAGCCAGGGCATGAATTCAGCTATTCCTGAATAACTCCTAGTGTGGATATTTGTAAATATAGAGGAAGATTTTAATTCTGGTTTAATTCCAGTTTTAACTAAAGTATGCTGAGTCAAGGTGTCAATCAGAACAAATGACTGTCACCTCCTGGAGAGAACAGCGCCTGTCCTGCAGACCCTGACTGTGGCTGAAATCCCAGAAATCTCCCCCCTGATATCCCTTCTTTACTCTTCACTTCCCTGAAATAGACTCCACTCTCATAAAAAGAGGTTAAAAATGTTATTTAGGGCCAAATCACAGAGAAGAAATAAATAAAATAGATAGACTTCAAAATTTCTATTGGCTCCAGCTGTTCTTAGGGAAATAAAATAACTTTTCCTGCTTGGTTTGTCACTAAATCCAGGGATGATTCATCAGCACAAAGGGGGATTTGTGTTTTATTTCTGGAGGAATTGATTGCAAGGCTTTGAGCCTTTCCCTGGACCTTCATTTCTCACCTGTGGGCACAAGAAACCCCTGGAAAAGGGATTTCCAGTGCTGCAGATGGATCTGCAAGGGAGTTTTCCTTCCTCTGAAATGAATTATGGCGGTAAATGAACTTCATCCATGTGGGAAAAGGTTAGATTGGATTTTAATGGGAATTAGAGCTCCTGACAAAGTGACCACTGCCTGCTTTGCTCCCACCTTCCCAGACCTTTCTGGAGCAGATGCAGCCTCGGTGCCTCTCAGGAAACAAACCTGATTATTTCCTTTATGGATCTATCGCAGGGTATTTATTTTTATCTGCCTCAAAGACTGAAAGCCCCATTAGATCTCACACTGAGGACCAGCTGTAATATTTATGTCATCATTTGGAGCAGATTTGTTGGCCCAAAAGCTCCCATTTAAAAATCCGTCCACAGAAATCTCCTTTATGACAGGAACTCCCTGGGCCCTGCAGAAATCAAATATTAACAGAGCACTTGGTGCCCTGACAGAGACGGGCTAAATGAGAGGAAAAAAATTAAAAAGGACAGAATGCCATAGATCTGCTGGGGGAAGAGAGACCTTTCATTTAGGAAATCATGAAAAACACCACACCTTGCTTTATGTCTTGCCACAGCTGAAAATGAAGATGGAAAATGGTGTGAAAGTGAGAAATTAAAGAAATAATAATAACAATAATACAGCTTGTATTGCTGATGCCTCCTGTTTCTAGCCTCTTCTTTTCACTGTGGGTATTCACAGGGTTGTAGAGATTAATTATCAATTACTAATTATCAATTATGGGGTCTAGATTTCTCTGTTGTTTCCCCCTCACAGACATGAACCAGCTCCGTGCTGTGTTACCGGGGTTTATTATTGGTGCCATTACCAGGGAACAGGGTCTGGCTCCTTCTGTGCTGGGAGCTTAACCTGGGAATGTTGTTCCCAATCCCAGCTGATCGCTGAGTGCCGTGCCTGGTTCTGGTCCCATTCTCAGTAACTGGTATCCACGGGGATTGGCTGTCCGGGTGTGAGGTGCAATAACCCCTTTCCTGCCTATTTTTGATGCAGAAATGCAGCTCAGGTTTCAGTCCACAGCTTTATCCTTCCTTCCTTCCTNCTCCCTCCCTCCCTTCCTTTCTTCCTCCCTCCCTTCCTTTCTTCCTCCCTCCCGTCCTCCCTTCCTTCCATTTCACAACTTTATCCCTCCCTCCCTCCCTCCCTCCTTCCTTCTCTCCATGCTGTCATTCCACACCTTTGTCCCTCCCTCCTTCTCTCCGTGCTGCCATAGGGGGATGAGGTTTCCCGCAGCCCTCAGTGACAGCCCGGGGTGACAAGGAACACCCTGCTCATCACAAGTCCGTGCCACCCCCAGGAACTCTGCTTTCCTACAGGTTCTTCCCTAGAAAAGCGACAAGAACATTTAAAATATTCCGTTGAAGCTGTGAAACAGAGAAAGGATTGAAACTCACAGCTCCTCTCCGCTCAGCGCTGCTTTAACAGCGCCGCTTTAACAGCGCCGTTCTCTCCCTCCTGGGACACTTTTCCCTTCTTTCCCTTTGATTTTCCCTCCGTCCCTGCCGTCCCCAGGCACCCTGTGCAGGACCAAGCCCACGGACCTGGTGTTCATCATCGACAGCTCGCGCAGCGTGCGGCCGCACGAGTTCGAGAAGATCAAAGTGTTCGTGTCGCGCGTGATCGAGGCGCTGGACGTGGGCCCCAACGCCACCCGCGTGGGCATCATCAACTACGCCAGCGCCGTGCGCAGCGAGCTGTCCCTGCAGAGCCCCCAGAGCAAGGCGGCCCTGCTGCAGGCCGTGCGCAGGATCCAGCCCCTCTCCACGGGCACCATGACGGGCCTGGCCATCCAGTTCGCCATCAGCCGCGCGTTCAGCGCCGCCGAGGGCGGCAGGGGCAGCGCGCCCAACTTCAAAAAGGTAAGGAGGCAAGGAAAGGGGCTGGTTCCTCCAGCTCCTTGCTTGGGACTCATTGTGGAGTGGTTGGAAAAAGCAGAAAGGTGATTTCCTCCGGGCTTTCATTGTGTGGTCACGTGGGGGTTGATTGTCGCAGGTGGAAAACCTCTGGGAGGTGCAAACCAGAGGTCTGGAAACATCCAGGAAGTTCACACCTCTCAATTCTTGACAGCCTCTGGGAGGTTCAAACATCTCAATTCTTGACAGCCTCTGGGAGGTTCAAACCTCTCAATTCTTGACAGCCTCTGGGAGGTTCAAACCTCTCAATTCTTCTTGGAAACCTCTGGGAGGTTCAAACCTCTCAATTCTTGACAACCTCTGGGAGGTTCAAACCTCTCAATTCTTCTTGAAAACAAAGCTCAACTTTTGGACTTAGTGAAAGAAAATACAAAACTCAGGATAACATTTTCAGTCTTAGTCTCAATTTCTGTTCTAAATGCAGTCTGACAATTACACACAGCATTGGCCACGCCTGTAGACTGCAGAGACATTTCCACTGAGCTGTCCATGAAAATGCTGGGTCCTCATCTCTGGAATCTCTTCCACACCATTCAGTATCCCCTCTCCTCGTGCACTCTTTTCCTGCTGCCAGACAACTCCCCCAAGCCTTGCTGTTCCCTGTCACCTCTGGCTGTGTGGAACAAACAATCCTGGATTTCCAGTGTCTCCCTGAAACCTCCTTTCCTGGACAGCTGGAAAAGCTGAGAGCAGTGGGCTTTGGAATTATTTACCTGAGGCATTAAAAAAAGGGGAAAAAAAGGAAATTACTCCTTGCTTTGCCCTCTTCCCTTCCACTCTGGAGCTGATCCAAGAGGCAGAATGACAGAAGGGGGTTGGGAGGGGTCTCTGGAGCTCACCCTGTGCTCCAGTGGGGCTGCCCAGGACCATGCCCAGGTGGCTTTTCAATGTCTCCAAGGTGGAAAACTCCACTACCCTTTGTAGTCTTGGTTCCCTGGTTATTTTTTCGCTTTTTTCCTATTCCTTGAAGTCCAGCCAGTTTTTTCCCTTCTGCTCAGGGTGACCCCATCCCCTGCCTGGGCGGAGGAGCAGGTCGTGCGGGGATTTAGGGAGATGAAGCTTCCAGAAACACCAGACACGGTCCTTGCTCCGTCCCTCAGCAGGAATCCAACAAATCCTTGCACAAATCTGGTTGTCAGCATCCCAAAACATCACACGGCGCTTTGCTCTCGCTGTGCTTTGTGCAGCAAATGTCACCCCAGGCCAGGGAGAAGCACAATTTGTTTCCGTAGGAAAAACCTGTTCCCACCTTCCTCAAAACCCTCGGGGAGCCCAATTACTTCCACCTTGTTTTTTAGGGAAGAACGACAAATAAATTGGCAAATTGCTGAGCAAATCCAGGGCTTTATTCAGCTTCCTGCCCGATTCTCCTTGGAGCGCTGCTGGAACATCACGTTCCAGGGGCATAATGAGCTCCCTCGTTAGCTGTGGGATCGCCGGGAAATGCCAGCCCGGGGCTGGGAATACCTGGGAATGCTCAGGAATGCTCGGGGGTCTGAGTTAACCAGGAATAAATTGTGTCAGAACACGGGGGATTTCTGTCTGACAGAAGAATGAGGGATCCAGAGTGCCAGGAATTCACAGGGAAAGCTGCTGGTTAAAATGAGCACAAGGTTTGACCTTGAAAAGCAAAATTTCTGAGTTTCCACAGGGCAAAGCTGAAGATCAGGGCAAAATTCAGCTGTTGGAGCAGCAAAAGCTTCACCTTTTCATAATTCCCCTCACATGGCTGAGCAGTGCCAGCCTCTCCAGGATCCAGAGGCTGCTCCTTCCCTCCAAGCCTTTCCCAGACCAGGCACACACCAGGACTCAGCTTTTTCAGTGACAGGGAATTACAGAGATCCTCAGACTGCAAATAATTTGGAGGTAGGTTTGAAAATAATAATTTTAAAAAGGACATTTTTTCACATTGATTCAGGCTGGATGCAGAGAAAATATCTACGGTGGGAATCCTAGGAAAAAAAATCAGGATTTGATTGGGCTAACCAAATGTGATATTAAGAGGTATTTTTTACACTCTTTCTGTCAGGCTGTCACAGACAGGTCCCCAGGTCCCCTCTCACTGTTACATTCATTTTCCCCACGGGGTCACAGATTAATTCTCAATCCCAACTCTGCACCCAGAAGTTTTGTTTTCTCCAACAGCAGGGCAGAAAGCAACGTGAATTTTGAGTCCTTTATGGCAGATTTCCCCACAGAGGCATTATGAGGATCTTTCCATCACATCCAGGTGTGGATGCTGCAGCTCCACCCCTTCTGGGGCTTGTCTGGGCTCAGGCTGAGCTGGGCTTGGGTTTAGCTGAAGATGCTCCCCTCACCTGGAGATGGAGAGGAGCTGATAAAACCGGGAGAATTTCTTGATTTAGGCAGAGAATTCCAGGAGGACACAGCTGCTGACAGGGAGCTGCTGGCGGGGTTTGATCCCTGATTTGATAATGCCTCTGATGTTCCCTGATAACACCTCTGTTCCCTGACTTGATAACACCTCTCATTCCCTGATAACACCTCTGATCCCTGATTTGATAATTCCTCTGTTCCCCGATTTGACAACTCCTCTGATCCCTGATTTGATAACGCCTCTCATTCCCTGATTTGGTAACTCCTCTCATTTCCTGATTTGATGACTCCTCTCGTTCCCTGATTTGATAATTCCTCTGTTCCCCGATTTGACAACTCCTCTGATCCCTGATTTGATAACTCCTCTCATTCCCTGATTTGATAACTCCTCTGATCCCTGATTTGATAACGCCTCTCGTTCCCTGATTTGATAACTCCTCTGATCCCTGATTTGATGACTCCTCTCGTTCCCTGCCAGCCGGGTGTTCCCTGCCAGCGCTGCTGGGGCTGCACAGGCGGAGCGGCCCGGCTGGAGCTGAGGCTGAGCCGAGGGCTCTCTCTCCTGGCAAAAGGCTCCACTGCACGGATGGATCCGCTCCCGCTCCAGGAAAACCCCGGAGCTCCTTTGGCACATCCGTTCCCCCCACACCACACACCCACACCTGCCACAGGTGATGCTTTGCCTTATTTTTGCTGAGTTAGAAGAGAAAGGCTTGAATTTGTCTATTTTTTTCCCCTTGGAAGCACCAGTTGTGGAATTGTGATGCTCCTGGAATTTTTTATTGTGCAGCCCTTAGGAAGTGCAGATAAACAGCTGGAATTAGATTGTAAAGCCCCACATTTTTCCTGTTTCTCCCAGTTTTTACAGAGGGGAAGCTCTTTCCCCATTCTGCATTCCAGCCCAGGCCCTTCCTTTGGAGTTGGCAGTGGTGTCACAATAAATCAGTTGTAAGGAAAAGTGGCAGGGACAGAACTGGCAAAGAGCAAGAATTCAGGTCTTGTGACAAAGTCTCTTTCAGAAGAAAAATAAAGAGGAAAAGGGACAAACCAGGAGAAGGACTCTGGAAGGCTTTTAACTGGTTCAGGGCTGCATTTAATCCAAGCTGAAATCCAGTTCTCTCCTAAACCAGCTGCCACTTTAATGCTGGGGTTAGCAGGGCTGGGATTTAATCCCTGCTGTTTATTTTGGAACAGAGAATCACAAATCCTGGCAGGCCCTGACACACAGCGTGACCTCGGGCCTCTTCCCCTCTCCCCCCATGGAGATGGTTTCAGTTCCATCCTTCAGCTCCTCCACCCATAAATGGGATGAAGCCTTCATCTCGTGTTTCCACGACATTTCCTGAGATTCTGTGAAGTCCCACACTGAGCTGGGCTTGTCCTGAGTGTCCCTGAAGATCTTTAGTTTGGCTTGAGCTCGAGTTTGGCTATGAGCAACATAAGTTTTAATTTAGTTTCCTTAGAGGGAGAGGCACCAGTTGTCCCTTGGTGAAACCATTCAGTCCTTGGCAGTTTAACCTTTTCAGCTCGGAAAGAAACTAATTCCACTTAAAGAAAATGGTTTGTGTGGTCTCCAAAGAACAGGAAGAGCTGGTGGGATTCCCTTTTCCCTTAATTTTAGAAATGCAAACCCTTCCCTCCCACCCCAGCCTGTTCCACCAACACTAAGGGAATATGAATGAGGATATCGCTGCCCACCCAACGCGTCCCTCCCCGGTGCAGGTGGCCATCGTGGTGACCGACGGCCGGCCCCAGGACGGGGTGCAGGACGTGTCCGCGCGGGCCAGGGCCGCGGGCGTCGAGATCTTCGCCATCGGCGTGGGCAGGGTGGACATGGGCACGCTGAGGCAGATGGCCAGCGAGCCCCTGGACGAGCACGTGGACTACGTGGAGAGCTACAGCGTCATCGAGAAGCTGACCCACAAGTTCCAGGAGGCTTTCTGTGGTGAGTCCTGGAGCTGCGGGGCTGCCAGCCAACAGAAAACTGGGAATGGTTTGGGTGGGAAGGGACCTTAAATCCCATCCCATCCCACCCCTGCCATGGCAGGGACACCTCCCACTGTCCCAGGCTGCTCCCAGCCCCATCCAACCCAGCCTTGGACACTGCCAGGGATCCAGGGGCAGCCACAGCTGCTCTGGCAATTCCATCCCAGCCCCTCCCCACCCTCCCAGGGAACAATTCCTTCCCAATATCCCATCCATCCCTGCCCCCTGGCAGTGGGAAGCCATTCCCTGTGTCCTGTCCCTCCATCCCTTGTCCCAAGCCCCTCTCCAGCCTTTCCGATGGGAGTTGTACCTGTGACCACCTTCCATCCCTCTGCTTCCTTGCTCCGAGCCCTGCAGGATCAGAGCCCTCTGGCAGACAGGGCTCTCTGAAGTTGCCTTTCCAGAGCTGCAGGGTTTTGTTCACAGGATTTCAGGCTTTGGTTAAAGAAATCTCCAGATTTCACCGGCACTGGAGAGTTTGTAAACACAATCCACGCGCTCCTGGAGGCACTGGAAAACAACCCGGAAAAGAGGATTTTAGCACAGCTGAAGTCACTGCCCTTTGTGTTTAAACCTTTTGGGGCAGTTGAGAGAATTTGTTTTGTAATTCCCCCCACCAGCATTGCTCCTGAATTCCCAGTTCAACAGGGATGGTCCCAGTTCCCTGTCAGAGGCTGAGCTGCCTTTGCCTGACGCTGCTTTAGGGGTTGGAAGCCTCGTGGGGCAGGAATCTCTCCTGGCTGGAGCAGGATCTAATTCCTGTCTGCACAGCACAAAAAGGAGCCCGAGCATCCTACAAACATCATCCTACAAACACCACCCTACAAACACCATCCCACAAACACCATCCCACAAACACCGCCTGACAAACACCATCCCACAAACACCACCCTACAAACACCACCCTACAAACATCGTCCTACAAACAGTGTCCTACAAACAACATCCTACAAACAGCATCCCACAGACACCACCCTACAAACACACCACCCTCCAAACACCACCCCACAAACACTATCCTCCAAACACCATCCTACGAACATTGTCCTACAAATGTCATCCTACAAACAGCACCCCACAGACACCACCCTACAAACATCACCCTACAACCACCACCCTACAACCACCACCCTACAAAAGCACCATCCTCCAAGCACCATCCTACCACCAGCATCCTCCAAGCACCACCCTACAAACGCCATCCTACAAACACCATCCTACAAACGCCATCCTACAAACGCCATCCTACAAACGCCATCCTACAAACGCAGCTTTGCTCCTACAGGAGCTGCTGAAGGACTGGGAATGTTTTATTGCTTCCAAATGTGCCCCAAGGCAGCAGGACTGGGCCATAAATCCCCATTTTCTGTCAGCAGGAGATGCCCAGGGGCTTCTCTCTGCCATTCTCTGGAAGCAAAAACGTGTGGCAACACTTCCTGAAAGGTGTGATCCACCTGGAATTCCAGACACACAGCTGGGCCTGGAGAACTCTCAGTCTCTGGGAGGTGTAAAATCTCCTGGTTCAGCTTCCAGGCTGAAAGTGATGAAGGAGAGCAGCTTTTTGTCATGGAAAATCGGCTCCTCTGCAGAAAGGAGGGAAGTTTTGGATACAGAGCGAGCCATGGATTATCCTCAGGTGGTAACACAGAGTGAGTCAGGTATTAGCAGGTGTCACTGCAGCAGAAGCTCAAGGAGGAGGGGAACAAACACTTCAGACAAAAGGAGGGAGGGAGACAGCATTTGAGCAGGTGGAATCCAGGCCATGAGTATTTGTGGGAGTTCGTGTTGGCTGCCCGGGGATCAGGAGGCAGCAGCGGTGCAGAGGCCTCACCGTGTGGTTTGAAGTCGTGGAATTCTCAAAGATAAAGGGGGAAATCTTTTCTGTGCCTCCGCTTGCAGATGGCAAAGCTCTTCCCATGGAAAGCCCTGGGAGGTGAGGGGAACGCTCAGGGTTATTGCAGGGAGCAGAGGACAGCGCTGGGTGAAGGTCCAAGGCCCTGTTACCATGTTCTGCACATGCAGCTGCCCCAAACCACCCCAGAGACGAATCCAAACCCCCCTGCTCGGGCACAGCTCAGGATTTGTGGGACTGACAGCAGGAAAAAGTGTCCAGGTGCTTCCCACAGTGCTCAGCAAACTCGTGGGGAGGCAGGAAACCCTCGGTGCTCCAGCCAGTGGTGAGATTACTCACAGAACTGAGCTACAGGCAGCTCCAGGGGCAGTAAAATTCTCAGTGATCTGGGCTGGAAAGATCTACCAGTGCTGGCACAGCCATGGGAAATGGAAAGGCCAGAAAAAGTACAAAATATGGGTAAAGCAGAACACAAATGGCTCGAAATAACAAACCTTAACTCTGAAAGACTCTGCTCCACCTCCACCAGTTTGATCCAACGCAGTGCCTGGATTTCTGCACACATTTCCCTGGCATTTGTAACTGAATTTGCCTCCCCCAGCCCTGTTTGCTCTGGAGTTTGTTTTCCCTCCTCGCTGCCGTGGCTGTGACAGCGCTGTCACCCCCAGCGCCGCTGGCTCCCGGCGCTGCCACTCAGCTGCTGTTTGCTCAGCATCCCGGGAGCCACGGCCAGGGCAGGATGGGCAGCAGGAATGTTTGGAGAGCGCAGATCTGAGAGCTGCACATGCAGGGGGAGCTCTGAGGTGAATTCTGAGTGTGTTCGCACATGAATCCTGTCCAGGAAGGGCAGCTGAGCTCCCTGCTCAGAGTTGTACTGCAGAGCTGGAAAAATTGGGTACTGGCCAGCCCAGGGGTGTGGCTGGAACCCAAACCTCACCCAGGAGCTTTGCAGAGTGAGGTGTGCTGGGATTCGCTCCACACTCAGCTGCGTTTGCCCTCAGGATGGGGAGGATTTCCAGTCCTGGCTGTGCCTTGGAGCTGGGAGACTGGTGGAAATTTCTTCCTTGTCTTTATGCCCCAGCCACCGTCCAGGATCACTGAGCTGCATCCTGCCGCAGAGCAGATTTAATCACGGGGTTGTGCAGTGCTGGGTGTGCGTGGGGAGGCCCTGGGCTGGCCCCTGCCTGAAGCCACCCCCTCCTCTCCTTCAGTGGTGTCTGACCTGTGTGCCACGGGGGACCACGACTGCGAGCAGGTGTGCGTCAGCACCGCGGGGGCCTACAGGTGTGCCTGCAGGGACGGCTTCAGCCTCAACAGCGACGGCAAGACCTGCACCGGTGCGTGAGGGGTCCCTGGGCTGAGCCCAGAGGGGGCGGTGGGGACAGCACTGGGATGTTCTGCTCAGAGAAGGCAGAAAGGGAAACCCTACTCTTACAAGCCAGAATCACTTTCAAAACATTGCTGTGATCTCGTTGGGTTTTCACTGGTTAACCCCATTTCCTCAGCAATAAATGGCATTAGGGTTCTGTTTTCCTACATCATTTATTGAGGCCTTTGCTGCTGTCTTCTTCTGCCCCCTTCTCGTGTTTCCCTCAGCTTGCAACGGTGGCTTGGGGTCTGCTCTGGATCTCATGTTCCTCATCGACGGCTCCAAGAGTGTGAGGCCTGAGAACTTCGAGCTGGTGAAGAAATTCATCAACCAAATCGTGGATTCGCTGGAGGTGTCGGACAAACAGGCCCAGGTTGGGCTGGTGCAGTACTCCAGCTCTGTCCGGCAGGAGTTCCCCCTGGGGCAGTTCAAGAACAAGAAGGACATCAAAGCAGCAGTGAAGAAAATGTCCTACATGGAGAAGGGGACCATGACAGGCCAGGCTCTGAAGTACCTCGTTGACAGCTCCTTCTCCGCCATCAACGGAGCCCGGCCCGGGGTCCCCAAGGTGGGGATTGTCTTCACTGATGGGCGCTCCCAGGATTATATCTCAGATGCTGCCAAGAAAGCCAAGGACTCAGGTAGGGCTCCTGAATTCCCAGGGGCTTCTTTGTCCCTTGGGACTCTTTCCCTGGACGTGTCTCTTAGGATACAAACAGGTTATACTGAGTAATCCTGGGGAGATATTCCCTGACTATCCCTGCTCATAGAGAGCTTGGAGCACCTCAGTCTGGGCGTCAGGTGCACCTTGGTTTGCCAAGAGCTGGTTTTAGTTCCCCTCTGTGTCTTCGCAGGTGTCTCTGCTGGGCAGGGTGGAGTACCACCCCTTGGACTGGGATGGACAGGGTGGAGTTCCACCCCTTGGCAGGGGATGGACAGGGTGGAGTTCCACCCCCTGGAACAGGAGGGACAGGATGGAGTTCCACCCCCTGGAATGGGATGGACAGGGTGGAGTTCCACCCCTTGGAATGGGATGGACAGGGTGGAGTTCCACCCCCTGGAACAGGAGGGACAGGATGGAGTTCCACCCCCTGGAATGGGATGGACAGATGGAGTTCCACCCCCTCNCCACCCCCTGGAACAGGAGGGACAGGATGGAGTTCCACCCCCTGGAATGGGATGGACAGATGGAGTTTTACCCCTTGGCAGGGGATGGACAGATGGAGTTCCACCCCCTCGAATGGGATGGACAGGGTGGAGTTCCACCCCCTGGAATGGGATGGACAGATGGAGTTCCACCCCTTGGCAGGGGATGGACAGTGGTGTAACTACTCTGCACAAACGTGGAGGAAACTGCAGGGGGAATTCCGAGTTAAGGGGTTCCAGCATCCTCAGGGTTGGACGGGGCTTGGAGCAGCCGGGGATGGTGGAAGGTGGTGGAACAAGAGGAGCTTTAAGGTCCCTCCCAACCCAAGCCAGTCTGGGATTTGTGTGGTGTTGGTCAGGAAACCCAGCCCGGCATCAGAGGCACACAGGGGCAAAGACAACAAATCCCAGGAGTTGTAGGGCCAAGTGTGGCTTGGCTGCATCAGCCCCAAGGCCTGGAAAAGGCAAAAAAAACCCAATAAAATGATAAACAAAGCACAGACACGGATTAAGGAGGAACCCCAGGCACACTGATAAGAAACTCTCTCAGCTGCTGTTGTAGGAAAAGCGCTCAGTCGCCACACACGGATGGATTTCTGTGTCTGAACCCCATGAAATATTAATGCCTTGAGAGCTGCCCCTTTGCTGACCCGCTGAGCACATTCCCAGTCTCTGACACCCCTGTGTTAAATGGATCCAGCCCCTGGGAATTCGCTCAGGAATTGCTCAATCCTTCCCTTCCTTTTAACTTCCACCACTAGATGGGACTCGGGGCCAGCACATAACCAGAAAGGTCAGGGAGCTCGTGAAAAGCCAATGTTTACAAAGCACTCTGACATCTTACGGGGCTGTTCAGCTCTTATAAAACAAAAGGTTCTTATAAAGTGTATTTATAGAATTTATTCCTCCCTGGTGATAAAACTTTGTGCCTTGTCCTCTCCCTCCTCTCTTGTCCCTGCAAGGAAATCTCTTATCAGTCTATAAGTTATTGCTGTGGGATAAACAAGTGCTGAAAATGAGACTGCAAAATTGTTCAGTGAGCTGAGCTTTGGAAAAACAAACAAATTTTGGATTTATCCAGAGAAAGAAAGGCAAAAAGGGGAGCAGGGAAAGCATTCCCAGTGCCTGGGCACGAACAAGTAGAGACAAATATTTCGAATCAGGGCTTAATTAATATCACACAAAATGGGAAAATTGCATTTCAGTTCAATAGAAAAACGTTCAATGCAGATCAAACTCTTGGCAGAGCAGGACGATCCCTGGACAAGTTCTTAACTCCCAGTGGGGGCTGCAGTTTTAGGAAGAGGCTCAGCTCAGTTCCCCTGACCCCAGGTCTCCACTGCAGGGGGACTTTGCCACTCAGGAGCTCATTAACAGGGGTTGATTAACAGTGGCTGAGCCTATTTTAGAAACTTCCAGTTTCCTTTTGCTGCATTATCACTTCCGTATCAGTGGGATGGTGTTACCATGACCTGGCCTTTCTTGCATCTCCAAAACCTTGTTCTTGTGGTCACTGGCTGGGAAATTCTGGTAAAACTCTGCCTGCAAAAACATTTTGGGCCTGTTTGACCTGGCTGAAAGGAGTCTGGAAGAGTGGAGGTGAAGGGGGTAATTCTCAGTTAGGATCTGGAGCTGTGTGGGGCCTGGGGGCCCAGGGGGTGGACGAGGATGTCCAGCCTGGCAGGGGTGGCACCGTGCCAGCTCCGTGCCGCTGACAGGATCCCGGTCCCGGCAGGATTTCGGATGTTTGCCGTGGGAGTCGGCAACGCCGTGGAGGATGAGCTGAGGGAGATCGCCTCAGAACCCGTGGCTGAGCATTATTTCTACACTGCCGACTTCAGGACCATCAGCAAGATCGGGAAGAAGCTGCAGATGAAGATCTGTGTTGGTGAGAGGGGATTGGGGTTCAGTCACAGCATTTGAAGGGTGGAGTGAAGGGATGAAAATGCCCCTGGAGAAGCTGCAGATGAAGATCTGTGTTGGTGAGAGGGGATGCAGGTTTATTCACAGCGTTTGAAGCCTGGAGTAGAGGGGTGAAAATGTCCCTGGAGAAGCTGCAGCTGAAGATCTGTGTTGGTGAGGGGGAAACTGGGGGTGGAGGGGTTCAGTCAGTGTTTGAAGGCTGGAGTGGAGGGATGAAAATGTCCCTGGAGAAGCTGCAGATCTTCAAACCTTGTTGGTGAGAGGGGATTGGGAGGGAGGGGTTTTGTCCCAGCGTTTGCAGGCTGGAGTAGAGGGATGAAGACGCCCTTTTAGGTGGATGTTGTAACAATCTCCCTGTTCCCGGTGTGTGCAGCTGGCAGGACACACGGGAGGATCAGGAGACATCATATTTTGGGTGGTTGCCTGAAGCAAAGCAATCCCCACACCTCAGCCGTGTCCCCCTCTCCCAAATCCCCTTCTTCCTTTTCTCTCCACCTTTCTGCCTTTCTTCTTCTGCAGAAATTATGAATTTGTCTGCAGACCCCTAAAGGTGGGATTTCCTTTCCTCCTGGAGAACCTGGAGAGGGATAACCCCTGTGTCTGCAGAGCCAGGACTGCAAGGCAGAGACTCTTTGCAAAGTCTCCTTAAAAAATTAGGATCAATCCAAGAACAAGAGGAGGGGATCTATATGAAACTCCCAACAAATTGTCCTTAAAAACCATCCAAAGACATTTAGGCTTCAGCCTTCAAAAAAACCCAGTAAATGTCAGAAAAACTATTTGTTTGTAAAATATCAATTTGAGTAAATATGTTTACATGTCAGTATTAAAAATAAAGGAAGGCAAGGAGATATTTGCATTTCTTTGATTCCCAGTGCCAGTTTGTATTTCTCAGCAGCTGCCTGGAAATCTTCTGTTAATCTCCAGCTTTAGTTTACTCCTGGCTGGTTTAAACCCGTTGTGTTTTGGTGCAAGTGATTCCTTTCCTTTAAAAAGTCTCTCTTTTATTTACTCCTTCTTCGCTCAGCTCAGAGTGGCCTTGGAACCCCTCCCTTTCTTTCCCAGTCATCTTTTTCCTCCTATTCCAGTCTAAGTTAATTTTCCTTGAAGAACAGATGTAAATCAGTGACATAAATTAGCACACTGATTAATGCTCGTGGTTCCACCCCCTCAAGGACTGGAATTACTGAAGCAAAGCTCAAACCAGTCTTGATGGCAGCAGTGCCTCCAATTTTTATTGGATGTTGTTGGGGAGACAGAGGTTGGTTTTATTTGGTCAGACTCCAATTTTAGGGCAAACCCGAAGCATCAGGAGCAGAGCTCAGTGGGTTTTCAGGGAGCTGGAAACCCAGGAGAAGCTTTTCATGGCCAAAATAACAGAAAAATGTGACATTCTCTGTTCATCTGGGGTTAAGACCAGAAGAGATCAATCAGATAATTAGAAATAATTATATTTTGATTTCGTTCCGTTTCTGACCAAGACAATAAGAATTGTTCTGTTTCACTGGGCTCAGGGATTTTGATTACATCAATTTTTTTTGTGCCACTCATGCTCTTGCTGTTGTGACCCACAGAGGAAGATCCGTGTGAGTGCAAATCTATCATGAAGTTCCAGACCAAAGTAGAAGGCCTCATCAATTCCTTGCAGCAGAAACATATCCTTTGGAAGCCTGGCCAGGATTGGGTGGGTTGGGATTTCCGGAGGGACCATGGAAAGGTCTGTTCCTGGGGAAGGAGTTGGGGTGGGGTTCAGGAAAGCGGGAGTGGGGCACCTGGAGGGGTCGGATGTGGCACTCAGAGCTCTGGGCTGGTGACAAGGTGGGGGTCGGTCAAAAGTTGGACTTGATGGCTCTGGAGGGCTTTTCCAAGCTCTGGGATCCTGGCATTGTGGGAAGATGGGGCTGCAGGTCCTGAGGCAGCCGGAATGGGAGAGCTGAGAGCAGCCGTGGCTGGGGCTGGGCTGAGGGCACAAAAACCCTGTCCAGCTGATCCATCCCAGCTCCATGGGTGGATCCTTTCCATGGCCGTGAATTCCTCCAGAGCAAACATCCAACACTGCCCGAATTCCTCCATGGACTGGAGGGACAGAGGGTCCTCTGCAGCAAAACACCTCAGACGGTGGGGTGGTGGTGTGGATAATCCAGATGGATACATCCACCCAGCCCAAGTTCTCCCAGCTGGCCAAAAGTCAGTGCTGGGAGATAAATCCTGATGGAACAGTTCCCTGGAAGCATCTCCAGCCAGGTGAGTTGGATCCCATCAGAACCGACCTGGTGGGACTGAGTTCTGCCATGCTGGGCCCTTCATAAAGTGGCAGAAAGAGAAAAAAAGCCACAAAAAAATGTGAGTAGGATTAAAACTTCTCCTGAAAAAAGGAATTCATGGAGCCTCACAAGGGCAGGGAAGATTTCTCACCACTGAGGATGAGGAGAGGATCTAATTTTAAAAGCAACGTTCTGATTTCTTCACACATTTGTGTGCCCTGCTGTGGCACTCACACAGTTCCCTTCCTCCTCCTGGAGCCAAGCTGAGTGAGATCCGTGACTTGTGCGGTGCAGAGGTCACAGGAAATCACAGTTCTCACCCAGTGGGTGGCCTGTCCCAGGCACACCGTGAACAGAAATCAGTGAAAAGAGCAGAAAACTGCTCTGGAACTCCAGGAGAAGCGCTCTGCTCCCCTCCTCAGGGTCAGGAGCTCTGTCAGCCCCTCCTGACACTCCCCAGTCGTTCTCTCGGTTTTCCTCCTCCTCTCAGAGTGAATCCGTGGCTGTGGGAGGATGTGTGAGCACAGACAGCTCCTTCCTCCGGTGAAATCCATCAGCCTGAGCTGCTCTGGGAATGCCAGAGGGGATGGGGACAGATTCCCCCTGCTCCTGTTCCTGGCAGGGCAGCACCATTCCGTCCTTACCTGTGCTGCCATCCTGGGATCATGGAATTATTGAGTGGTTTGGCTGGGAGGGACCTTAAAATTCATCCTGTTCCACCCCTTCCACTATCCCAGGCTGCTCCAAGCCCCGTCCAGCCTGGCCTTGGGCACTGCCAGGGATCCAGGGGCAGCCACAGCTGCTCTGGGAATTCCATCCCAGCCCCTCCCCACCCTCCCAGGGAACAATTCCTTCCCAACATCCCACCTAAACCTCTCCTCTTGTAGTTAAAACCTTGGCCCATCACTCTGTGCCCACATAAAAAGTCTCTCTCCCAACATTTCCTTTCATTTTTCCTCCTTAACTCCTCCTCACTGGAAGCTGTGGCCAAAAGGATCGAAGCCCTGGAGAACAAGATCATTTAAAACCCCACCACGGCAGTTTTTTACCTCCTTCCCAAAGTAACAGAACCAGAACTGCTCCACTTGTCAGGGAGGGCAGCTCAGCCCCAGGGCTCTGGGCAGCTTTTATTAAGGTCTAGGCTACCTGCATTTGTTTAAAAGGAAGAATTAGAACAGTAGAGCAGACTTTGTATAAAGGGTAGAGCACGGGGTGTGACTGGGAGTTAGACCAGGCTCAAGTTTGTTGTATCCTATAGAGTGCATATATTCAAAAAGAAAAAATGGAAAGATTTTTTTATTCAAAGCTTAATATATATATAATGTGTTAATGAGTACTTGATGATGAGTTCTGTGAATCCTCTGCTGCAGCTTTTGTTTCTATGCATGAGATAATTTAATTTAAAAGTCGGAGTGACTTCAAATCACCCTCAGCTGCTGGGTGTAAACGCCAAAGCTGAGCTCCTGGTTGTTGTCAGTATTTAGGTGAGGTTTAGTCCTGATCCTGAGGGTGCTCTGCAGACCGGCTGGGACAGGCTGGGACAGGCTGGGACAGGCTGGGTTAGGCTGAGTTTATCCCGAGCCGTGGAACGAAAACGGGAAAAGCTTTCCCAGCAGGGAGTGGTGGCAGTGTCCCAGTGCCCCGGGCTGAGCCTGCCCTGGGGGATGTGCAGGGGCTCTCTGTGGCCCTGAGTGCCACCAGCCAGGAGATGTCCCCTGCTCCGGGTGATCCAGCCAGGAGATGTCCCCTGCTCCGGGTGATCCAGCCAGGAGATGTCCCCTGCTCCGGGTGATCCTGACGATGTTCAGGGGCCCTCTGTGGCTCTGACAGCAGCCAGATGTGCCCTGCTGTGTCCCCACACCCTCAGCTGGAGCTCCAATCCATCCCCCAGCCCCGGGAATGCTGCTGGAGCTGCCCTGGAAGCCGAGCCTGCATCCCTGCGCCCTCCCTGGCTCACCCCACACCTCGAAGCACCTTCCAAGCTCACCGCAGACCTTTCAGACTCTCCTGCCCCTGGATTCCCTGAGAATGGGGCCGGGAGCACCTCAGGCTGCCTGTCCCTGTACCTGGCCGTGGATCCCCGCGGCACCGCCGGACGCGTTGGGGGAGGTTTAGGGGGTTTTTGGGTTTGTTCATGGGGTTTTATTTTTTGTATCAAAATATTTATACTTGAGACTACGTGAGAAAAGCTTTTCAGGGCGACTTGGCCTGTTCAGAAGTGTCACCAGAGCAGACATGTTTTGGTTTTGGGGGAATATTAAAAGTTTGCTGGAAATTTGGGAAGCCAGCGTCGTCCTTTGTGTGAGTGCTGAGGAGGCTGCCTGACAACACCACCTCTCCAAAGGCTCGTTAGCGGGGAGGAAATCATCTCGTGTCACATCCTCTTATCTCGGTGAAGAGAAGAAATGAGTCCAGAGAGAAAGCCAGACCCTTCTCTCCAAACAAAGCTTCTTTCACAATAAAAATCATTTCTTTCACTCCTGGAGAGGCAGGGATGAGTCAAGCACTGAGTCAAGGACTGCAGGCAGCTCTTGATGGCAAAACCTCACCCTCTCAGGCAAATCCTGAATATCCCAGATCCAGGGTAACCCCTCCAGCTCCTGAACCTCTCAGGATGAGTTCTTGTCTAATTTTACACGGAAACTGTGGATGTTTCATATTTGTGTCTCGACAGGAGCAGATCCTGTTGTAATCATTGGATTGGGATTATTCCAAGTGCACCTTTGAGAGCCCCTGAGCCACTTCTCTTTATAAATTAGAACAAATTCACACACGCAGGTGCCTCTTAAAGCCCTCTCCCAGGGGAGCGAGGCACCCCTGCTGCCACCCAAGGAATCTTTTTCCTCATGTGGAATCACTTTCCCTCTTAAACAGATTTAAAATGGGAGCAGAAAAGCTTCTGCAGGAAAGTAGAAGTTTCTGCACGTTCTGGTTCTGTTTTTTTCTTATTCTTCACTCTGTTTTTCTCCTCTTCCATTTTCCCCTCTCTTCAGTCAGCTGATCAGAATTCGCCCCCATCTGATAAGGTTAATCATTAATTAATTTTCCTTTATTTCCAGCTATAATCCCTTTGCCCATCCTGGAAATGAGCTCCCGTGGGTGATTTCCTTATGTGCTTATTTATTTATTCTTTAAATGCCCGAAAAGTAAAAATTTAATGGCCTCAGGATCTGGAAGATGGATTTGATTTTAATTCCTGCCGTGGCACCACGGGAATGCCCACATGAGGAGGTATCACTGCTGTCATCCTGCAGTTGAAGCCGTTTCCTTGATTTTTCAGGAAATGGGAGAAATTCCTGGCTGGATCTTTGCCTCCACCACTCGGCCTACTTGGCCCAGTGCCAGTTAAACCCAACAACTTCCATAAAACTCATTTTTTGGGAGGAAGAAAACAATTTCCAGCCCTTTCTGGGGAGGCTGATCCAGGCAAGGCCACTCCTGGGGGCAGAGATTCCAATCCCAGTTCTTGGGATGGGAAGGGCTGATCCTGAGCATCGCTCCTTGGAGGCACCTCCAGGCAGGACCTGGGGGATTGGATCTTTCCTAAATCCTGGAGCTCCTTGTTCCAGGAGTGCAGACACAGCAGCTCTTCTTCCCTGTGGTTTTTTTAATAGAGAGACCACAATATCCATTTTCCCCTCGGTGTCTTTCCCAGTTTCTCTGCCCATCCATCCCATCCATCCCCTCCATCTCTCTCCAGACTTCTCTGGTTATTACTCATCAAAACCCCAATCCCAGCTAAACTCTGGATCACCCCTCACCCAGGAAAATCCCCCTCAAGGAGCCCAACCTCAGACTGGGCCATAAATAACAAAAATTAGAGGAACATTTTCCTCCCAGTGCTCCGGGCCAAGATCCGTTATCAGGCTCAGAATTGTTTCTGTGAGGAGTGTTCCGGGTTGTGGTGCAGATAAAGCAGATCTAAACTAATTAACAATCCTTCTTCCTCCCTTCTCTCTTCCCCGGCCTTAAAACAACAAAAGCCATCCCCGAAGTCAATTAGTCACCGGGCTTCTGACGTTCTAATTAGGCTTCATTAATGGATTGCCCGGGGGCAGCAGGATGGGAACCGGCAGAGGAGAATCCCTTCGCGTTTCCCCTCAGCTCATTGCGGCTGATCTGGGAAACAAAGGATGCTGCCCAATCAAACACAGCACTGCGTGTCCCAAATCCCGACGGGATGGGCCGGGAGAGGTCTGGATGCAGCAGGGTGAGATGATCCCGCTGCAGGAGGGTGAGATGATCCCAGTGCAGCAGGGTGAGGTGAGCCCGCTGCAGGAGGGTGAGGTGATCCCGCTGCAGGAGGATGAGATGATCCTGCTGCTGGAGGGTGAGAGGATCCTGCTGCTGGAGGGTGAGATGATCCCGCTGCAGGAGGGTGTAACAGTTTTGGTCCGAAACCGGGCAGAAACACCAATTTTGTAGTGTAGTGGTTTGACACCAACCGGGCGGAAACACCAATTAAAGTGTAGTGGTTTGACACGTTTCCCGGCCAATGCACCAATTAAAGTGTAGTGGTTTGAGTTCGCCAATTCAACTTAAGTGCAGTAATTTAAATTTGGGTCCATTATTCAGGGTATTTCCCTCTGTGAGATAAGGGTTAGGAGAAGCAAAGCAGNCTTAAATACTGTATCTCGCAGAGGGCGTACCTTAAATGTCATTGGCCCACGACACCCTGCCACTCCACAGGACCTGGCAGGGTGAAATTCACCTAGAAACCTGTCAACCCACGACAGAGGGTGAGATGATCCTGCTGCAGGAGGGTGAGATGATCCAGCTGCACACAGGGAGCTCCTTTCCCTTCCCTCTGCTGCCTCATCCTTACAGGAGATTTTCCAGAGAGGTGGGGATGCCACATTCCTGGAAATATTCCGAGCCGGTTTGGATGGGGTTGGAAGCAAACTGATCTTGTTGAGGATGTCCCTGCTCACTGACCAGGACTTTTAAAGGCCCTTTCCAATCCAAACCATTCCATAATTTTATGATCTTACATACACCCCACTCCTTCTTTCCACTTTTCCACCAAGTCCCAAGTTCCTTTAGATTTTCAGGCAAAATGAGTTATAAAATGTTGTCTCCAAAATCCCAAGTCTCTTTAGATCTCCAGGCAAAATAATTTATAAAATGTTGTCCCCACAATCCCAAGTTCCTTTAGATTTTCTGGCAAAATAATTTATAAAATATTGTTCCACCAAGTCCCAAGTTCCTTTAGGTCTTCGGGTAAAATAATTTATAAATTATTGTTCTTTGGGCATGGAAAAAAAGTCCTTGGCCACTTTTCCCTTGCCCCCCTGGGTACTGAAGCCATGGGAAGCCTGAAGCTCCCTAAGGCAGAGGGAAGCTCTTTTCCCTCTGGGGAAGCAATTTCCGCCTGCAGGGCACTGATATCATAACACAGGGCCATTAGTAATCAAATTAAAAAGTGCTTTCAATTAAACCCAGGGCTGGGAGCTCGCTCACATCTTTCAGCGGCAATTTGTAACACTCACACCCTGTAATTGCTGCTAATGAACGGGTAGGGAGCACACCAGGCATCATCGTGATTTTCCTCCAGGCCCTGGAGCCTGTCTGGGGCTGCAGGAATTTCCTTGGGAGCGGCAGTGGAGTTGCTCTCCCCGCTCCTCTGAGGTAGTTCAGTGATCAGGCACTTGAAGGTGCCGCTGGATTTATGTTGTGCAAATTATTATTTCTCACTTTATGTTCGACTCGGGGAGAAGCTTCAGCAGGGCCAAGAACATCCCCTGTAATTCCTGCAGTGAGGAACTTCCCGAGGAGCAGAGCTCTGGCCATAAAGTGGAGGTGCCTTTATCCTGCAAGCAGTCACTGGGATTTATTTCTGTTTTAATCACTGCTCAGGATGAGCAGGAGCTGTTCTGTGGGGTTTGCAGTGCTTGTGGTGCTCGGCCGTCCCCACCATCCTGAACCACGTGGATGGGATCCCAAAACATGGGAGCAGTTCTCTGCCCTCAGGGGTTCCTGGGGGGGATCACGTTGGTTTCCCCCTCTCCTGGCTGGAGGAAGTGAATCCCAAGAATTCAGAGCATCCCCAAAGGGCTGTAGGGATGAGAAGGAGGGAGGAATTCTTGCTCTGGAGACCAACGGCTGTCCTGAGGCAGGCGGTGACAAGGGACACGGGATTTTCCAGCTGAACAATGAGGTGTCGCTTCCCTGAGGACCCTCACCCCCCTCTGGTTCTCCATCCTGGCTGGTGGGACCTGTCCACAACCCCAGACATGCTCTTGGCACGGCCTGTGGTATCAGGGATGTCCCTGAGGTGGCAGGAATGTCCCCAAGGTCACAGCAGGGATGTCCCTGAGGTCACAGCAGGGATGTCCCTGGAGTGGCAGGGTGTCCCTGAGGTGGCAGGGTGTCCCTGAGGTGGCAGGAATGTCCCTGGGGTCATAGCAGGGATGTCCCTGGGGTGGCAGGGTGTCCCTGAGGTGGCAGGGTGTCCCTGAGGTGGCAGGATGTCCCTGGGGTCACAGCAGGGCTCAGGTGACACAGGGAGCTCCTGGCCCAGAGCTCTGGGGTATTCCAGTGGTTCCACCGGGATCCTGGCCCAGGGCTCCCTGGAATCTCAGGGATTCTGTTGTTGGACCTTCCAGAACAGCATAAAATTCATAATTCCCCAGGGGAAATCACTCCTGCCCTTTCCTGCACCTCCAGTGCAATCACCTGGATTTGGGATTTTATCGCTGTGCCCATAAATCAGCCACGGTGTCTCAGCAGCTAATTGGAAAAAAGTTAATTACTGATAGCAAGGTCTGCTTTGGGAAATAAAGGATTAATTTCAAACCTGTGTGGAGGAGATCTTGATAGCAGCAGGTGGAAGGGGGAAATTTAAGGTGGATGTAAATTGGGGGAGGGAGATCCAATGGTAAAAGTGGAAGTGGTTTTGGAGCTGAAGTGCAGCCTTTAGGGCAGAGGTGGAAAATCCTCAGCCCACAGAGCCTTTCCTCCTGAGAACAAGGGAATGAAGTGAGAGAGCTCCCAGAGGGAAGGGACAGTGACAGGAACAGGGGTTTGTCGTGGCCCCAGGTGCTGCTCCAGCGGCACTGGGGCTTGGGGGGCAGCTCTGGTCCCAGCTCTCACTCTGTGCCATCGTGTGGGACACGTTTATTTTACCAAACTCTCCAGTTTGTGAATAGCCCAGCCTACTCTGGAAAGATCCATAAAATTCTTTCTTATTAGGGATAAGAATTCTTTTGCTCTGGCACATTTTGCCTTGTTTCTCTGGGCCCTGGCACAGAGCAGCTGTGGCTGCCCCTGGATCCCTGGCAGTGCCCAAGGCCAGCCTGGACGGGGCTGGGAGCAGCCTGGGACACTGGGAGGTGTCCCTGCCCATGGCAGGGGTGGCACGGGGTGGGATTTAAGTCCCTTCCAAGCCAAACCATCCTGGGTTAACAGCAGATGCCCAGAGCACAGGGAGCTGGGGGTGTGACAGGGACAGTGACAGATCCAGGAGGGAAAAGCTCGAGGTCTGGGTGAGCTTGGCTGCTTCAGAATGGCAATAAATGAAACAAAAGCTGTGCTTGTCCTCTGCAGGTGAGTCTGTGAGAGCAGAGGACATTTGGGACAGCAGCACAGCAGGGACGGGGTGGAGCCCCTCCAGCAGCAGCTGGAGGGTCAGAGGTCCCTGCAGGACACCTGGCTCCAGGTGCCACCTGGCTCCAGGTGCCACCACGGCCCGGGCCATGCACGGAATGAGAATCAGCCCTGAGGGAGGGACAGCGGGGACAGGAGCCAGGCTGACTCTGCTGGCGGCGTTGGGATTTATCCAGACGTGAGGAGGACTGGGAGCTGCAGGAGTTGAACTGGGAGCACTGGGAGCCTTCTGTTTCCTGGTGCTAGCCCTGGTGTGGTCAGTGGGGGCTCAACACCAGCGACCCCCGGCCCAGGGATGTCCCCTGTCCCTGTGAACCCCCCCCCCCCCCCC
>VZTF01007553.1:760579-784022 GCA_013397755.1 Cnemophilus loriae | reverse complement strand
GGGAGGTGGTGGTGCCCGTGCCTGGAGGTGTTTAAGGAGAGCCTGGATGTGGCACTTGGTGCCGTGGGCTGGGGACAAGGGGGTGTCAGGTCTCAGGTGGGACTTGATGATCCCAAAGATCTTTCCCAGCGCAATTGATTCCATGATCCTGTGATGACCACAGCCCCTGTGTCCCTGCCCGTGCCTGGTGCATTAATTAACCCCAAGGTGATCAGGGCAGGCCAGGCAGCCCCAGGTGAGGGGAAGGATGGCCCAGGAGTGATGTGAATTCCCCAGGGTTGGGGGTTTGCCCTGGAGGCAGGGAATGAGGATGGGCAGAGGGAGAGGCTGGGAGGGAGGGAGAGGAACCCAACTGCATGAACTGGGCACAGGTGAGGGCTGGGTGGGGGAATTCCAGTGCCCAGGGGCTCAGCTTTGGCTGGATGTGACAGTTCCAGGGCTCAGGGGTCCAGCTTTGGCTGGATGGAGATTCCCAGTGCTCAGGGGTCCAGCTTTGGCTGGACAGAGATTCCCAGTGCCCAGGGGTTCAGCTGTGGCTGGATGTGAGAATTCCAGTGCCCAGGGGTTCAGCTGTGGCTGGATGTGACAATTCCAGTGCCCAGGGGCTCAGCTTTGGCTGGACAGAGATTCCCAGTGCCCAGGGGTTCAGCTGTGGCTGGATGGGAGATTCCCAGTGCCCAAGGGCTCAGCTTTGGCTGAGTGGAGATTCCCAGTGCTCAGGTCCAGCAGTGGGATATTAATAATAATTCCCAGGTCCTTTAAGGTGCTTTATTTCCTTGAGGAGAGGCCAGTGGAGATTGCGACCGGAGCTGATTAATCCTCAGGCTTTGCCCTCCCCATTTCTCTGCTGGGGCTGCTGCTCTCATTTCTCCAGGCTGGGAGCTCAGTTTTCCTGGGAAATGCTCGTGTTTAGGGGCAGAGGGTGATCCCATGGGAGATACCCCTCCTGCTCCTTCCCTCCTCGGGGTTGCTGATCTTTAGGGTTGCTGATCCTTAGGCTCAGGGTTTATTCCCTCTGCAGTGGCCTGATTTTGTCACACCAGCCCCCGATGTCCCGGGGCATGTTTTCCTTCTTCCTCCCTGCAAAGGGAGCTCACGGAAGTGCTGGGGCTGTGTGACAAGGCTGATCCCATAAAATGTCCGGGAACTGCACGACGTCATTTCCCACATCACAGGAAAATGGCCCACAGCCATGAGAGGGGAAAAAAACAAATCCAAGCTGCTGTAATTGCGGCCCATTGTCTGCTTCCAGTGTTCTGTTAACACCTGGACCCTTCTGATCTGCCCAGAAATCCCAGACACCAACCCAGACATGCCAAGGGGAGCTCAGCTCGTCCTCGGCGTTTCTGCCCAAGCAGAGAATTGGGAAGTGGAACTGGAGACCCCGGTCCTGCAGGCTCAGAGGAACAGACTGAAAAATGTGTTTGGAGAGCAGGAACGGCCCCAGCCGTGCTGCAGGTGGGCTCATTCGGGATTCCAGGCAGGCTGGGCAGGATTTCACTTGCCAATCAACATCTGATTTATTTCCTGGGAATGCGAGATCTTCATTCCGTGGCTGCCTCTGCTCCGACATCTCTGGAGATTGCAAAATGAAGCTGCGTGGCTTTCTTTTTTTCGGTGGTTGTTTTGTTTTGCCCAGAGCAGCTGGATAAGGAGGAAAACATGGATCCAAGGAGAGCTCCTGGGCAGGGTGGGATGACAGCAGAGTCACCTCGGGGCCACCCCTGTGCCTGCTCGGATGCTGGGATTACCGGGGTGAGGCTGGAGCTCAGCTCCAGCTCAGATCCCAGGGATCCTCTCCTTGATCCTGCCTGGAAATCTCTGCCCAGGAGGAGGACAAAGGCTGGGAAAGCAAATCCACTTTTCCTGCCTTCCATTCTCTGCCCACATCGGGGGATCCCAGGTGGTTCATCCTGGCGGCCGCTGTGACAGGAGCAGTGACCCGGAGCTCCCGCAGGGAGCTGCTCTCACCAGGAAAAATCCCTTGGGAAGGGCTGAGGCTGTGGAGCCAGAGCCTGGGGGCTGCTCAAAGCCCAGCCTCTGCCCAGCGAGGAGTGTGGTATCCAAGGAAACACAATATCCAAGGAAATGCGGTGTCCAAGGGATGGTGGCATCCAGGGGAACACGATAGCCGGGGGAATGTGGTACCCAAGGGATCATAATATCCAAGAAAATAAAATATCCAAAGAAATGTGGTGACCAAGGGATGGTGGCATCCAGAGGAACGTGATATCCGAGGGAATGTGGTATCCAAGGGATCATAATATCCAAGGAAATGTGGTGTCCAAGGGATCGTGATATCCAAGGAAATACAATATCCAAGGGATCGTGGTGTCCAAGAGATCAAGGTATCCAGGGGAACACGATATCCAAGGAAATGTGGTACCCAAGGGATCGTGGCACCCAAGGAAACACAAATGTGGTGTCCAAGGGATGGTGGCACTCTGGGGAACGCAATATCCAAGGGACTGTGGTACCAAGGGATGGTGGCACCCAAAGGATGCCCCCATCCAGCCCCTGGAGCTGGAATAACCAAGTGCCTTCACTCCAGGACCACTTGGGTGTCTTCATGGAGCATCCCAAGGCCTTCCTGGATCCCTGGCGCTCCCAAAGTCAGAGCCAGTCCTGGTGCGCTGCAAACACGAGGGCAGGACAAGGGGAATGGGCTCAGGTTGTGCCCGGGGAGGTTCGGGCTGGACATCAGCAGGAATTTCCTCATGGAAAGAGGAGTTAACCACGAGAAGGGGCTGCCCAGGGCAGTGCTGGAGTCACATCCCTGGAAGTGCCCAACAAAGAGCGGATGTGGCACTTGGAGATTCGGTTCAGCAGGATTCAGTCAAAGTTTGGACTCAATGCTCTTGGAGGTCTTTTCCAACCGTAACCATTCTCTAATTCCATCCCCAACAGTCTGGGCATCCAGAGGCTTGGGATTGTTTCAGAGAAGAACAAACCAAACCATTTCTAACAGAAACAACTGTTTGAGGTCGGCTCTTTTTTTGTTGTTTTATTTTGGTTTTCTGTTTTTTAAAGCTTTTCCACAAGTCCCAGGGTGGGAGAGAGCATTCAGATCCTCATTTTCATTCCGCTCGAGACAGAAACCTTTTCCTGCAGTTGTTCCATCAAAATAGAATCGGGTTTTTTTTCCCCCACTCACCCTCCCTGAATCAAATAAAGAAAAAAGGTCATTTAAATGAAAGCCAATGCTCAGAAGGTTTAATACATTAAATTAGATGCAGGGAAATAAAACCACACCGGAGCTGTTTCCTCAGTGAAGGATTTGGATAAAAGAGCTCCCGATTAAAAATGTTTTGCCACTGTTTTGCTCTGAAAATATTTGAATTCCAGTACAAAAGAGACAAAAAAACTCCCACTTTCCAGAAAGAACCATCAGAAAATAACTCGGAATTCAAATTAATGTAACACATATTGGTTGGGGTTTGGGGACTGGAAAAATGTTTGGGAAAAAAAAAGCTGGGTTTGCAAACAATGGGGAAGAACGGCACAGACAGAGACATTAAAAAAATGCTTTTTGCTTAAAACAGAAATCAAAATGCACAGATTTGGGTGGAAACAAACAACCAGCACCATTCAGGGTGTTGGAAGAGCCAAGGGATTTCCTTGCGTTTGGTTTTCCAAAGTTTCCTGTTCCTCACCCTTAAAAAAGGTGTTGTAGGTTAACAGAATAATCCCCTCACCTGGAACACTCCCAGCTGGAGGTTTTCCTGCCTCATTTCCTTGGGAAGCTCTGGGATGGGCTCTGGGGCTCTGCCTTCCACAGCTCCAGACCTTCCACAGCTCCTCCAGACCCTCCTACGAAGATCAGCACCAGGAATGGGAATTTCCACTCAATTAAGGTCTCCTGTGGCAGGACCTGGGAACCGCTGGTGGAATTGCTGATTTCCTTCTGTTCTCCTCATTCCATCACCGTTCTCCTCATTCCATCACCGTCCTCCTCATTCCAGCACCATTCTCCTCATTCCAGCACCGTTCTCCTCATTCCATCACCGTCCTCCTCATTCCATCACTGTCCTCCTCATTCCAGCACCGTTCTCCTCATTCCAGCACTGTTCCAGTGCAGCCCCAGGCAGCTCCATCCCCACTGGCACCAGCTCTGCCTCCAACCCTGCTCCGCTGCAGGTCCCAAAATACTGGAGATGCCACTCCACGGCACCATCCCCTTCCTGGGATCCCAGAATCCCAGGATCACTGAGGTTGGAAAAGCCCTCCCAGCCCATCAGGTCCCAGCTGTGCCTGATCCCCACCTTGTCCCCAGCCCAGAGCTCTGAGCGCCACATCCTGAGCCCTTCCTTGGACACCTCCAGGGATGGGGACACCAAACCCCCCTGGGCAGCCCCTGACAAGGCCTGCCCTCCCTTTCCATGAGAAATTCCTGCTGGTGTCCACCCTGAGCCTCCCCTGGCCCAGCCTGGGGCCGTTCCCTCTCCTCCTGTCCCTGTTCCCTGCGAGCAGAGCCCGACCCCCCCCGGCTGCCCCCTCCTGTCAGGGAGTTGTGCAGAGCCACAAGGTCCCCCCTGAGCCTCCTTTTCTCTAGGATAAAGGAGGATTGGAGGATGTTCCCTTTTAGCCAGGCCTTGGCAGGGGCTGCCCAGGCAGGTTTGGAGTCCCCATCCCTGGAGGTGTTCCAGGAATTCCTGGATATGGCACTCAGTGCTCTGGGCTGGGGACAAGGAGGGGATGAGGCCCAGCTTGGATGATCCCGGAGGTTTTTTCCAACCTCGGCAATCCTGGGATTCTCAAGGCTGCTGTCACCTTGGGGGAGCAATGAAAACCAACTCATAGGAAGTTCTGAAGGAAAAAAATGCTCCATCCTTTTATTCGGAGCACGAAATCCAGCCCGGACCCGTGCCAGCTCCAACCCCAGCTCCATCTGAGCTCCAGGAGCTGCCTGGCAAAGCCTCAGTGGAACCGGTGCGACCCAGAATTCCCATTCATCCTCCCCGCGCGGGAGCCGGTCCCACCCAGAGCGGCTGCTTTCCCTTTCTTCCCTTTCACTCCTTTGTTTCATCCTTCTGGGAAGAAACCCAAGATGAAATCTCAGCCCCTTTTAGCGCGGGGCAGGAGGGAAGGAGCCTCATTGAGGATCGCGGGTGCTGATGAGGAGGAAGCACATCTGCAGAGGATACTTCCCAATGGAGCATTGTCTGCGGGGTGTCGCCGGCCCATTTCCTCCCGTCGGAATTCTGCTGCTGGAAGCACTCCCGGGGAGCGGCCCCGCTGCACATCTGCAGCAGCCCCCGAGCTGCGAGCTCTCAATCCTGCCTTTCAAACGCCAGGGATGAGGGAGGAGAGCGGGGGAGGGAGATTCGCGGCTTTTACTGATGAAATTCCCCCTCCCTTCCGCAGCCACTACCATCCTGCACCCGGCGAGGCCGGGAAGCGCCGGGCACCGCTCCCCTCGCTCTGGAATCTGTTGGAGAAGCAGCCCCAGGGACCAGGTTCTCAATTTGGCAGTGCCAGGGGCTCTGGCAGCTCCTGGAGGGCTCTGCCCGGCTGCCTGCAGGGATGATCCATCCCTCATTGCAGAGGATTCCCGCGGAGCTCCCGGGGTGTCCGGGCAGGACAAGGAAAGAGGAGCGCTGAGCTGGTGGAGCATCAGCGATTCCTCAGCCGTCCGCGCTCCCACCAAAGCGGAGCTGCCCGAGGGCACCGCGCAGCCCCGGGCAGAGCAGGCTGGAACAGAGGGAGCTGTCAGGAAGTACAAGGGAAGAGCAAATCAGCCAGGCAGGGGCAAGGTCAGCAATCAAAGGTCTCCTAATGCTCCCTGGCAGCGCTGGGAAAGCAGCTGCAGCTCCCTGCCAGGGAAGGGATAAAATGAGGATGTCTGTGCAGGATTCACGGGAGCTGCGGCTCTCAGAGCTGGGGCTGACAGCACGGATCAGCCATTCCCAGGAACTCAGAGCACCAGGAACTCCTTGTGGAGCGTAGCTGGGACCAGTGAGGACCAGTCTCAAAGGTCCTTGTCACAGCCAAGGGTGGCAGCTGCAGCAGGGCAGGAGGAGGTGACCGGGCTGCTTTGGCACCACCCAAAATCATCAGCACCGAGGTGGAGCTGGGTTTGATCCAGGGGATCCCTGAGCCTGCACGGTGCTGGCTCCCCAGTGACCCTGGAGGTGACATCGGGGACACTGTCCCCCTGCAAGCCCTCAGTGACCCCAGGCCCTGAGCTCATTCCATGGGTGTGACAGCTGCTCAGCACCACTGCCGCTCGCTCCCGGGCTGCCATCCCTCGTCATTCCCACCCTTTTTTTTTTCTTTTCTCTGAGATTCCTTTGACAAGCCACTGGGCTCAGCTGCAAAGCAGCAGCTTCACCCTGGCCTGCCAGGGAGAAAATTGATCCCCTCAGGAAGGAGGCAGCTGGGAGATGATCCAGGGATCAGGATGGGAATTTCTGCACTGCAGGGGGGCAGCAGGAGCAGACACCAGGAGCACCCAGGATCCAGGGATGGGACAAAGGGCAGGAGTTCAGGTCCTGCTGGTCCTCGGAGGGTGCTGGAGATCCCCAGACCTGCACCAGGGACCACTCAAATCACTTGGACGAGCTGATTGTGAAGGGTAAGAGGGAAATAGGGTCGGGGAAAAGGTGTTTGATCATTTTTACAGATAAAAACCTGCAGTGCAAAGGGCCAGACTCACCCTAAACCCCCACAGGGCTCCGTGGCACAGGATTCCCTCCAGCATCCTGCAAGGACTCCTCAGGCTGAGGCACCACATCCACCCTGTTATTGAGGACAGAGCCATTTGCAGCTGGACTCGAGGGTAAAAGGATTTGTGGAGCTCTCTGGTGCCAGCCAGGACCTGGGATTTCCATCAGCATCAGCACAAGCGATGAACCTGCAGCCCTGGGGGGATAAAACCCAGCACACCCCTGGATAAAAGTGCCCCCGTGTCAGGGATAACACAGCAAAGCTTTTAATCAATCCCATTAGGGAGAAGTGGAATCAAAGCTGCCCCTCTGCCAGGCTGCCTCACAGCAGCTCGTCCCTCCCGGCAGCTTCTGCAGGTGCAGAGATTGCTCTATGCTGAGGTGAGACTGAATTGATCCAAAACAAATCTGAGAATGTTTCAGGCATTAAAGTTCCTCGGGAAGGTCGGTGGTTATGTGGTACAAACGTCTCCTTTTCAATCTTCCCTCGAGTTTCAATTTAGAGGAAGATGGAGTGCTCTGACTGCTGCCTTTGGAGGCAAGTGCAACAAATGAGCAGGGGCAGGAGGGTTTGCACTCACTGGAGCAGCTCCTGAGGCTGTGGCAGTGGTTGGAGCTTGGATCTCCTGGCTCAAAGCTCATTCCTGGCTGGTGAGAGCTGAAAGAAAATACAAAAACAAAGAAATTTTGCTGCACTTGGGTCCTTGATGGAGAATCTGCCGCTGCTCCTCACCCGTGGGACCTCGTGAAGTCCAGGGGGGAAGGAGAGGGGGCAGAGGGAAAAGTGGAGACTGCAGGTGAGGCCTGAGAGCCTTCAAAGTCCTGCATGAGGTGTTGTAACAAAGGTCCCACGCTGACCCCGCTCAGGAGCTGCTGGGACAGGAGTGTGGCAGGGAATGACCCCGGGTGTGACACACTCGGGAGGAGCCCCCAGGAAGCCCTGGAGGAGGTTGGGATTCTCCTGGAGGACGATGGGGACACTGAGCGAGGGTGAGATGGAGGCACTGCAGGGGAACTCGGAGCGATGGTCTAAGGATCCCACGGAGACAAGGTTTGCCTGGAGAGGGAACAGCTCCTGCTAGCACAGTGGGTATCCCTGAGGGGGAAATGAGCAGCTGGGAGCACCCAGAGCTGCGGGACAGAGATCGGGTGAAGGATTGGAACGGAGGAGGGAGCAGCCGAGGCCGGCAGGGCCGGCGCTCCGGGGCCGTTCCCACTGCAGCAGCCGGGTGTGAAACCCCCGATTCGCTCTGGAATGACTCGCACTCCCTTGTTCTCCTCCTACGGAAATGGTGACGGCGAGCTCGGGCCGGGTGGAGCTGGAGCCCTGCTCCCATTCCCAGTACATTTTCCAGGACTAGCACTCTGGAATACTGCAGGGCAGGGATGGATTGGCAGCGTGAATGAGCCCAGACATCCTCAGGGGGAAGCCACTGCTCTCTGTCCATGAGGAAAGGGGAGATTCGCTCCACAGAACACGGGCTGGAGGAGTTTTCCTTGCGGGAGCAGCTCCTGGAGGGAGGCATTGCCACACCGGGGCCGCCGCATTTCACAGGCATGGAATCACTGAGGCTGGAAAAGAGCCGTTCCAGAGATGGGGACTCCAAACCTTCCTGGGCAGCCTCTTCCAAGGCTTAACCGACCTTTCAGGAAAGGAATTTTCCCTAAAATCCAACCCGGCCCTCCCCTGGCCCAGCCTGAGGCCGTTCCCTCTCCTCCTGTCCCTGTTCCCTGGGAGCAGAGCCCGACCCCCCCCGGCTGCCCCCTCCTGCCAGGGAGTTGTGCAGAGCCACAAGGTCCCCCCTGAGCCTCCTTTTCTCCAGGCTGAGCCCCTTTCCCAGTTCCCTCAGCTGCTCCTGGGGCTCCAGCCCCTGCCCCAGCTCCCTCAGCCGGATCTGCAGCATTTTGTCCCTAATTTCTATCCCAAAAATCACGCCAGGAGAAAGGACCGCCGGCCCTGCTGCACCCCTGGCGGTCCCTCACCACCTCCACCGCTCCGGAAGCCAGATTCCTCTGGGAATCCTGCACGGCCTCTGATTTTCCAAATATCGAAAACCCAGGCTCCGTCTTTGCCCCGTTTTAGGGACGGTTCACCCCCACGTGACGCATTTCCTCCCTTGGTGGCTTTTGGTTTCCCCGCGATCCCTTTGGTCTTCGCTGCCCGATTCTTCCAGCTCGTTCGCAAACCGAACCGCGGCTTTCATGCCTCGGCAGGGCTGAGGACCTCTCGAGCGGGGCAGCCTGGAGGGCTCATTTGTCTGCGGGTTATTTTGCATTTCAGTGCTGGCTCAGGGTGTAAAACAGCACCAGCGCTCTTCTGTTCACCGGCGCTCCTTAACTCAGCTTGATTGGTTCCAACCGCCTTTTTCCCTTTCCCACCCCCTTTTTTTTTCTCCGTTTACCCCTTTATTTTTTTAATTTATATTCTATAAAAGTTAACACGAAATTTTTTAACCTGTTATTAGGGCTTTGATAACAACAGATTAACTAAGATAAATTATTTTAGTAACTTTCCACAGAACAAAGCCGTGATTTCCGAGTGGGTTCCAGCCCCTCTGGCCACCCACGGCTGGGGTCAGGTGGGAGTGGGAAAGCTTTGCCCTCTCTTCATCAGGACAGGAAGGAATCACAAATTTGATCGAAATACTCGAGATTGAAAGCGGACACAGCCAATTCTCCTCACTTGTCCTTGGAGAGAGCCAGGCCATGAATCAGATAAAAATGGCTTTAATCATGTGGGTTAATATTGGGAATGAGGGGAACACGGCCCTCTCCTGCCTCCTGCTCTGTCCATCATTTATCCCCAGCCAATTAACTCCTGCAGGATTAATAAACTCTCACATTATCCACGCCTCTTCCCAGACACAACTCCCAAATTTCTGCTCTCTCAGTGGGAAAAAATCAACCCCGTAAAACAAATAGCTCACTACTGAGCCAGCCAAACGCCCCTCCCCGCCACCCGAAATGGGAAACAAGGACCCAAATGTTGAAATACTTGCTCGGTTTCTGCAGTGATCAAACCCCTCCTGGCTCTGCCGGGGGCTCAGTCCATGGTTGGGGTGAAGTTTTATCTAAAAACTGGAAAATCCGTGTAAACCAAGTGGAAGTGCCACTGTTTCCTAAGGCTTTTCTCTGTGGTGACCTGGCAGGACGAAATTCTGGGGTGTCCCTGTCCTGTCACCTGCAGCCACAGTCCCTCAGATTTGTCTCATCAAGGTCACCCACGGCCACAGTCCCTCAGGGGTGACCCTGTCCTAGTTTGTGTCACCCAGAGCCACAGTGTCCCTGTCCCAGTTTGTGTCACCCACAGCCGGTCCCCAGGGCTGTCCCTGCCCTGTGTCACCCAGAGCCACAGTGTCCCTGTCCCAGTTTGTGTCACCCACAGCCAGTCCCCAGGGCTGTCCCTGTCCCAGTTTGTGTCACCCACAGCCACAGTGCCCTGTCCCAGTTTGTGTCACCCACAGCCGCTCCCCAGGGCTGTCCCTGCCCTGTGCCACCCACAGCCACAGTGTCCCTGTCCCTGCCCTGTGTCACCCACAGCCACAGTGTCCCTGTCCCTGCCCTGTGCCCCCCCAGGCCACAGCCCTGTCCGACCCTGCGTTCCCCCAGACCCAGAGCAGGGGTGGTGTCCGAGTCCCCAGATCCCGACTGGAGATTTCCCATTCCCAGCGGGATCCTGGGAGGGAATCAGGGCCATTCCCACGCCTCCCGCTGTCACCTCAGCGCGGTGACAATCGGCTGATTGCATTTAGCGCCCCGTCAGCTCCCCATTACGCGCCTGATTGAAGCCTGTCAGTGATGACGTTTCCCTTAATTAAGACGGGATGACGGGAGCCGGATGTGGAGCGGGAGGCTCCGGATCCCTGCAGGGCTGGGGGGCCGGCAGGACCCTGCCCTGTCCCCCCTGTCCCCTCTGTCCCCTCTGATTCCGACTTTGCAGAGAGTGTTAATTAAGAACTGTGCCAGATTCATCTGCCGAGGCTCCTTTCTTAATTAGCACAGCCTTGAGCAGTAAAACTGTCCCACAGACGGGGTCTCACCTCTCCCCACCCCTCTCCCACCCTGGCTGGGGCGATAGCGGGACATGGACGAGCCCAGGCAGGTTCAGCTGAACAGAAGCCAAATTTTGGGGTTCTCCAGCCCTTCCCGCCTGAGTGTCCCGAGCATCTGGATGAGGGAGATTCCATCTGGGTCATGGTTGGGATGGCAGTGGGCACATGCTGGGCACAGAAACACGGGGGAAACCCTCTCCAGAGGGGCCCCAGAACCCCAAACCAGCAGGAGAGAAGTGCAGTCAGTCAGAGACGTGGGTTTGTTGGGGCTGAAATCCGTGATCTCTGCATGCTTCATTTCCAGGGGACAGCACGGGCCCCGCTGGGAATCAGGGCATAACATTTGGGTGTTCCAGCAGGGATCTGAGACAGAAACACGGAATTCTGCTTGGAAAATGCTCTCAGGGACAGAGTGGGATTTTGTGCAGGGCCAGGAGTTGGATTACATTATCCCTGTGAGTCCTTTTCCAGCCTGGAATATTCTGATATTCTGGGACACTCCGCCCCACTGTGCAGGGCCAGGAGTTGAACTCCACAATCCCTGCGGGTCCAGCTTGGGATATTCTGATATTTTGTGATCTTCACCCCACTGTGCAGGGCCAGGAGTTGGACTGGATGATCCCTGTGAGTCCTTTTCCAGCCTGGAATATTCCAATATTCTGAATACTCCACCCCACTGTCCAGGGCTGGGAGCTGGATTCCATGATCCCTGTGAGTCCTTTCCAGCCTGGAATATTCTGCTATCCCGTGATCTCTGCCCCACGGGAGATGGACTCTGTGTCCTTCCCTGGCTGGGTCCCCAGGATGTCCCCAAGCCACCCCTCCAGATTCCCTTTTCTGGCAGCTCCGACTCATCCCAGGGCTGCTGCTTCCCAGGCAGTGCGTGTGGCTGGGAATGATGGAGGGTGGCAATTCCCGAGTTCTCCAGAGGAATACCAAGCCCTGATATGATATTCGAGCACAGAGCCACCAAACCCCTATTAGCAGGCTCCTCTTCATTATTCCTGTGATTTGCATGGCGCTGTCTGAACACAGCCTAAATGTAATTATTCCTCGGTGCTGCTCTGCCTGTGTTAGAGGGAGCCAATGCCACGGGGCCTTGTTCAAAAACCGCCTGGATAAATATTGTTAAAAATAAATGCATAACATTAATTCTCCATCGTTCATGTCGCTGTTTATTTAATGCTCTAAAAAGCTAATTACCACTAATTTTATTCTACATCTTCTTCAGGTCTCCCAGTCTCGGCGCTGGAAGATAAAAGAATTAATTGTTAATTAGCATCCCTTTCTGGGAGAACACTTTTTTCTTTATCAAAGATTACAAGAGGAGGGAGAGAGGGAGGGGGGAAGGAACAAAGCTCTCAATATTTCTGCCAGCCACGGTGCCAAAATGGGATTTTTTTTTCTTAAACAGCAACACCGAGCTTTTATCTGGCCCTGGGGAGGAGAGGGACGAGCTCTGGGGTGTGAAGGCAATAAAATCATCCTTGTCAGGATGAGTTCTGCTTGCTCTGGGTGTCTGAACACACTGTACCCGCCGGTGTCTGCAGCCAGCGAATGGGAAAGGATGAACCTGGAATCTGAGACAGCCAGGGGGCTTTCAGGGAATGGGAAAGGATGAACCTGGAATCTGAGACAGCCAGGGGCTTTCAGGGAATGGGAAAGGATGTTCCTGGAATCTGAGACAGTCAGGGGGCTTTCAGGGAATGGGAAAGTATGAACCTGGAATCTGAGACAGCCAGGGGCTTTCAGGGAATGGGAAAGGATGTTCCTGGAATCTGAGACAGCCAGGGGACCTCGAAAATGAGTCAGGGCAGGGCCAGGCTGGAGATCAGGAAAGGTTCTTCCCCCAGAGGGTGCTGGGCACTGCCCAGGCTCCCCAGGGAATGGGCACGGCCCCGAGGCTGCCAGAGCTCCAGGAGCGTTTTGGCAGCGCTGCCAGGGATGCCCAGGGTGGGGTTGTTGGGAGGTCTGGGCAGGGCCAGGAGCTGGGCTGGGTGATCCCTGTGGGTCCCTCATGGAAATTTCCTTGCCCTTGTTCCCAAGTTTCGAGCCACCCTTGGCACAAGTCCTCCATTCCCATTCCCTTCCCCTGGAGTCTCCTCCGTTGGGTGTCGCAATGGGAACGCTCCGTTTGCTCCAGCCCTGCTGGCTTTGGGATGTTTTTAGAGCTGCTTTTCTCTCCAGCTAATTGGAAATGTTGGGGAACTTTTAATTTGTAACAATGAAGTGAAAACTCCGCCGCCTCTGTATTTACATAAATTAGGGAGACTTTGCACACAAACGTTTCCTAGAAGAGAAGACAAAAAGGAAACAATTTCAGGATGAGTTTCCTGCTCAGAATATTCATGAAGTGAGGCATAAACATATGGAGAGTGACTGGAGAGTGTTGTCAAAACAGAGAGTTCGGGACAGGGTGGTGGGGACGGTTCATAAACACATCCTGGGTAAGGCTGGGAGAGCTGGGGGTGCTCGCCTGGAGAGGAGAAGGCTCCAGGGAGAGCTCAGAGCCCCTGCCAGGGCCTAAAGGGGCTCCAGGAGAGCTGCAGAGGGACTGGGGACAAGGCATGGAGGGACAGGACACAGGGAATGGCTTCCCACTGCCAGAGGGCAGGGCTGGATGGGATATTGGGAAGGAATTGTTCCCTGGGAGGGTGGGGAGGGGCTGGGATGGAATTGCCAGAGCAGCTGTGGCTGCCCCTGGATCCCTGGCAGTGCCCAAGGCCAGGCTGGACGGGGCTGGGAGCAGCCTGGGACAGTGGGAGGTGTCCCTGCCCATGGCACTGGATGAGTTTAAATTCCCTTCCAACCCCAACCATTCCAGGATTGTTGCTCTTCCCACTCCTTTGGGGCGGGCTCTGCCTGCCCAGGGTTTGTCCCAGCAGGAGGGGACAGTCCCTGCCCCGTGTCCCTGCCCAGCTGCTCAGTCCCAGGCAGGGCCCAGGGCTGGAGGAGCCGGCGGATTTGGGGCTGGAAAATGGGAATTTATTCCGCAGCAAGAACCGGTGAATTCTGCTCCTCCTCAGCAGGATGGGAGAGCCTGAAATATTCAGTGCTCAGGGCTTGTCCTGGCTTCATCTGCTCACATCCATGACCTCCGATGTGCTCCCAGTGAATATTTAAATCTCTCCCAGTTAAATCTCAGCATCCGGGGCTCTTTTTATGGTACCTGCAGGCAGAGCCCAGGCAGCGGCAGTGATTCAGCTGCTGGCAGAGTTCACACCCAGCACTCTCCAACATCATCCCATGAATCTCCCATTAACCTGAATAATTCCATTAATTCAATATTTATCTCTGCTGCTGTTAATGGAGTGTTTGATTTAACAGTACATGAATATTGCATCCAGCAGAAGGCAGGGAAAGGAAAAAAGAAAAGGTGAAATTAGAATTTAAACCCAGAACAGGGTAATTGCCAATCTAACACACTTGCAAAATTGTTAAACACAAATCGTGCCAGGCCTCCCCAGACCGCGGGGCTGACATTTCCATCCAGATGGAGCAGTTTGGGATTCCTTCAGAGGGGCACAGCCCACCAGGGCTGCTGGAACCCCGAGACGTTCACATCTGCTCCACGTTTCCTGTGATTTGCTGCAGCTCTACAAAAAAAAAAAAAATTCAAATCCAAGGGTGAAAAAAAAACCAAAAGTGTCTTGGAGGAGCAGTAAGAGCTTGAGTCAGTCTGGAGGCTTTGTCACCTGGCAGCCGTGGTGGCACAGGGACACGGGGTCTGGGCCCCACAGGGGCAGCCCAGAGGGAGGAGCTGGGCTGGGGGAACAACTCCATTCCCTTTTTCAGGTGTTGCTGTCTCCAAAATCGCTCAGAATTTCCTGCTTGCACCCCCTGGGAGTTCCCAGCCAGACTGAACTGAAGCAGGAAAACGGGGAGAAAAGAGGAAAATGGGGGGTGGAAGGGGAAAATGAAGGAAAAAGAGCGAGAAACGGGGGGAAAAGGGAGGAAAAGAGGGGAAAATGGGAATCCCCACTCCTGGGAACAGGAGGGGACCCCCTGTCCTGCCCCTCTCACTCCACCCCTGAGGGGCGTGGACATCTCTACCTCCTTTGATTGGAAATATTCTTGCAGATTCCTGGTTGGGGTTTAACCAAGGTGTCCGCAGGCAATTCCTGCTGGGTTTGATTTTCCTTCCACACCTGGGAATGGGATCTGGAGCTCCGTGGGCCCAGGTGGGGGAGGGAGGCTGATCCCCCCCTCATCACCCTGGCCCTGACTGCAGCCCTCCTGCTCACCAGAGAACACCTCAGACAGGTGAGTTTGGGGCAGGAGGGGACCCGTCCCTCCCCTCCCTGCTCTGTGTTCGGGATTGGCCCCGAATTAGCGCTCAGCGTTAATTACCCGGCTGATGAGGAGCCGGGCGCGGTGGCAGCAATCTCGCTCTTCTGCCGCTTGCCAGAATATTCATGCGGAGTTTTTGCCTCGTTCCCGGAGCTGCTCAAGCTTGTAATGAGGAGAGGCTGTGNGCTTCCCGGGGGGAGAAGGGGATGGTCCTGCTCCTGCAGAATGTCCAGAGGCAGGAGGCGTTTCCAGGTGAACATTCCCAGCTGCAGGAAGCACCTGTGAGGGAAGCTCTGATTCCCCGGAGCTAAAGGGAAACTGCCCCAGCTCTCCTCGATGCCATTTCCCTCTCTTTTCTCCTGTTTTGCTGTTATCACTCCCTAGAAAATCATTAACGAGGTCAAATTCAGGGTGAAGAGGGTTTTTAGGATATTTATTACTGGATGTGCACTCAGCCCTTCACCCCTCAGTGAGTGGTGGTTCCACAATATTCCCATGGAAAACAATTCCCATCCTCACAAGAAACCGCTGAAAGGCATCAGTGGTTAAATTTTCCCTTGAGGTGGAGGGAGCCAGGCAGAACCTGGGAGTGTCCCTGGAGGTGCAGTGAATGCCAAACTCACCTGGAAAAAGTGACAATAACTGAGGGTTTGGCTCCTTGGTCAGCCTGGAGGAATCCTCCCCTTGCCCGAAGCACCCCCAGAATTCCAGGTTTGACAATTCCAGGTCTCTCCCCTCCCAGGATGAGAAAAGCATCAAGAACCAGCTGGGAGATCACTGAGCACTCTGGGTTTAATCTGAGAGGAATCAGGTCGGGTTTGAGGTTTCTGTGCCCCTTTGAACCTTTAGAAAAGTTAAATTTAGGTCACTATCAGAGCGAGCCCTCATTGCAGCACACCAAAGCCAAGTGCTCATTTTGCCAGGGTAGAAAGGGACTTTTCACATTTTTCTGTGTTATTGTCTCTCTTTGCCTCTCTCTCTCCTTTCTGCTCAGAAACCTCTGTCAGAAGTGCCTCAGACTCATAAATAGTTACTAATAACCCAGCCAGGAACAGAAAGAGCAGAGCTGCCCCTCATCCCCCATCTCCCCCGTCCAGGGAAGGGTTTGGAGCCACTTGGAATTCTGAGCCTTGAAACAGCGGCAGGATGGACACAGGGTGGTTCAAAGGGGGGATTTTCCTCCCAGTTTTCCCCTCTCAGGTGTTTTAGCTCCTGACACGGTGAAAGGCGATGACTGAAGCGTGGCACACGATTCCTTCTGCCTGTTGATTCACTCAGCTGCTTTAGGAGAGCAGCCAGAGCTGATCCCGCCCCTCCCTGCAGTGAGGAATGCTCCAGAGCATCGCCGCCTTCCCACCAGGAATTCATCCCGGTGTGCCCCTGGCTGTAATTAGCACAGTAATTAGCACAGTCCTGGCCGGGCCCTGCTCTCCACGGCTCATTTTTCATCTCTGATGATTCCCTCAGTGCTGGCAGGGGCTGTTTTCTACCTCATCGAGTGACAAGAGCCGATTGTCAACACCGCGAATGTTTTACACGGAAAAGGAGCCCCCAGGTGAGCTGGGAACGAGGGAAGGGAAGCACAGTTTGGGTGGGATAATCGTGCACAAGGATTTCCCACGTGGATGTGGCCCCACAGGAGCCCGTGGAGAGGTGATAAATCCCCTGTCAGGCCCAGGAATCGGGAACGTCCTTCTCCTTCAAACAGCAGCGTTCCTGAATTGTTATTTCTGCAGCAAACTCAGCAGCTGGATTTCCCAAAGGGTCAGCAGGATCCAAGGGCTGTTCCACAGGGACAAAGCTTCCCACAGACAAACCCTGTCCAGATGTGCAGCTCCAGCAGGAAGGAGAATCCTGGCATAACCACTGGAATATCTGAGGCTGATGGAATATTCTCCATCCCTGACAAACGTGGAGATGAGCAACGAATGCTCGTGCAGGGAATGCTCCCAGTTCTCCTGTCCAGAGGTTTCACTGGCTCATCCCTGGCTCTGGCCTGGTTATGGACAAACCTTTGGAACACAGACTGAGGTTGTTCTCTCGGCGTCCACTCAGCCTCACTCCCGCACTGCCTTTGTCTCCATCACCATTCCCATCAGGAAACTGGCTTCCAGAGCGGGAACCATCCCCGCTCTGCTAAATGACACCCAGGTATCGATCCTGCAGGGACGGGAGCTGTGAGGATGGATGATGATCCCACACTGGGAGCTCCGTGCTGAGCATCGCTGGGAAAACATGGAAGCAACATTTCCCTGAACTGCGCCCGAATTCCCCCTCCCTCCCCTCTGACAGAACTCCCATGCAGAGGCAATTTGGGTTTACCCTGCCCTCATCTCCATGAGCACATTTAGCAGGTCCAAGCCCTGAGCTGGTAATTAACACCTGTCTAATTAGCTGGAGAGATACCAAGAGGGTGATCAGCACCTTGCCCTGTCCCCCTCCTTCCCTCCTTCCGTGGCTCTGCACGGGGAGCAGTGACTTTGTAAAACCACACAAACAAACAACAGGAGGAGGGAAAATAAAGGAGAAACAGTTTCATGTCTTCACAAAATCATTTCTTCAGTGGTTCAGACCAGAATTAGCCCAGCTCATCTGGGCTCTGGATCAGCAGCATCATCCAGGCAAGATCACAGCTCTCTCCTCTCTGCTGCAGAAAAAATCGACAAAATATCCCCTAGTTGAGGTGTTCCTTCGTTTTTTGGGAGAGATGGAGGGAATCACAATGAGCCCCTGCCCGCATTCCCTCTGGCAGCCCCCAGCCCCCACCGGTGTCCAGCTCCTTACAAACTGTGGAGATTTGGTGATTTAACACCAAGGTCAAGCTGCCCTTTGCGCCTCCTCGCCCACAGCCCATTCCCTGTGTCCCTGGAACAGCACTGGGAAAATATCAAAGGATGTTAAAGCTGTGAAAACAAGGCACCGGGAGACTGTCACCTTCAGCAAGTGGGAAAGCAAAGAAAGATTTTTATTCCAGATTTTCCTGCTCGCTGTGCACTTGTCTGAACACACCAGGCTGGTTTCATGCTCGGTTTTGTTTCCCCACTCTTGTTTGAAATGTTGCAGTTTCGGAATTGGAGGCAATTTTGGGGAATTGATAGTTGGGAGGTGCTGGAAGGGAGGGACTGTGCACGTGCCAGCCAAGGAAACCCTTGGCTGTCCCAGCACGGGGATAATAAACACGGCCATAAATGCCAATAACGCCAAAACGCTCCATTTTTCTTGGAGATGGATCCCAAGGAAGGACTCGGTGAGGATGGGGGCGATTGGTCCCTCCTGGATGTTCCACGCAATTGTACAAACACATCAGGAGTTTCACCCTGGGTGCGTTCCAGGGAGAGATAAATAAATAAATGCATTTTGATAGGCTTTGTTTTGTCCACAGTAAACGCAGGCTGGGAGAGAAAATCTATGGCTCTTCCTTTTATTGCTGTCATTCCCAATAGCTGGGAGATGGGAACGGGGAAATATATCCAGGGAGTGATGTGCTCCGCTCTGTCAGAGGTTTCAGAGGTAAATAAACAAGTTTTATTGGCTGCTCTTACATCTCGATGTAGCATTTAATGGATATATTAAACACTGATCCAGCTGCCAGATATCCCAAGGAAATATTGTGCACATCCCAGCTCAGCCTCGCAATGTCACAACAAATCTGGATTTTCCTAATGGGAACAAGGTTTGCTCCCATAAACCACTCCGAGCTTTCAGAGCTGATTTCCTGCCAGTCATTTCTCCCCCCCCCTCCCGCCGAGGTTTTGCAATTCCACTCAAATGACCTTCATTCCCTCCTGGCTGGGGGAAAGCAGGGATTGGGGTGGAAATTTGGGCTGGAGAAGGCCTCGGATGAAGAGGTCCAAACACAAGGACTCTTGAATGGCCCATGGGAGCTCCTCAAGCAAAGGGGATGCAGGACAAGCCCTGTACCAAAAACAAGATTTGAGCAACTAAAGCCAGACCCCCGTGGCTGCAGAGTCAATGCCTGAATGCAGAAATGAAAAGGAACAGGATTAAAGAGAGGCAGAGTCACCACATCTCTGTGGTGGCCAGGCCTGAAGAGCAAGAGCCAGCAGTGTTCAATCTTGTCAGGAGCTGAGGACCAGCCCTGGGTACCCGACACCTTGGGCATTGTTCCTATTTATATCCTCAGGCAGGAACAGCTCCGCGGGTCGGCGGTGGGTTTGAAATAAACGCTTTCAAAAGAGGAATAAATCTCATCTGTTCTTTCTTCTCCTCAGGCAGCTGCCCTGTGCGGGAGGTTTCAGGTCGTGAGTCCTGAGTGCTCCAGGTTTTGTTCCCCGTGCCTGAATCAGCCCCAGGGGCCGGACCCGGGCTCTGTGTGAGCTGAGCTCGGCGCTCGGCTCCTCTCTCTCCCTCTCAGCTCCAGGGAATGCTGCAGCCGGAGCAGGAACGGCCCTCGGGCCCTGAGCGCCTCCTGCTCCAGAGGCTCCATGGAAACCATCCAGAGGTGCCCGGTCCAGCAGCCTGAGGCTCCTCTGCAGGGAAAGGGATGGAGGGAGGTCATCAGCTGATCACACTCATTAACAGTGTTAATTGAGTGTAAACCCAAACCATTCAAGGAGCCGAACAAGCAGCAGCTTTGCGTGGCCTCAGCACTGCCCCTCCCGAGCTCCTTCCTGGGGTTTCCCAACCTGAGCCAGCTCTCAGAGCAGGTCTGTGGATGAGCAGAGGGTGAAGTAACCGGGGTTGGCTCGAGTTCTGCTGCAGCCCAACAGCCCCTCGTGTCTTCTTCACTGCTGTCTTCTTCCTCATGGAACCAGTGCCTGGAATTTCCACGGAGCTCTGAGGCGGGTGGACCTGGTCTCTCATGGCAATGCAGCTCAAGGCAGGTGCACTCTCAGAGTCTCACTGGTCCCACTGGTTTGCTCTGGGAGGAACTCCCTGATGAGGAATTTTCCTAAGAAAAGCCTCCGTGAGAACCCCGAGTTCCTGGGACCACGACCACACAGGAAAACTTCGGAAAAGAGGGAGAGAGGCAAAGCCCAGCAAAGGCAGAGGATGAAAAATGCATCAAACATTGAGGAGAGATGAACAGATGAGAGAAACAAAATAAAAACAAGGAGCAAAGGGAGGATCTGAAGAAAATTCTTTCTGATACAGCACTCAGTAATAAATAAAATATGTTCCAGCACAATATGCTCCAGCAACTGGCTCTGGGCTGTTCCTTCTGTCTGATACAAACAAAGTTCCCACTGCTGATTAAATTCATCAGAGCCAGGCCTCTGCTGCCTCGAGCTGCTTGCTCTCCTCAAATACTCGCACTCCAGAACTGCTGCGGGGATTTCATTTGGAGTTGTTCTCCGGCTCGGTTTTATCAGGGTTTCAGAGCTGATCTGATCACCATGCTAATGAAACGCTGTCCTGATGTCCTGATGCTGCTCACAGCCACAAGTTGTTTTCTCCCCTAGAAATACTCCAGGAGAGTTTTCCAGGATGAAATAAGGAACAAATATCCCCAGTACCAAGGCCAGCAGATTTTTCCATCCGTGTTGGGTCACTGAGTTTCCCTGATCACTGCCAGTCCCATTCTGAAGGTCAGAAATCCCTGGGGGAGGTTCCCTGCAGGTGAACCAGGGTGTGGCTCCAGCCTCGCTCACCTTGGAGTCAGGGATGCCACACTCAGCTCTGAGCAGCAGAACTGAAGAATTTTTGGGTTCAGGGGGTTCATTCCTGTTTTTCCTTCAGCAGCGGGGCTGGGGAAGGGGCTGGAGAACTCCTGAGGGAGCTGGGAAAGGGGCTCAGCCTGGAGAAAAGGAGGCTCAGGTTGGAAATTGGGGAAAATTCTTTCACTGAAAGGTTGATCAAGCCCTGGCACAGCTGCCAAGGGCAGCGGTGGAGTCCCCATCCCTGGCACTTGGGGACGTGGTCGGAGGTGGCCCTGGCAGTGCTGGGGTTGGCTGCACTCGCTGATCTCAGAGGGCTTTTCCAACCTCACTGACTCTGGGATTTAACTGACAGGACAGCAGGTGGTCCTTTCCTTTTCCTGATGTCCTCAGAGCCCACCTGGGCCCTGGGGTGACCTCTCCAGTCAGTTTGATCCCAGCACAATGTCCAGGGCTCTGAGATGACCCCAGGGGTCAATCCCCAGTTGGATCCCAGCACAGTGTCCAGGGCTGCCCAGTCTGTGGCCACCAGGCTGTCATCACCAGGGCACAGGAGCAGCTCAGGCTCTGCTGTCCCCGTGCAGCCCTGGCTGAGCTCTCTCTTCTCTCTCCTCCCAAATGGGTCCCTCTGGATGTCGGATGAAGGTTCTGAGTGGCAGGAGCTGCAGGGAAGGGTGGCAGGGCTCGGGAATGGTGGCAGGGCTCAGGAATGGTGGCAGCAGCTGCAGGAATGGTGGCAGGGCAGGGAATTGGAAGGGCCTGGGGCACCAGCGCAGGGCTCGGTGACATTTGCCGCTGGCTCCAGCTGTGCCCGGGGCAGGGCAGTGGCACAGCTGTGCCAGGGCAGGGACAGCTGCCAGAACAGCTGCAGAAAAAATCCTGACAGTGACCCTAAATCAAATGGAAGGCAGAGCTCTGGATAAAACCAGGCTGGGTTTTGTACAGGGGAAAAAATCCTATCGAGGAGGCTGAGTCAGGCCCGGGAATGAGTCACAGGGAGGGAATAAAGATGATTTAAATTCCCAGAGACTCCTGGCACCATTAGATCGGAGCTGCAAGGCCCAGATCTGCTTTGAGCTGCCTCATTTTTGGTGTTTCTCGACCTTCAGATTGGCATGGCCAGAAGAAAATTCCAGGTGCAGAGGTGTGGGAATAGAGGGAAGCAAACTCCGCATCTGTCACTCCTTGCCAGCCAGGATCAGGGCAAAGGGACCCCCTTGAATCTCTATTTTTAATTCTTTATTGAATCTCTATTTTTAATTCTCTACTGAATCCCTTTATTTTGATAAGAATTGCATTTTCATGCAGAACAGCCATTTTCCTGAAGCACCTTTAGTCCCAAAAAAAACCTCCAAACAAACCAAAAAACTTTTCTTTCACTACTCCAAACATTTCTTTTTCTTTTTTAGTAGAAAAGCTGCTTTGAAACAGTAAAATCCATTTTTCACCTCTGATAAACCCAAACCTTTCTGTCCCAAATTCTGTTTGCAGTTTTCAACAGAAGCTGAAGACACAAATAGAGAAATCCAACCAACCAAGACACCCCAGCTGGGGAACACCTCACCTGTGGGCTCAGGTTCTGTCTCTCAGGTAATCTGGGGTTTAATCTTCCTCTCACGTGCAGAGACAGTTCCAGTGGAGATGGTGGAGGAGTTCTGATGTAACAAATGATGTCAGACTTGCAGAATCAGGTCTTGTCTTGCTGAATCCATTAAAATCGGGCTTTTTCTTGTTAAAAAACCCTTTAGACTCGGGGTTTTTGCAATATTCAACCACTTCTCCTCCTCCAGATCACTGCAATCACCCAGCCCCTGGTGAGCCCTCCCAGCCTGAACAAACAGCTCATCCAAGACCTCCAAAGATCAAAAGCAGGAGGGAAATAATAATTCGAAATAATTTCATCCTCAGAAAAAATACATGAGGAACTGAGATGGAGAAAACTCCGCGTTGTCCCGGAGCAGGTCCCACGGGGGTGCCGGGATTTGGGGGCGTTGTGTCCCAGGTGGGACAGAGAACTCCAAACCTCCCTCTGCAGGTGCGAGGGGGGCTCAGCACAGAGCCAGGCTTTGCTCTCAGGTCATCTCCTGCATGATTTTTTAATGCAGGACAGAATCTCAGAGAACTTCATCTCCTCGCTCTCACATATTTTTACTGTTTCCCTGAATTTCCTTCTCATTTGCAGCTGAAAGCAGGGATCGGTTTGGTGCTGCCATGGAACTCCTCAAATTCCCACCCAAATTATTCCGGAGCTGAGCTGCTGACCCGGAGGGGCTCTGCTGGCTGTGATTCCATCATTTGGAACATCATTTACATTCCCAGGGGTAAAGCTCTGCCAGCAGGAGGGCTGAGGCTAGCACACTCCATTCCCAGGTGGCTTCCCCAGGAGTTTCCATGTTTGGAAGCCACTCTCATTTGGACATTCTCATTTGCCTGGTGAAATAAAACAAAATATTTTCATTTTCTTCCTCTTTTTTTTAAAGTTTTTTGCCCCAAATGATCCAGAATTGCCCGAAGAGCTGTTGTGTGGCTGCAGCTGCAGTGGGATCCTGGTGCTGGCTGTTCTTATTCCATTCATGATCACACCTTGAAAAGCCAAGGGAAAGCAGCAGAGCAGGAAAGAGCAGCTCAGCAAGGCAGGAAAGGTTGGATTTGGGGGTCAAATCTCAGGGTCTGTTCTCTGGACAAAGTGGGAGAATATCCCACCCAAAAACCAGCATACCCCACCCAGAAAACAATGGATCCCACCCCAAAACCAGCATATCTCACTCCAAAACCAGTGTATCCAACCCCAAAACCAGCGTGCCCCACCCAAAACCCA
>VZTF01007553.1:721899-755212 GCA_013397755.1 Cnemophilus loriae | reverse complement strand
GAGGGCGGGATGGCGCTGTCACAGCCTGGCAGTGAGTGACAGGGCCACTCGGGCAGGGGATGGAGCTGCGGAAGGGTTGGGAGATGCCCGGGGAAGGGAGGTGCTCCGGGTGCTGCTCCCCATCAGCATCACCCCAGCACCCAGTTCATCACTAAATCCTGAATTTATTCCCAGACAAACCCAGTCCCGCCCCAGAGAAGCGCAGGCTGGAGGCTGAGGCAGGTGCTGCACTGCAAATTAAGCAAATTAAACCCCTCCCCTCGGTTTTTTCCTGCTTTTCTCCTCCCCGGTCTGCACATTCCCAGCGCTGTCACCCCGGGCTCACTGCCACTCCGAGTCTGCACCGGGAAATCTGATGTAATTAGGCACTAATGGAGTTCATGAATTTCACCCAGGAACTGGTGCATCCCTGCAGTCAATCTGTGTTCAGCTGAACTGACTTTGAGCCTGAATTCCTCAGCAATCCGAGCTCCAGGGATGTGGAGGGGTGGGAATGACAGCCATAGACAGTCCCAGCCCTCCCAGGAGGCAGCAGATATTGCTCCAAGCGCACCAGAACAGTCCCATCCTTTGCCAGGCCTTCTCCACCTTCCCGTGGGATGCAGAAGGAAAGGGAGAAGGGGCTCCTCTTCCCTAATCCTTGATCCCTTGTCCTGGATTATCACGGTGCTCTGCCCTGGGGCAGGACCTCCCCATCTGCTCAGAGCTGCGGGATGGGGACGAGTGGGGCCTCCCTGCAGCTTCCAGGGACATTTCTCCACCCGGGAAAGGGGGATTTCCCCTGGCAGTGCCAGGACAAGGCAATTCCCAGAGAGACTCCAGACAGACAAGGAAGAGCCTCTGCTTGGAACGAGCTCCTCACGCTCGGGGAAGTCCTCGCTCTGACAGGGCTTGGCGAGCACCGTCTGGGCACAATGTCATGTTCTGTGGAGGCTGGTGTGACACAGCCCTGCCCAGCCTGGGTGACACAGCCCTGCCAAGCCTGGGTGACACNCACAGCCCTGTCCAGTGATGTGACACAGCCCTGTCCAGCGATGTGACACAGCCCTGTCCATCCTGGTGTGACACAGCCCTGCCCAGAGATGTGACACAGCCCTGTCCAGTGATGTGACACAGCCCTGTCCAGCGATGTGACACAGCCCTGTCCATCCTGGTGTGACACAGCCCTGCCCAGAGATGTGACACAGCCCTGTCCAGTGATGTGACACAGCCCTGTCCAGCGATGTGACACAGCCCTGTCCATCCTGGTGTGACACAGCCCTGCCCAGAGATGTGACACAGCCCTGTCCAGCCTGGGTGACACAGCCCTGGCTATCCTGGTGTGACACAGCCCTGTCCAGAGATGTGACACAGCCCTGTCCAGCCTGGGTGACACAGCCCTGTCCAGCCTGGTGTGACACCGGGATCTCCGGGCTCTGATAGATTCCTGAGCACCAGGAAGGCAATGAACCCTTTGGGAGCTGTGAGAACTCTCCCAGGGCTGTGCCCTTTGCAGGAACAGAGCCCCTGTCCTGCTCTTTCCCATCCTTGAGCCAGGTGTCCATGCCATGACCTGGTTTTTATCCCACTGAGTTTCCCTGTGAGTGTTTTTCAGGAGACCTTGGCAGGATCCTTGGAGACCACAGCAGATGGATGATGCCTCTTCCACCCAGGCCTGTTCACCTCTGAACTGGGGCTGCAGGTCCCTTCACAAAGTCACTGTGATTATCCCAAACACTTTCCAGGTCTCTCTCTGACCTCGTCTTTATTCCATTTCCGTTCAGCCTGGAGAACTCTCAGTTTTCCTCCCATGGACTGAAATGTTTCTTCTTCACCAGTTTTTTTTCAGCCACACTCCTCACATGTGCCTTTCATGCAGGAATGTCCTTTTTAAGATGTCATTGTCCTCTGAAGTCTTCCAGGCAGGGATTATTCAGTCCCAGGGTATAAATGGGAGGACAATCTGGCACAAGCCAGCTTTGATCCTGGCTGGCTCTTCACAAACTGCTATGGCTGGCCAATTCTAATCCTGGCATAGCACAGGAGACGAGAATGTGGCTGAATCCTGAATCCACAGTCTGGGTTTGGTTGTCCAGCAGCTCCTGGGGACAGCTCAGAGCTGACCTGAGCCCATGTGCTTGGAGATTTTCAGGAATCGGGGGGCTGAACATCCCTGGCTGGTGCAGGAACCCCCCGGCTGAGAGCAGCTCCCCAGGAGCAGCACAGCTCCATCAGCCATCATTCATCCCAGATATTCCTCCTGCATCCCCAGCATCCATCCTGCAGTCTGGCACTCGCTGCCAGGGAGATGAATCACCACCAGTCACCTCAGCCGGGGGAGAACAATTAAAGGAGACTGAAATGGGCAGCATTTTAATTTATTGGCTTTTCACTTGTGCCTGGCAGCTTCCCTGGGGATAGAGAGTGCTGGGAGCTCTGCAGAGCCCTGGGTGGTGGCAGAGCCTTGGGTGGTGGCAGGGCCTTGGGTGGTAGCAGAGCCCCGGGTGGCAGCAGGGCCCCGGGTGGCAGCAGAGCCCCGCAGCTCCGGGGGCACAGAAGCCCCTGGGGATTGGTGGCTCCGGGTGGCTGTGGCTGTGGGGAGCTCTGACTGCTCAGACCCTGCCTGTGGGCGAGTCCTGCACATCTCCCTCCTCTCGTCCTTGCTCCCGGGACACCTGTGTCACCTCGGGGTGTTTGGGGTCCCCATGCCTCTCCTCTTCCTGCTGGGACACCTGTGTCACCTCGTGCTGGGCACACAGGGACATTTGGGGTCCCTGGTGTCAGTCCAGCTCACTGCAGGGCTTCACCCTGGGCAGGATATTTGAGCCCAGCCCTGAGTCACCCTCTGTGGGCAGAGGGACCGTGGGCACTGCCACGTCAGGGCTGCAGGCTGAAGTCAGAGGTGACCTCAAGCGAAAGGTGGACGGAGCCGTTCTTCCCACTCCTTGTGTCAGCAAGAACTCCCACTGCGAATGAAAAACCTCTCAGCCCTCAGGACTGTGACTCCCTCTGTTTCTGTGCCTGTTCCAAACCCTCTCAGTGCCCGGCCCCTGCCCAGCTGCCTTGGGCATTTTGGGCCGAGATGCTGCCTGTGAACCCTCCGAACCCCTCTGTTCTCCTGGGAAAGCCCAGCCTGGTGTGCCAGGCACTGATCAAAGGGCTGAGCTGAGCCTCGGGTGCCCTCAGAGCTTTGGCTGCAGCGTTTGTGGCACTCGAGCTCCCTTTACTCAGGGTCTGGAGAGTCCTGCGGCCACAGCAGCCCCCGGGATGAACTGGGGTCAGTCACAACGGGAAATCCGGGATAAAGCAGCCCTGGCTGTGAATTAAACCCAGATTAGGGGTAAAGTTCCTCCAAAGCCAGTTTGGGTCTGGCTGTGCCCGTGTCACAGTGCCCAGAACCGGCCTAGGGATTATGCCCAAGGTTTCCCTAAGTATTTTAGAATTGTTTTCCCTGACTAAACAACCTGTAAGCATTGGTGTCACACCCCAGGGTCGTCAGGTGCTTCACCCGAGCCACACTCAGGCTGCAGCTCGAAATAATGTTCCCAGCAAGAGGAACTGCACCAGTAAAGCCTGAAAATTCAGGTATCCAAAAAAAAGAATGAGTTGAGCTGAGTTCCCACCTGCACGAGGCTCTGGGAAAGACACATCAGCACTTTGTGGGTGTGGAGGAAAGAAAAATCCAGAGGTTTCCATCAGCTCTGGCCAGGGAGCTGGACTGGGACACAGGCATTCGAAGGTTTCTGCTGCTTTTCTGCATTTTCCAAGTAAGAGAAACCCCTGGATTTCTGCTTGAGGTTAAATCCCCGTGGAGCTGGAGGATAAAGGGGCATTAGCAATCAGCTCTGGGAGAAGTTTGGCTGCTGGAAAAGCTGGAGTGGTGAGGAACTATTAATTGAAATCCCCAGTTAATGCACAACTGCCAATAATGGCTGCATAATGGAGAAAATCCATTTAATTTTTAATTATCCAAACAAATGCAGGGTGTTAAATGTGTCACCTTCAGCAGGCAAAGGCGGGTGATGGAGGGGATCATTTTGGGAACGGTCACAGGGGCCTGGGCAAATCCCAGCCCTGAGAGATCTCTGCATGGAGCTGTTCCATGGATTTGACCGGGAATCTGCTCCTTGGGAAGGAGATCCCAGCGGGGATTTCCATCTCCTCCAGAGCACATCTCCAGGCAGGCAGCACTTCCTGGGCACTGGGAATGATCATGACAAAGATTGTGATGTCATGATAATGATTGTGATATCATGGGAATGATTCCTCCACATGGAATAATTATGATAACAATTATGATATTGTGATGATGATTATGACGTCATGATAATTATTCTCTCACATGGAATAGTCATGAGAATGAAACATCATGAGAATGGTAATGGCACCATGATAACGATTCTCCGGCATGGAATAATCATGGCAATGATTATGACATCATGAAAATTATTATGAGATTGTGACAATTATGATATCATGGCAATGATTCTTCCATATGGAAGGATCATGCTTATGACATCATGATAATGATGATGACATCATGATAATGATGATGACATCATGATAATGATGATGACATCATGGCAATGATTCCTCCACATGGAATAATCACGATTGTGATATCATGATAATGATTATGATGTCATGATAATGATTCCTCCACATGGAATGATCATGGCAACGATCATTTCATGATAATGATTCTCCCACATGGAATGATCATGGTAGCAATTATGATATCTTGATAATGATTATGGTACCTGATAATGATTCTCCCACACGGAATAATCTTGACAGTGATTATGACATCATGGCAGTGGATCCTCCATATGGAATAATCATGATTGTGATATCACGATAATGATTCCCTTACATGGAATACTCACGATAATGATTATGACATCATGATAATGATTCCCTTCCATTGAATAATCATGATAACGATTATGATGTCCTGATACTGATTATGATGTCATGGTAATGATTATGACATCATGATAATGATTATGACATCATGGTAATGATTCCCCCACATGGAATGATCATGGTAACAATTATGACAGCCCGATAATAATTATGACATAATGGTAATGATTATGACATCAGGGCAATGATTCCCCCATGGAATAATCATGATAATGATTTTGACATCATGATAATGATTATGACATCATGGCAATGATTGCTCCATATGGAATAATCGTGATTATGACATCATGATAATGATTCCTCCACATAGAATAATCATTATTATGACATCATGATAATGATTATGACATCATGATAATGATTATGATATTGTGATAATGATTTCTCTGCATGGAATAATCTTGATAATGATTATGACATCATGAAATGATTCTGCCACATGGAATAATCATGATAATGATTATGACATCATAATAATGATTCCCTCACATGGAATGAACAATTACGATATCCTGAAAATAATTATGACATCATGGCAATGATTGCTCCATATGGAATAATCACGATTATGATATCATGATAATGACTCCCCACATGGAATAATCATGATAATGATTATGACATCGTGATAATGAGATCGTAATAACGATTATGACATCATGGCAGATTCTTCCATATGTAAGAATCATGATTACGATATCATGATAATGATGATGACATCATGATAATTATTATGGTACCATGATAATGATTCCCTCACATTGAATAATCATGATAACAATTACGATATCATGGCAATGGATCCTCCATATGGAATAATCACAATTGTGATATCATGATAATGATTATGATATCAGGATAATGATTCCTCCACATGGAATAATCAAGATAATGACTATGATATCCCGATAATTATGACATCATAGTAATGATTATGATATCACGATAATGATTCCTCCACATGGAATAATCATTATAATGATTATGACATCACGGCAATGATTCCCCCAATGGCATTATCTTGATAATGATTATGACATCATGATAATGATTCTGCCACATGGAATAATCATGATAGCAATTATGACACTGTGATAACGATTATAACATCGTGATAACGATTATGACACCGTGATAATGATTATGATACCATGATAATGATTCCCCCCACAGAATGACCGTGATCATGACCAGCACTGTGGGAGACAATTCTGCTTTTCCAGTCGTACAAGCCAGAACCGATCCTGCCGAGTCTGGTGTTACTGACAGTAGGAAGTCTGGAGCTGGGTCAGGCCCAGGCTGTGCTTCCCTGGCAGCGTGGAGAGAGGCACAGGAGGATCCTGCTCTGACTCACGGGGAGCTGGCAGAGTTTGGAGCTCGGGTGGGTGTGAGGGAGGGTTTATGGCTCTGAAAAGTCACCTTCTCTCAACGCTTGTCCCAAACGTGTCCCAACACTTCCTATTTTTAGAGCCCTGCTCTCCAATGATTTTGCGCAGGGACAGCCTTGCGGGGATTCAATTAAACTCTGGAATAGAATAAACACTCTCCCTCAGCCAGGCCTGGAATGCTAAGCAGAACCATTATTTGAACAAAACAGGGCTGTGAGTTTGGTGTTTAAGTGTCCTTTATTTTCATCAGCCAGGGTCAAAGACCAGTGAAGGTGGGAAAAACCCTTCATTAACTCGGCCCATCCACTCCCAAAGCCTTTCCCCTGCTGCCCTGAGTGATCCAAACATCTCCAGGGCACATTTCCTTTGGAAACAATTCCGCATTTTGGGGATTGAAATCACTGAAGAGCTCCTTTTCTTTTTGGGGAAAATAAACCAGCTGTGTCTGTCTGGGCAAAGCAGTGACACCCAGACCTGCCTGCGGTGCCGTGGGGCTCTGCAGTTAATTTAAACAAGCTCAGGTCTTCCTTTATTCCTGAGTTAAATACTTGATCAGGGCAGTCTCACCCATGGCCAAAGCCCTCAGGTGTTTCTATCCAGATTTGTGGGTTTTCCCTGGAAAAGGGAAATGCTGATCCCAGGATGTGTGGAGGCTGGGTGAGCTCTGGCAGTGCAGCTCCAGAAGTGGAGGAATCCCAAAATCCCCGTCCCACCCCAGAGATTCTCTGTTTGGAGCATCAGATTAGCCTGGGAAAGGAGAATTTCCCTGAGGTGTTTTGACAGGGTCTGGTGCAGAGCATCCACAGCTTGTGTGAGGCCTCTCATCAAACTCTTATCAGGAATTCTGCTCTGGTGCCAGTCCTGGATGGTTCCGGCTCTCCCAAGGCTGGGTTTGGAGCTGGGCAGTGGCTGCTGGCACAGCCCAAGCCCAGCTGCCACTTTGGACAGAGTTTTAGTCCAGTCTAACCCAGATTTCAGCATCCAAGAGGTGCAGGATCAGCTCTGGGAGACCCCAGCTCCATCTGGGTCCGGTTTGGGGCACTGAACTCCAGGAGTGGTGGAGAACGTTGAAGGGAGGGAAGTGCAGAGGAGGTTTGAGGGCAGGATCAGAGCTCTGCAGAGCAGTGCTGAGCTGGAGGGAGGAATGATGGGCTTGTGTAGCTTAGAGAGGAGAAAAGGAAGGGATAACAGTGGTAACACCCCAAAGGTGGGTGCAGGAATGGGAATGTACCTCCTGCACCTCTGCTGTGGGCAGGAAATCCCAGGCAAAGCTTGCAGCAAGGAAAATCCAAGTGAAACCCATCAAACTCCTGTGGAAGAGGCGCTAAAAGGGCTGGAAAAGGAGGAGCAGTGAGGGAGCGATGCCTGTGGGTGGAGCAGACCCTGCAGGGCTCTGGCTGCTCCGGGCCGGGAGGATTCCCTGGATGGCTCCATCCATTCCCACTTTCCACTGCACATGGAAAACCCCCAAGCACAGCTGGCTGTCCACGTGCCTCACACTTTTCCCGTGTATCTGCACAAGGATGCCTCAGGAAAGAAGGGATCTGTCACTGGATATCTCCCTGTCAGGTTCTCCTGGGAGCCTCGGCCTCGTTAATTAATGCTCATTGTAACAGCACAACTGTCTTAGAGCGGATTTTCCAGGAGCTAATTCCCGGCGTGCAGCCATGGGACAGCCTCAGCAGCTCCCTTTTGTTGGGATGCTGCTTTTTATTTCGCTCTCTCCGTCTAAAAGGAGCTGAAATCCAAATTGCCAGGATTTTTTAATCCAGCTTTGCTGCCGCCACTGCTACATAAAACCTTGGGAGCATTCATTCCTTGCTCCAGATGATCCTAATCCCTTTCTCCTCGCTGCTGAGGGAAAAGCAGCTTAGGATGGTTTGGAGTTGGAGGGGAAGAGTCAGAGTTTGAAGGAGGCATCCCCGAAATGCAGTGGGACCTGTGGAATTCACTCTCTCCTCAGGCAGAGGAATCTGCCCTGTTTATCATCACAGTGTTCAATTAAAGTCAGGAGTTTCCAGTGGGAATTTTGGGGGAAGATGCACTGGAGGGATTTCAGGAGTCCACAGCCAGTCTGTCCAAATAGAATTCTTGAGCCTGGATTGTCTTATAAATTGTTATTTTGGCTTGTTTTTTCAGAGCCTCCCAAAAAATCACGGAATCCCAGTCTGGGATTTTAAAGCTCCTCCAGTTCCAGCCTTGCCATGGGGACAAGGGACACCTTCCCCAGAGGCTCAGCAGTGCCGGGAGTTTGTCCATTCCATGGACAGTGCTCAGGCACTGAACTCCAGTTTAATTTGGGATCTGGGCCCACGTTGGCTCTGGCCATGGAGAAAAGCCAAAGAGGGAGAACAGATAAATGGAATACTCAGGAATTGTGCCTAAGGACCAGTCCTGGAGCTGATCTGAGCCTGGGATGTGGGGTTTAATTCTCTGCCTGTGCCCTCCTCACCCAGAGGGGCTGGGCTGGGGGGGATTGGAAGCCACAGGGGCTGGGCTGGAGGAGGTTGGAACCCCACAGAGGCTGGGCTGGGGTGGTCTGGAAGCCACAGGGGCTGGGCTGGGGGTCTCCATGCCCTGTGTGAAGGTGCAGATCAGGTTCAGTTCTGGCAGAACTGACCCAAGCTCAGCCCGGCCCCAAATCCCTGCCTCGCCCTGTGTCCCCCCAAGGGATTGAAGGAGCCTTTCCTCCTCACATAAACACAGAAATAAAGCAAAGCAAAGCTCCATCTTCCAATTAAACGCTGTCATTCCCACCCAGTGTCTGATGGATGATTGTGGTGCTACCACAACATAAATACTTCTCCGGGGTCTCTGGCCAGGGCTCTCCTCGGATGCTTTTGCAGCTCCAGCCTGATGAAAACTGAAATTCTGTTACACATCTCTGAAGAGATCCAACCTGCTGAGTAGCAACTGCAAGGGGGTGCTGCCGACTGTGAGGCAGTGACACCGACAGCTCCAGCCACAAATGCTTCCAGTTTTATTCTGATTTTGGTTTTTTGCAGGACAAACTCATAAATTAGAAGGATATGCCTCAAGAAGAGCTTGGCAAAAAAAATAAAAATAATAAAGTAAAAAGCAAGTACTCAATGAAGAAGTTGCAGGGCTGGACTATGAAAGTGCCAGAGCGTGGGGAAGCAGAAGCTTTTTAAAAATCAATAAGAAATGTCACTGGCAACGAGTGTGGGATCCAGTGCCAGGGTGGGCAGGCCAGGAGGGGCTGGGAGAGGCTGGCAGGAGCTTGGGAGGGATGGGGATGTGCAGGAGTCACACCTGGCTGGGGACGCTGCTCTTTGTGCCCCACTGCTGGTCCGGCTGGGCCTCAGCTCCCTCACCCCCTCAGCCTCAGGGATGGGATTCCAGGGGGATCTGGGTGCTTGGCTGTAGATTCCTATTTAAAAAAAAAAACTCAAATTGCCTGAAATCCTCCAGTGCAGATGCACATGCAGCACTCTGTGAACCCCAGAGGGGGAAGGGGAGAAGAACTCAGTGGCTTGAACTCCCTAAAACCATTTGTCTTGCAAATTAATTGCTATTAACTCATCCATAACGTTCAATACCCCTCCAAAAAAGAAGATAAATTGCAGCTGGTGGGACAGAAGGAGGAGGTGGTGCAGGATGGGGGCAGGAAGGCACCACAGGAGTGCGAAGCAAAGGGGAAGCAGAGGAGGGAAATTTAAAAGCAGGGAAAACAGGCAGGAAATGATTTCAGTAAATATTGTCTGGGACTTGCAGTGCTCCTGGATGGGTTTATTTCTGTATTTGTGGAAAAGCTGGACAGTCCCTGGGTTATGGACGTGCCAGTGGGGCCGGGCAGGTGCAGTGCAGGGGCTGAAGCGGCCCAGCGGTGACACCTGGCAGGGCTCAGGGCACAGCAGGGCCCAGCCCTGGCAGGATCCTCCTCTCCTCCCAAAACTCTGCTGTTTGCCTCCCTAATTAGGCTCAGGAGCCTTCCTGGAGAGGGAAGAGCTGCCTGCTCAGGCTGGATGAAGGCGTTCTTCGTATTCCCAGAGCTGGGATGAGACTCCTGATGAGCTCTTGCTGCTTCGTGTGCGTTGCCAAGAAGGCCCCAAGATGTTCAAGAGAGGCTTTGGTTGATTTTATCACCCGTGGCAGAAGAGTTAAATATCTAATGAGCTGATTTAAATAGCTCAGATTTTCAGGAACTTTGGAATTTCCATCTGGGCAGAGATTTAAGTGAAACTTCAGCAGTGCTGGGAAATGTTTGGGTATTTTTTTTTTTTTCCCCTTGTCATTTCTCCTCTTTAAGCAGCTCTGTTCTCTCATCAAACCAGGCTCAGGAATGTCAATAAGGAACCATTTCCCCTTGGGATTTCTGTCCCATTTTTACAGACCTGCAAAGTCTCCCTGGGTTGATTAAGCAGCCAAACATTGGTTTGCATCATTATAGACCTGGGGAGACTCAGCAAATGCACAAAGCTGCATTTTCCCCTGTTTCCCATAATTATCCATTTCTTTAGAAAAGTCAGGTCTCTTTTCTTTAGCACACATTTTTATTTACCAATCAGATGCTGTGGAAATAGAACTCACACCTTAAATAAATACCCAGAATATCCTGAACTGCATCTCCATGTGCTGAAAACGATATAAGAAAACAGAAGCAATCCTGAAATTGTAAGAAAAGCCTTTGGAAATTTAAGAAAAAAGTGCACAGAACTTAGATAATAAACAGCCAGGGCAATTTATTTCCATGTAAAGTTTCATGGAAAATTGGAATTATTCCCTGGAAGTCCAAGCAGTGTCTTTCCTTCACAAATTCAACATTTCCTTGGTCAGCAAGGATTTCCCAGATGCATTTGCCTGTTTTTATTAAAAGAACTTCCCTTTGCACCATTTAAATTCCAGATTTCTCCTTATTTGTGTTAGCTTTGCAGTGTTACAGGTGCAGCCATGAAAAATAACTCAGAAAAATGAGACCATCCTCATTTTCCGTGGGAATAGCAGAAGGCTTTGCTGAGGATGGGACTGGGACCACTGTCCCTGTTGGAACGAGGCCGGTGCTTGGTTTGCATTGTGAAAGCGGCCTGGAAATGCTCTGGAGGGGAATCCTGGCTCCTGGAAATCCGTGTGAGCCTTGGAATTCTCTCCCAGGAGTTCCCCACAGGCCCTCAGGAGCTGTGATTTGTTCATTTGAATCAGCCCCGTGGCACTGAGGGGAATTCGTTCCTCAGGGGAGGAGAAATCTCCTGATTGTAGGAACAGGGAAGGAAGAATCATCCCTTAAAATCTGCACAGTGAGGCTTTGACAGCCAAGCCAGGAACTGATGGGGATTTTAATGTTCTTTATTGCCCTGTGAAGGGCAGATCCCAGAGTTCTGGCTGCAGGAAATAAGAACCCCCAGGGGCTCAGGGAGCACAGAGTTCTCCAGCAGCTCCTTAGTCCTTCCCATCACCCCTCATTCCTTGGCTTCCCCTCGCAGGGCTCCATAATTTGGGCTCTTTCTGGTGGAATTTGATTGATCAGGAGCTGCAGAAGGAGGGAAAAGCCTGGCCTGGCTTGGACAGCACCCTCAGGCACACCATGGGGTTGTCTGGGCAGGGCCAGGGGTTGGACTCCTGATCCTCCCCTCCCACTCAGGATATTTGGGATTCTGGGATTCTCAAGTATTACCAGCCAGTTTTCAGTCATGGACCCATGGATGCAATGAAGTTCTCCTGTCCTTTCTCTGCATTGCCTCAAATGCTGCTTTTTCTCCAAAGGTGGGTACCCAGCAGCTCTGACGTTAAATCAGAAATCAGTGCTTGTCCCCAGGGAGAACACAGCCTGGGTTCTTTATCTGGGGACAGATTTTGATTAAAAGCCCAGCACATGTTCTCACTGCTTTCTCTCTCCTTGTTCTCATGGCCGTGCAGCCCATTTGCAATTAAATTGAGTCTCGTTACCCTCCAAAGTGAGAGAAGCTGCTCTGAAAATTATGAGTAGGAGTCTCTCTACCTTTTGACAAATTATTTTCTAATGAAAAACATCTGCTTGGGCTACGAAGGTTCACCCGTCTTTATTTCTGCCTGATGCAAATGGGTTTTGTTTCGCAAATTGCAAAGCAGGGCTTTGGTCCTGCAGCCAAAAGGGACAAGCAGGGATTGATAAAACGCAGCAAAGCTGGGAGTGCAATATCATCCCCCTCTTTAATTATCCTGCCTCCTAACAGGTGTAACGAGCGCAGCACCTGATGGCTGCTGATGATCCAGATGGCCTGGAATTGGCTCTCCATATGCTGCAGGACGGGATGCACGGCGAGGCGCAGGTTAACTCTGTGTGGGCTGGAGGAACAGATCCATGGCTTGTTCAGGAAGTCTGGAAAACGAGGTAAAAATCCACAGAGACCCAGGGGTGTTTGGGTGACAGGCAGACGTGGAAGGCACAGAATCACGGAATTGTTTAAGCTGGGAAAGAGCTCCAGGATCATCAAATCCAAGCTGTGACCAATCCCCACCTTGTCCCCAGGCCAGAGATGTCCAGACTTGCCTTGGACACCTCCAGTGATGGGGACTCCAAACCTCCCTGGGCAGTTCCAAGGCCTGACCACCCTCTCCATGCAGAAATTCCTGCTGATGTCAAACCTGAGCCTGCCCTGCCTCAGCTTCCCTCTCCTCCTGTTCCTGTTCCCTGCGATCCATTCCCCTCTTCAGCCCAAATCCTGGGAAGAGAGGAGCGTGCTCCTGCAGGGACCTGCCCAGCCTGGCTAGTGACACCCCCTCCCCAGAGCTGGATTTGCTCCTGGCAGAGCCGTGACATGCCCAAGCCCAAATCCCAAAGGCAGCTCCAAGCCCAAATCCCAAATCCAGATTCATGTGGAACAGTTTGGTGGTTCCCATTGATTTCCAGGAATGCTGTATTTTATATATATATATATATATATATATATATATATACAGGCTCCGTATTCTCCCCTCCCTGAGGACAGCTGGGATTTCTGCTAATGGACTCCTGATTGGCACTAATGGGACCAACCCTGTGCACAACATTTTGGGGTTTTTGCTGCTCCGAGAGCTTTGAAGGCACCTCCTCTGATCTCTGACTGGGGCTGCAATCAGGCTGCCAGGACATGCAGGAATACTTCTGCAGTTCCACCTTTCCCTTTGAAGTAATCCCAGCTGGAGCCAGGCTGACATCAATGTTTTATCCTCAGGGAAGAGTTAATCTGGAAGTCTCGAGGATTCCTTGAGCAGGGAGGTGGCACCGCTGTCCCCGCGCTGTGGGGAGGGACTGCAGCAGAGGGGCTGTGCTTGAGCTCAGCACTAAAACTCCCCGGGACAGGAGCAGGGATTTCGTGTTCTGCTAAACTGGGACCATGCAGGGACACCAGGATCTGCCCAAAGCCACCTGGGGAGCTCCAAGCAGGAATCAGGAGCTCTTTGGATGACGGCTGCAGCTCTTCACGTGTAACAGGGTTTCTCTCTCTGCTGCCCAGAGGACAATAAATGTTTTTCTTTATGAAAAAGGAGCCGAGATGCCTCAGTAAATGTTGTGGAATTCGGGCAAACAGGTTTGCAGTCTGTGCTGGGAGGGCAGGAATTGTTCCTTCAGATCAGCAGCAGCAGCTGGCTGTGGGAAGTTTGGGAGAGGTTCCCCACTGAGGGGATTTTGTGCTGCTGCTGTTTGACCCCAGGCCTGGCACAGATAACCTGCTCAGGAAGGATTCCTGGTGCATTCCAAGCAGGGATTCCTTTCTCTCTCTCAGGATATGGAGGAAATTGTGGGTTGAGGAGGGAAATAAACTCCTTTCCTTCACAGCCATCCACGCTGGGCTCGGGGCTGTGAGAGTGCTTGGATGAGCAGAGCAAACGCTGCCTCTCCAGCCCTGGGAATAACGCAGAGCCCACGGATGTGCCAAGGGAAAATGTCAGCCTTGTTTGTGCACTCCTGCCCTTCCTCTGCAGCCAGGACCGAGCCCTGGGAGCAGCCAGGGCCACGAGCTCCACACTCACAGCCAATTCCTGCCCTGCTGGAAGCAGTGCCTGGCAGCACGCAGGGAATGAGGGGCGGCCTTGGCATGGAGCATCCCCAGGGTTGGAACAGGGAATGATTCCAGGGACTCAAGCTGCAGATAGAGCAGGAAAATTCACTCTGCAAAGAGACCCAGCCCAGTGCTTTTGTGGGGCCACATCCATTTCCTTCCACGGGTACCCATCAAAGCAGGGGAAACACAGCCAGGCTTCCCTGCCCTCCTGCCACGGCCCACCGGAGTTTGAACAGCTCCTGGCCTTGGGATGTGAAGGGATTTCATCTTAATTCAGGGCAGCGATGATGTGAGGCTGAGCTGGAGTGGAATTTTTAGCTCCCTGTTCCTGTGATTGCCAGGGACTGGTTCAGAAGGTCCTTTCTGGTTATTTTTGTTGAAGGATGGGGGTAATTCACCTCGGGAAAAGGACCCTGCACACATTCTCATTTCACACCTGCCAGAGAGCCGGGCCAAGATGAACAACTCCCACCAGCGCTAACAGAGTCACCACGAGGTGAGAAAGCTTTTGCTCTGTCTCATGAGCAGCTGATGATGCTGTTAGAGGACGAATGTCTCTCCAGCAGCGGCTTTAATACACGGGATTATGGATTTAAAGCCTCCCCTTGGCTCCAGGTACCACGGGCACTGCCGAGCTCTGGGTTTCAGGAGCTGGGAAAGAGCAAATTCCACATCTGGGTTTGCTGCAGCTCCTGCAGTGCTGGGCTGACCCCCTGGCCCGTGCTGGTGGTGCAGCTCTGCTGAGCTCCCAGAGCTCCAACAATTTATTCCTGGGGGGATCTGGCCCCTCTCTGCCTGGATGGGGTTACCAGCCCCTTGTTGCCACAGGAAAACTTTCCCTGGAGCCTGGAGGGGCCTCCATCACCAGGCCAGGAGAATTCCCAAATGGGGTACCCTGGTACCCCATGATTGAAAGCCATGGGAAAGAATGAAATGAGGAAAAGGAGTGGTTGCTGTAGAAATAAAAATTTTTAAAAGGAAATTAAAGACATTTGAGAATTGTGGTTCATAAGGCAGAAAATGGGAGACCCACATTTCCCAGAGCATTTTGGACACTGAATTCCCACCTCAGGCCTGGCACTGGGCTTGTGTGGAGCAGGGAAGCCAAAAGATGAGTGGTGAAGGAGTCACTGCCCAAAGCTCCTCTGACAGGACCAACATTCCAGGAGCTGGGAGAGCTCTTCAGCAAGACAAGCCTCAGGCAGGAGCTGCCCCTGGATTTTGGAAGGAATGTTTCTGTGGCCTTGGCCTGTGGGTCAGATGAGGGCTGGGAGATGCTTTTGCATCCCTTCATCTGCCAGAGGATGACAGAATCCTCGGGATCAGGAATGTCTGCAGCCTTGGGGTGGCAGCAGTCAGCTTTGCCTGTGCTCCCGGGAAACTGATCCTGCCAGGACTGCTCTGGAATTCCAGCCTGGAGAGGCACGGACTGCCCCAGCATCAAACCGCAGTGACACCAAACCGCACATCCCGAGGGAAATGGAGTTCCAAGGACTCCGAGCAGGCAGAGATGCTGAGAGAGGGAGAGCAGGCAGAGCATAACCCCGGCAAGGGGAGGGCGAAATGGAACTGAGCAGAGGTGAGGAGGCAGCTGGAGCTCAATAAAAACCTCAGGCACCGCTGGTGGTTAATTCAGGTGGAGCTGCGGGGCCCTCGCTGCTCTCCTGCTCTGCTCCGAGTGCTCCAGGCTGCGGCAGGGCTGCCCTCCTCCCTTTCCTGAGGGCTGCGGGCGGTTCCAGCTCTGTCTAAACACGAATTAGGGAGGCACTAAATGCTAGCAGGGAGATGGGCTGGGCAGGGGAGCTGGACTAGGCAGAGCCCTCGTCTACAGCAGGCCCTGGGATGTGAACACATTCCTCTTCAGGACACTCGGATATAAAACATTCAAGGTGCATTTCCCCCGTCCATGGGGTGTTCACAGACAGGACAGGCTGGGCCTTCCAAATAAGAATTGTTCTGAGTAATAACATTATTCCCATGGAGGGAGGCTCTGCTGAGCAAATGCCTGGAGCTGCTGGTGGAGTTTGGGGGGGACAGAGCAGAGCCTGTCCCTCCCCCTGTCCCTGAAGCCAGAGGGTCACGGGGCATGGCCAGACTGAGGCTGTCTCCTTCACCTCTTGGATAACTGGGAATTGATGGGGCTGGAGTGAAAAGCTCACAGAATCGTGGAATATCCTGAGCTGGAAGGGATCCACGAGGATCACTGAGCCCAGCTCCTGGCTTTGCACAGCCCCAGGAATTCCGCCCTGTGCCTCAAAGCATTGTCCAAACTCTCTGACCCAGGAGATGTGGCTTGGAGGCAGCAGGAAAATCCTGGATATCACCATCACACATGGTGGGAACTGTCTGCTCCTGGCAAGGGACATCCCAGATTCCCATCCCTGGTACGCCACAGGGGCTCAGAGGCTGATGTGATTTGGTCTCACTTTGTCCAGATAAACAGGAATCCATCCTGGCCTGACAGGGCATGAGGAATGGGCTCTGCGGGAATAAACCTCACCCTGGTTCCTCCTGTTTCCCACCCCAATTCCACCCGGGGTCAGATCCCAGCCCTTCACCAGCAGCTCAGCAGCCACAGAGGAACTCTGTGGTCAGACCTGCCCAGTTTTACCTTTCTAACACTAAAACAACTGCAGCTGGCACTCGAAGTACGACTCCAACTCGCATTTGGGGGTTATTAAAAAGCGCTTTTTAACCTCTGCACCCGCAGCAATCCTGCGACTCTCACAGCCCTTGGCTTTTCCTGCTGCACGGACACGACCAGCACTCGCAGACTATTTATCCCGCCTGTGCTTTTCCATTTAACATCTCACCAAGTCCATTACCCTCAGTGCCACTTCCAATTGGCATTGGAATGGAAGGTGAAATCCAGACCTTGTAAGAGAGAGGTGATTTTGCTCCTCTTCAGATGGTTCTGCCTCCCACACGGTGTCACTTTGGCTAATCCATTTATACAACCTGACAAAAATCTGCCCATTTTTCACGAGCGGCCTCTCTGTGAGTGTCACACTGAATTTGCTCAGTGGAACAGGGAGGATCAACCAGAGAAGCGCAGAGCAAAGGGCTGGAGCTCGATGGGGAACCAGCCTCAGATTGTGTTTGCTTTCCTGCTTTCCTGCTCTTAAAATGAGCCTTTTTTCCCTGTTATTTGTGGTTTTGTTGCCCTGTTCATATTGTCCTTGACACCCCCCAGACTGGAACCCCCTGACCTCACCTTGGACCTGCTGTCCATCGTTTGTCCCCAGCACGTGAAATTTCAGTTACGCCTTTGCTGCCACATTAAAAAATACATTTAAAAGGATTTGCTCTTCTGGCTGCACTTTTCCACCTCAGTTTGCGTTGGCCTGCAGTGGGGAAAAGCTCCACACATCTCAAAAGAGCAGAGAAAATCAGGAATCCCAGACTGGGGGTCATCACAGGGGCTGGTGGTCACCCTGACCCTCCCCAGTCCTGCAATCTCAACCTGATGATCTCACCAAGGGGAAGGATTGGGAGCAAACATTCCCTTTTTGGGGAAAAGGGGAACAGGGAAAGGTTGGATCCCTGCTGTGAGCTGGATTTAGGGTGTGTTGAGGATCATCCCACCTGCAGCTGGAGGAGTTTCCCTGCTCTGCCTTCCCCCGGCAGCTTGGGATTATTTATTGTGATACATAATTACATGGAGTGATACTGTAGCCAGCAGTTAATTAATCCTAATTGGATGTAAATTAATTAAGAATCCAGTTTGTCAAATTCGGTTTGCTCGTCCCCCCACTCCACCCTGCCCTGGAGCAAAATCAGAGAAATTGGCCCCAATCCAGGCTGGGGTGAGGGTGACACACAAAGCCAAGGGATAATGGGGGCTTGGGGGGAACTTCACCTCTTTTTGTTCTTAAAAAATTCTGGTTCTTGACGAGAGATGGGGATTCCTCCTTGGGAGAAAATACCTGGTCATGGGAAATGATTTCTGTGAGCAAAGAGGGAATTGAGAAGGGAGGAAGGGAAACAATCACCTTTCATCTCTAATCACCGCACAAACCCCGCTCGCTGCAGAGGAATTGAGCCTGGCAGGAGACAGAGGGACACTGTCAGCTTGGATTCTGCCATGGATCACCCTGGAATTAGAGAATTAGAGCAGAGCTCGTTTGTGTTACTGTTCCCAGGAAGTTGGGCTCAGTGTCAGTGACACGGGCTGGACGTGGTTCTTACGGAACAGGAATACGGAACCACCCCAAGGGGCTTCAGCAAGGAGGGGTTTGGCGTCTTTTCCCAGGAAGTCAGTGACAGGACAAGGGGAAACGGCCTCAAGCTGCGCCAGGGGAATGTCAGGTTGGGCATCAGGAGGAATTTCTTCCTGGATCTTTTTATTTGACTGGATCTTAGTCCTTTGTGCTCACCTTCCAAAAGTGATCGTGCCCTGTCTTTGGGCAGGGTGTGCCCTGCAGGTGTTCCTGGCAGCCTTGGCAGACCAGCTTGCCCAGTTTGCCCAGTTTGCCCATCCCTGGCAGTGTCCAAGGCCAGGTTGGACGGGGCTTGGAACAGCCTGGGACAGTGGAAGGTGTCCCTGCCCATGGCAGGGGTGGCACTGGATGAGCTTTAAGCTCCCTCCCACCCAAACCAGTGGGGGATTTTATACCAATTTTCAGGCCGGTGTGCCCCGAAGTCAATCAAATCCCAGCTCCCCATCTCTGAAAATTATTAATTATGTGAAGATCCAGACAGTTCCTCCTGTAACAGCCACAGGGCAAAGCCCAGAGATGGAAAAGGAGAGGGTGGAAGGGGTAAAAGTGGGACAGAAAGCACCAGGACTGAGGGGAGGAGCTGCCAGTTCGGAAAGCAAACCCAGGTGGGATCATTCTGCTCTGGAACCTCTGTGCTCTGTCCCTGGGAGCCCGGCTGTGCTCACACATTAAATTTTGGAAACAAAGGTCCCACACTGCAGGTGGAAAAGGGGAAATCCATCAGCACCACTCTGCTCAGGGAGCTGGACGTGTCCTTGCTCAGGATCCCTGGGCATCAGCAGCTGCCTGGGGCTGCATCCCCGAGCTGCTGGAACCTCTCACAAAGGGCACATTTCCTGGGCCATTCAGTTTGTAACAGGCTGGACATGCCTTCAGACACAGCACAGGATTCTGTGAAATAATTTGACATCATTAGATGCCAAAGGACCTTTAATAATTCAGTCTTCAAGGGAACACTTGCACTGATTGCAGCCCCAGCAGAAATCTGACCTTTTCTTACTCTTCATCCTCGAATCCTCCACAGACGTTGTTCCTGCAGTGCTTAGGAGGTGTCTGCTCCTATTTAATGTCTCCTGGACAAAAGCTCTTCAAAAGAAATTGTCCATGTTAATTGCAGGATGTTAAAACAGTGAAACAACAACAACAACAACAAAAAATCCAACTCGGGATGTAGATTCTCCAGCCAAGCCTGAAAATCAGCTCCACTTGTGTGCATTTCCAAAAGGCAGCTCTGCAGTGCCAATCACCCAGAGCGAGAGGGGGGAAGATGTCAGCAAAATTCCCTGGATGCACAGAGCCGGTGAATGCATTCATGGGCAGCCTGCTGTAATGGCAACTTTGCAGGGGCTATCAAAACTCTTTAGACATCAAGCTAAAAAATGACAAAGCAGCCAAAAATAATGATTTGTGCTGTGAACCAGAGGCTGGCAGAGACCTCTGCACCAAGAGAAGGATGGGAGCCTGTAAAAGATGTAGTTAACCCCAGATCTCTGTCAGACAGGTGCAGCTACAGGGGAGCCACTAATCACCGTGGAGAAAAATTGATTGTAGGCCTGGAATGATGTAAATCTTCCTCATTTAAATCTGCACTGGAAGCACCAGAGAAGAGGAGCAAACCTGCCAAGTGGAGCTGAAACAACAGCAAATGGCCGAGCTCAGGTAGGAGCTGTCAGGTGGAGACAGCGCCAGCCAGGAGCATCCTGGCACATCCCAGCTGGGCTCTCTGGGGAGCCTGCATGTGCTGGGAGTGAGGGGGAGCTGCAGGCTCTGGAGCCCTGGACAGCGAGGGTTTGTTTGTGCTGGAACAGCAGCAATTCCTGCAGAAATCATGGATGTGCACAGGAGATGGGACTGGGCCTCGAGTCCTTCACTCGTGGTGGGCACAGCATTTCCTGGGCTGAGTTTGCTCTGGGGCAGCCAAGGTCCTTTTTGTGCTCTGAGAACTGTCCTCACTCTGCCTCAGCTGAGGTTTTCAGTTGCTCCAGACCTGGGGTTTTTCCCTTTTCCAGTTATCCAGGACTGACCCCTCAGCTGTACCAACACCTCATGGAAATGATCTGAACCAGCTGGGCCTGCCCTTGCTGGGAATTTTGTCAAAATCCTGCAGCTCGAGTAAAACTTGACCTGAAGTTTCTAAATAGAAAACACAGGGAGATAATTCCCAGTGAAAGTTTCTGGGATTTCTGCTCCAGTCCTACTCTAAAAACAGAGTTTGTAAGGGGTGCTCTGGGATAGCACAAAAAAACCTGTGCTGGGTCACCTCTCACATCCCCTTTTCTGTGTCCCTCTGTGTCCCCTGGGTGTGCTGGGACAGTCCAGCCTGGATTCCCCCCAGCAGCTCTCAGGCTCTCAGGACTCAGATGGTTCAGGTTTATGAACTCAGAAAAACAGCGTTTTCAGCTGTCAGTTTGGGCCCACTGGCTGTAAATACAGGCCCAGCCTCGATGAGAGGAGATCTAAGCTTTGATAAGCTCTGATCTGCTTCAGAGGGGAACAGCGGAGAGGTTAAAGTGAAAAACCTGATAAGAAGAGAAAAATGGTCCTGAGTTTTAAATCACTGAAGAGATTTTTGAAAGAGCAGGGAGGGAAGAAAGCGAGAAATAAACCACTGGTATTAAGGACAGGTTGTTCAATAAAGTTCCTCAGCCCTCTGGGGTGACAGAATTTGGAGAGACCTGAGGATCTCACGTTTAATGCTGACTCCAAGCACACCTGGAGCATCCTGTCAGGATGGATTATCAGTGACACGGAGACAAGACAAGGATCAGAACAACTGCGGGACTTTCCAGAATAAATATTCCTTCCTTCCCCTGGGCCACAGCAGCCATGTCCCGGCAGCTCCACGTGTGCATCCAGCTGCTGTCATGGGCAGCTGGGAACTCAGGGATCCCCTCGTTTGTACCCCCAGTGATTCATGTCTGGATCTGCAGCTGGGGCGTGGCAGGAGGTGAGTTCGGGTGTCACTGTCGGGGCACTGAGCTCCTGGGGACAGAGGGTGACAGCTCTGTGTGACACACAGCAGCTCCCAGGGTTTCTGGAAGGAAAGGCAGGAAAAGTCACATCAGAATAATCAACAGAATAGGTACAGGAGCAGTTAAACAAACAAATGTGAGCAGGAATATGAACAGGGAATTGTTTTGAGTGACAAAATTCCCCTTTTCTTTTGGGAATGCAGTGGTGGGAGAGAGCTGCTCCTTGGCTGCCTCCGCCCTGCTCTCCTGGCCCTGCAGAGCCCATCAGACCCTGAGGGGAGGACAGCACACGCCCCGGGGATCCAGCGGCATCCCGGGGAGGGATCGGGGGATGCAGGGGGTGTCTCTGAGCAGCACAGGACAGGGGGTGAGGTGGCACAAAGGGCCAAAGGAGCCTGAGAGCAGGCCCAGCCCACCCTGGAGCAGCTTTTGTGCCCTCAGGCTGCAGTCTTGGTGTCACCGATGAGATCTTTGCAAGCAGCCTCAGGTTTAGCTCTCCCTCACCTCGCTCCCTCTCCTCGCTCCCAGCCGGGTGACTCAGAGCAGCCAAGTGGCCGAGCTGATGGAAAAATAACGAACAGCAAACGCCTCTGGGCAGATTTTTTTTCTGTTTTGGTGTCAGATTGGTCCTTTGACCGCCAAGGCATCACTTAGAGCTGCCAGCCCCTGATGAAATCAGCCGGTGCCTGTGATCCACTTGAAAGGACATCTCTGCCCCGAGCTGGGACCGTGCCCTGGCAGGGCCCTGGGCTCTGAGCTTTAATGTGACGCCGCAGGGCTGTGTCCCCAGCCAGGATCCTGCCCAGCCTCCAGGAAATCACTGCAGGTTTTGCCTGTCACATTCTGTGCCCGCAGCCCCCCGGGATCTGAGATAATCAGGAGGAACAAACTGGGCCGAGCCCGGCTCCCTGTGCCAGCCAGTGGCACTCAGTGACAGACGGACACGAGACGGGAGTGGCTCTGAGAGGGTACAAATTGCCTGTTCCTGGAATTCAATAACTCCAATTCCTTGGTGCCACACAGGGGCTCATTACCGAGGCAGTGTCAGTCTGGAATCATCTCCTGGATCACCCAAGCTTTGGCTGATTGATATTTCATTTGCTCCGTGCTGATCAGCAGTGGAACAATAACGAAATTGCTTTCATTTGCACCAGGAGGGGCTCGGGGTGTGAATTGTGCCGTGGTTCCAAGGAACCTTTTTTTCATTCTTCCCAGTAATTATGCCCAGGAGGGTGAGAAGCATTTGAATTGCATCAGACATGTGCCATTGCACATGACAATTCCTATTCTACGCAGCAGCTCTCGACCCCTACAGGAAAATAATGCTCAGTCTGTGTTTGTTTAAGTACGGGAGATAACTGAAGGATCCTAAAGGGAGTGAAATATGGAGTTTGGGGGTGAAATGTGAAGAGAAAAGAACCAGGATCTTCCTTCCGGCTTCAGAATCTGGAGAATTTCAGATTCAAAACTAGACCTGGGACATCGGGTGTAACCCTCCGTGTCCAGGAGGTGACAGGGACACTGCATCCAGCTCCAGCCACATCTGGGAGCAGTTCCCAGCCTCTCAGGGGAGCAATCTCTGCAGTGAAGGATTTGCTGCTGGGGCCAGGAGCTCTGTGCCTTCTCACACATCCCAAGGGAGTTCTTTCATGTGCCTTTGCTTTGGGGTTTGCTCTGTGGACACTGGTGCCCTGACAGGCCAGGAGTGAGGAATTCCTGTTGCTTTCCCCAGATTATCCTGCTTTTTGGGCTGGACTGCTGGGACCAAGGAGCTCTTGCAGAAACTTGGGGGTGCTGGAGCATCCCTGGCTGGGTCAGGCCAAGTCCCTTTGAGGACTGGCCTGGCTGTGGGGTGACTTTGGCCTGTCCTGACAGTCAGAGCAGCACATTTGGAGCCCTGGCCTGGCCATGGGGTGATTTCAGCCCGTCCTGACACTCAGAGCAGCACATTTGGAGCCCTATCCTGGCTGTGGGATGTTTTCAGCCTGTCCTGACAGCCAGAGCAGCACATTTTGATCTCTATCCTGCCTGTGGGGTGTTTTCAACCCATTCTGCAGTCCAGACAGCACATTTGGAGCTCTGTCCTGGCTGTGGGGTGACTTCGGCCCGTCCTGACAACCAGAGCAGCAGATTTGGAGCCCTGGGTGCTTTCAGCCTCTCCTGACAGTCAGCACAGCCCCTTTGGAGCTCTATCCTGGCCGTGGGGTGTTTCCAGCCCATCCTGACAGTCTCTCATCCCCTTTGGAGCCTCTGGAAGAGCTCTGTTGTGCTGTTCTCCCTCTGGGAGGAAGATAAATGGAAAATGACTGTAAGCAGTCACCAAGGGAAGGCCCATTTGTGCCAACATGAGTTCCCTGGGTGCCCCCCTGGGTGGCCCTGGCTCAGGGGCACTGTCCCTGTCCCCGTGGCTGTGATCCATCCCCTCGCTGCCCCCGACACAGCAGCTCCAGCCACATTCCCAGGGCACAAACAGCCCAGGAGCTGTCTCGGGTCAGGCGCTTTTAATGGGGCTCCTTTAGGGCTTTATTCTGTCTAATTCTGATTTTTACCCTTGTCCCGCAGGAGAGCAGAGGAATAACCTTCAGACTGATAAATCCTTCCCTTGCCTGCTCCCGACATTGTGTGTTTTCATCTCCTTTTCTGGGATGACTGTGAAAAGTTCCGGGGTTGTGTGCGCTCGGTGTTCGAGGAGAAGAAAGTGTTTTATCATTAGTCAGGTTGATTCCGTGCAATTAGAGAGGGAACAATCATTTTGTCAGCACAAATGACACAATTCCCGCTGCCTGGTCCCTGCCCCATCAGGAATCAGATCTTTTCCTCCCACAAATCTCCTGTCTTACAGAAATATAAAAGCCATGAAACCCATCAAAAGCAGATTGGCAAAGTTCACTGAATTTCCCCCTATTCCATAATCAAAAGTAATTGGAAATGCTACAGAGACTGTTAAAGTTAAATTTCCCCGGTGCTGAAGTGCACATCAAAGAGCAGATGCTCAACATAGTGTCAAAAACGGTGAAATTACCCCATAAATCACTGCTGATATTCACATTTTTGAGAAGGTGCTGTGGGGAGGAGGGGGGATGTGGAATTTGACTGAGAGAGGGAACTTTAATGACATTTGTGATGACACTCGGGACAAAGCTGAGACTCGAGGGTGACCCAGACCAGGGGAAAATAAACAAGGAGCTGTGAAAATAACTGGGGCCATGAAATCTTGGGGCAGAGGATGTGCTTTTATTATGGACTTGGACACAAGACCATTTGCAGAAGCTCCAAAAATGTGTAAAGTTGGGTTTTAACACTTCTAAAGCTGTAGAATAATCACAGTGATGGAATGAGCACGACTGGAAAAGTCACATCCCTTGAAAGTCACCACTCCCTGCCCCATTTCCAACAAGTGGTGGAGCAAATTCCTGGCTCCTGGAAACCACAGAGTCCTCCAAAGCATCCTCACTTTGCAGTCAGGAGGAGCCAGAGCCGGGGCTGGGCCTTCCACGGAGAGGTGCAAACCCAAAAAGCAGAGTGAGATTTGTTCAGATCCTTCTAGAACAGAGATCCAACCCATTTTGTGACATTTTGGAGCATTAAAGGAATATAGAAAAGGTCTTCAAAGCAGTGATAAACTCGGCTGCCTCCTCAGTGCCACCTGGGTGGTCACCTGCCACAATAAATCCTTGGGAATTCTCATCTCCTGTAACAGAAACAAGGCCAGAGATGTTTGCTTCAGAGTAGGACATGAAAGAAACACAATTTAAAAGGCACCTCCAGGAGGGTGTCAGGGCCACTCAGAGCTTTTAGGGAGGTCTGGGTTTAGAAGGAGGGGAGCAAGGAGGAAAAAAGGCTTTTCTTTCTAAGCAGAGCTTGCAAAAATGTTTCTTTTTAATCTTTTTTCCTCTTCTGTGGGAAGATGAAATGCTGGAGGTGGGGAATGAAGACATCCCGTTGATATCCAGCTGATAAAAACCCAAATGCTGATGTTCAGCATTGCCCACCTCTTATAATTCCTGGTTTATAAACCCAAATATTACTGTTCAGCATTAGTTTGGCACGGGAAGAGGTTCTCTGTCATGCCTGGTTAATTGTCCCAGAAATTCCAGGGCCAGAATGGACTGGGGCAATCAGATTTGGGGCTGAACTCATGCTCTGATCCCAGGTTCCAGCAGATGGATGACAACATTTGCAGGAGACAGGCAAGAATAAAGCAAATTGATAAAATGAAGATCAGATGTTGCCAAAGTTCTTCGAGTGAAAGGTGACACCTGCCAGCCAGGGCTGCCTGAGGGATCACAGCAGGGCTGGGAATTGAGGGTGCACGATAAAAACCAGCGCTGCAGGCACCAGGTAAAGCCTCACAGTTTGCAAAAGGAAGGAGAGGAAATTCAGACTCATCCCATTCCCCCTCCCGCGGGCAGGGACACCTCCCACTATCCCAGGTTGTTCCAGCCTGGCCTGGGGCACTTCCAGGGATCCAGGGGCAGCCCCAGGCTCCCTCCCAGCCCATCAGCTGTGCCTTTCCCTCGCCTTTATAACTCAGAGGACATGAATCAACCTCCTGCACCACTCCTCTTCCTGGCACCTTCTGATAGGCACTGGAGCCTCTTCTCCTGCATTTTGGATCCCAAAAAGACAGAGCAGTGTCTGAGGGCTGGAGTCTCTCTCTTGGAGTGGAGGAGGAATGAGGAGCTGGGAGTTAATTAATGACCCCAGCACTGATTGACTCTCATGGTGTACACGGCTTTGGTTCTTGCCCAGCTGAGCTCTCAGCCACGTTGTGTCCTTGATCATTACCTGGAATGCAGCTGGAGCTGCTGAAACTTGGGAATTCCTGCTGGCCCAGCATTTCTTCATTTAAAAAAAGAGAGAAAAGGGACAAGAAAATAGGGAAGAAAACCTTGTAAGCTTAAAGGAAGCTTAAGGACTACAATGCAGAGAACACAGGGAGGGGTAATTGGAACTGGGAGGGAAGTGGGAGTCTGGTTTATCAGGGCTCTGCTGAAGGTTTCCCACATGCCCATGGCTTTTCAGGGGACAGAATTCCTCACTGTTTGTGTCTTTAGGATCCTTCAGGAGCTGTGGGTTCCTATCCTGTCCCAAACTTCCTTCAGAATTCCCCTCAGTGCCACACCGGGCTGGCCCAGCTGCTCCCGGAGCCGCTTTCTTTGGGATTCCAGGCATTTATAAATGAGGAATGATCCAAACCCTTCAGCTTGGTGACACGCTGGCTGTGCCGATGGCACCGCGCTGTGTCTGAGGAGTCACTGGGGTTTCCTTGTGCCTCACTCCCGGGTGTGGGTGGGGACAGCAGTCCCTGCTCGGCCTCTCCGTCCCGCTGGGATCGGGAATTCCTGCGAGGCTTTAATTTGGGAATCTCCCAGCATGGGCCAGCTGCCACAGGCCCGTTGTACCATAATTAACACCTTGTGACGGCCTGATGGGTGACATGCTAATGGCAGGAGGGGACATCACCTTGCCACCGCTGACTTTGACTCGGCTTTCCCTTAATTGCCACCATTATCGGGAGATCGACCCTTCCCAGCTCCCTCTGCTCCCTGCCGAGGACGGGATCGGGCTGTGTCACCTGTCGCTGTCCTGCCTGATGTGACAGGTGGCACAGGTGCCACCGTCCCTGCCCTCAGCCAGCTCCCAGCACGGTGGGATTTTACAAATTGTGTTTAGCTTTTAATGATTTGCTGGAATATGCTTGATTAAAAACCTAACGGAATTCCAAACCTAATGAACCTTAAACTTTCACATTAGATCCATTAATTATCCCGGTCCCAGTGGCACACACGGGGATGTCTCCCCGCTGCATTCATATGAAAATGAAGAGTTTCTGCAAGAACTACATTAAAAAATAGACAAATAACAAGTCTCCATTACTAAAGCTGTTGTGCCTCTGAATTAAGTTACTGTCTTCTGTTTTTTCCCTTTAATTAATCATTCCCAAGGCATTGCTGGAAGGCCCGGGGGGAGGTGGGGAGCGGCAGCAGTAACTGATGGCTTTGCCACCGGTGTCACAGTGCCAGATCAGTGACGAACGCGAGGGGTGGGGGCACCAATTCGCTGTCATTGATATGACAGGGGGCTGTTCTGGGATGATCCATGGTTTTCTGATTTACAGGGAAACACGGATCAGTGTTTACAGACCCCACAGTGCACAGAGATCATCATATCCAAAGGATCCTGGATGCTGCCAGGGAATCAGGGAATCCTGGGATGGTTTGGGTTGGAAGGGACCCTAAAGCCCACCCGGTCCAGGGACACCTTCCACTGTCCCAGGCTGCTCCAAGCCCCGTCCAGCCTGGCCCTGGACGCTTGGACATGGACAGAAAAGCTCTTTTATGCTGCCTGAAGACCTCACTCAGAGAATCACAGACTCTTTCAGGCTGGAGAAGACCTCTCAGGTCACCTCTAGGGTCTGAGAAGACCTCTCAGCTCTGAGCCAGCTCCCCTCACTCACCTGTGCCTGACAGTGATGGGAAGGGTTTAGAACCTATTACAGGTTCATTGCTCCACACTCCACGGCAAATGGATTGCACGTTCCTCTGCAGCTGAAGACTGTTAATTAGCTAATTATTGCCCAGCATACATTCCAGAGGCTGCCTCGGTTGCCTGAACTCTCACTTCATATTCCACGCGTTTCCGCACGGGAATTCAGCAGGATAACGGGGCACGCGCTGATCCCGAGCTCTCCCTTTCATCCCGGCTGCAGAGACGCCAGATTGCCAGGATCATCTCCCAAAGGGAGAGGCTGGGGCCTCTCCCTGTGCTCTCACATCTCCCTCAGCCCTCACCAAGCCCTTTTCTCTTCCTGTTTCGCTCCTGACGAGCGTGGAACGGGAACTGTGTCAGCTTTTCTGTCTGGGGCTGCTCCTTCTTATGGAGCAGATCACAGCAGCTCCTCCTGGCTCTTCCCTTCCCGCCTCCAAGGCCCCATTCCTCAGTAATGGTGAATTCCTCCTCCTCTGGGATGAGCTCATGCTGCTCCAAGGCTGAGCTGANTGGGATGGGATGGGATGGGATGGGATGGGATGGGATGGGATGGGATGGGATGGGATGGGATGGGATGGGGTTTAAGGTCCCTCCAGCCCTGGAGGGGAAGTTCAGCCTGGCAGTGTCAGCTTGGAAATGTCAGAGATCTCCATTTTCCCAAACTGGCCCAGTCCAGATGCACCAAAGCCCATGAAGTCCCAGCGATGCCATTGAGTTTCTGTGTGAAATATTTGCTGTTCTCTCATCCTTACTCCAGGGTGCTGGAGATGAGGATTCAGGGATCAGGCTGTGATTTAAGGATTCAGGGATCAGGCTGTGATTTAAGGATCCAGGGATCAGGTTGTGATTCTCTGGCCCAAGTACTGTAAATATTCCTTCATTGCCATGGTGAAGCCCTGCCTGGGCTGTTTACGCACCAAGGGTGATTTATTCATTAGATAAAGGTGTAATTTTTGATTCCTTTGTTTAAAAATATTTCCAGGGTGCTGTCAGAACCCACAACGATGGAGGCTGTGATTTATCACTCACCGCTCCTCAAACCAAGGAGCAGTTTGCTAAAAAGATTCAGCAAATGAACCCACGCTCTTCTCATCCCCTCTCCAAACAGAGTTGCAGCAGAAGCACAGAATTAACTCAGTGAGCTGTAAAGCACTAAAAAATAGGGGAGAAAGGGAGAGACGGGGAAAAAATGAAACTGGGGAAAAACAGCAAAGAAAACATCAGTTCCAGAGAGGGATGGACCCAGCTGGAAGGGGAATTTCCATCCCAGGTTTCTGTAACAGCCAACATTTTTTGAAACAGGGAGGGGATGTGTCCCTGTCACTGGGGCAGCAGTGGCCTGGAGAAGTGTCCTTCACTTCCAGCAGGACATTGGGAAAGAGGGAAGAATCCTTCCCCTCCCCACCTCCAAGCTCACCCCTGAGCAGAGGCCAGGAGATGGGGGCAAACTCAAACCACCTCCAAACCACTTTCTGATGGTGCCGAAAACTTTTGGTGGCTTTTAATACTCATCCCTGTGTGAAAGGACTCGCCTGTTACTGCTCCCCGTGTTTGAACAGGGGATTCCAACCAGGAATGATGATCCAGAGCTTCACCAGCAGGAAAATGTCACTTCCACCAACTCCTGGCTGTGCCCAAAGCTCCCCAGCTGTGATCTCCTGCAGAAATGTGTTTTTCTCCAATTCCTGATCACCCCTGCTAGCAAAATGAGTTCTGCGGTTCTGTCACAGTCCCTTGAAGCCTTCTGTCAAATTAAAATTTATTTTCCCCATCTGCAGACAGATCTCTTACTCTGATGGCAAAATTCATTTGATATGATCCCGAAGCTTTTCTCCTGGAAAATCAGCGTGTTAAAATACCAAAGCCACTTTGCAGAGAAATGTAATTTTGCCCTCTTTCCACCCTCCCTGCTATTGTTAAAGATTTGATTTTTTTTAACATAAAAAGAGCAAGAACATTTAGTCATAATAACAATGATTTTGCTTCTCAGAACAATTTTATGAGAAAAAAAAGACAGGGAAAATTACAAAGCTTCTTTTTATAGTCCATGTTCGGGGCAAAAGGGTTAAAGAAGAAGAAAATATCTGTCAAATAACAGCACTAATGACAGCATCCGTGAGAATGGGGTATAAAATGTGCACATGGCACAGAATTCCAGGCTGGATGGGGCTGGAAACCACCTGGTCCCAGCTCATCCCTACCTGCAGCACGAGGGCTCTGAGATATCTCCACTCCTTCTCCAGGCAGCCTCTTCCAAGGCTCTGTTACACCCAGAATAAAGGGATTTTTCCTCATTTTCAGCTGGCAGATCCCCTGTTTCTGTTCGTGCCCCTCGTGCTGTCGCTCGACACCACTGAAGGGATTTGTGCCCATCACTGATGCCCCTCTCAGGTGTCTCCTCTCGAGGGGAGCAGCCCCAGCTCCCTCAGCCTTCCCTCGGCAGAGAAGCTCCTCCAACATCTCCCCAGCCACATAAAAGATGCACAAAACACATAGAAAATTATCTGACACGGAAGAAAAGGATAGATAACAAAGAAACACCAAATTGTTGCACAGAGAAAATGACGCTCCAGCCCCCAAAAATTCCCTAAACCACCTGTGAGATTAATGCTCAGAATATTCTTTATTTGACAGGAGAAATGTTTAGAAAGAGAACAAAGAGGAAATTGATGCCAGGGCAAAATGATCTTTGTTTTTCCCACTTTTCCCAGGTGCAGTGGGAGGCCTCCCACAGAGCCCTCCCCTGTTCCTGGCTGGCTGATGGATGTCCCAGGTAATTCTGTTCCAAATAATCCCTCTGAAATCCCACAGAGTCAGGGGAGCCCTTCATGTGCTAGATAAATGGAGAAGTGGTGCCACGTTGGGAGGCCCCTCAGGAAGGGTTTTGGAGAAGTTTGGGATGTGCTGGGGGGGTTTCTCGCTCTCCATTTCCCTTTCATTCCAGGTGCTTTTCTGTTTGTGAAATGCCTCTTTGCAGGACAATTTCAACAAGAAAAGTCTTCTGCTTGCTGGAATATGATCAGTGATATTAATTAATGAAATTAATGATATTAATTGATGAAAGGTAAAGATCCAGGGTGCAGCAAACATCCTGGTGTTGGTTTCTGACCTGTGTTCATTTTGGGAGAAAAAAACCCAAAGAACGGGGTCTTTTGTGAGCCACTGATACAAACAGAGGCTTTGGGTTTGTGTCTGTGATCAGTTGGGGCTGGAAGGAAGGAAAAAGTTCTTCCAGGGAAATTGAGCTCTGGGTGGATTTGCAGGACAAGGATGGAAACCCAGGAACATTTTCCGTCGTGCTACAACTTCCACATCCCTCAAATAACACCAGGGAACGCTGGGTGTCTGATGCCCTCACACCTCTCGTGGCAAGGAGAGGATCCTGCTGGCTGGAAGCTCAGCGCTTGGGCAAAGTGGGAGGGGAAACACAACTGAAGGGATTTGAAAATGGAAATTGGTCTTCAGGAGAGCTGATGTGGGGGGAAAATGAATCAGGTATTTCTGTTATCCCGAATGGAGAACTGAGAATCACGGGATGCCAGAGTGGTTTGGGTTGGGAGGGACCTCCAGACCCATCCGGTGCCATGGCAGGGACACCTCCCACTGTCCCAGGCTGCTCCCAGCCCTGTCCAGCCTGGCCTGGGACACTGCCAGGGATCCAGGGGCAGCCACAGCTGCTCTGGCAATTCCATCCCAGCCCCTCCCCACCCTCCCAGGGAACAATTCCTTCCCAATATCCCATCCATCCCTGCCCTCTGGCAGTGGGAAGCCATTCCCTGTGTCCTGTCCCTCCAGCCCTTTTCCAAAGTCTCTCTCCAGCTCTCCTGTGGCTCTTTCAGGCACTGGGAGGCCACAATGGGGTCACTCCAAAGCTTTCTCTGCTCCAGGCTGAATTCCCTTGCATCTCCCTTCCTTTTCCTGGACTGTCCTGTCTTTGGGACTGTTTGACACCCCTGCACCAACACCACCTTTACCATTTCTCCTTTCCCTCTCTGCCCCCCACCATTATCACTCTGCCCTGACTCTGCAGAGCCACCCCAGCACATCCCTGCAGCTCCTCCCTGCCTCTGCCAGAGCTGGGAAAGGAGGGAGGGGTGTCCCAGAGGACACAAAAATCCCTCAGCTGAAGGGCTGCCGGCTGCTCTGCCTGGGAGGGCGTTTGGGTTTTCCTCCCCATTGTTCCCTGGTGGCCTCAGGTTTCCTCCCCATTGTTCCCTGGTGGCCTCAGGTTTCCTCCCCATTGTCCCCATCCTGGCTCTCAGGGGTGCCACAGGGCTCCAGCCCTGCCAGCCCAGCAGCAGGATTCATCCTGCTGGGGAGAAATCAGGATTTATCCGCAGTGTTTAATGCTTTTGTTCCACTCCGTAGCACACGCTGCTCATAAGCCATGTAAATCCAGAGAGCTGCGATTTGGAGCGACTTAAAATTAAAGAAAGAGCTTGTCATTTTAAACCCTTTTCCCCCCTTTTCTCCCTCCATCCCATTCTGTACAGCAATAATGAGGGTGACAGCAGCAACGGCCTGGCTGTCGGAGGGTGCCTGTCCCGAGCAGCAGCCAGCACCATTCCCAGCTGATCCTTCCAGGCACTGTAAAAACACTCTCAGCACTGACAGGCACTGCAGCGAAGAGCCCAAAGCCCAAGTAACCCTGTCAGGTTTTCTTTTGCTTGCACCAAATTTCCCTTTTGTCTTTTTATTCCTTCTTGGGAAGCAGCTGTGGGGCCAGGATTGAGGTTTTGGGTGGGATCTCAAGCCCGACCCCCCAGCTGCCCCCTCCTGTCAGGGAGTTGTGCAGAGCCACAAGGTCCCCCCTGAGCCTCCTTTTCTCCAGGCTGAGCCCCTTTCCCAGCTCCCTCAGCCGCTCCTGAGGCTCCAGCCCCTTCCCCAGCTCCGTTCCTTTCCCTGGACACGCTCCAGCCCCTCCGTGTCCTTCCTGCGGGGCCCAGAGCTGCCCCCAGGAGGTGCCTCAGCAGTGGGATGTCCTTGGAGAGACACCAAGATCCAGCCTCTAAAAGAATTGGACTCTCTCCATGGCCCTGAAGGGCCCAGAAATGCTCCATTTCCTGGGGAGGGGTGAATCCCTGCTCCCTGTGGGGCTGTGGGACCCTGAGGCTGCAAACAGACACACAGACACACAGACAGACACACAGACAGAGCAGATTCAGCTGTGCCTGGAGCCTGGTCCTTGCCCTTCCCCAGCTCCTCATCTCCCACCCCTGCTGAGCTGCTCCCACCCGGAGCTGGTTCCCGGCTTCCCAGCCCTGATGGGAGTCAGGCAGCTCCAGGAGCAGCTGCTGAGCTGGGCTGGGCTGTGGGGCTATCCCTGGGCCTGCTGAGCTGGGCTGGGCTGT
>VZTF01007553.1:609174-717630 GCA_013397755.1 Cnemophilus loriae | reverse complement strand
CCTCCTTCCCTCCTTCCTTCCTTCCTTCCTTCCCTCCTTCCTTCCCTCCTTCCCTCCTTCCTTCCCTCCTTCCTTCCTTCCCTCCCTCCCTCCCTGTGAAGAGCAATTATGCTTTTGCCACTTTTCCATACTCCCTTTTCCCAAAAACCAGGAGAAAAGCTGCTTAAAAGGCTGTTTACAAAATGTGAGCAGTGTCAGGAGGAACATCCAAACTCTGGTTCTCTTTCAAAGGATTGAAATTGAATTTGCAACAGAACCAAGGTGCTGAAATGTTCTGAGGATCTTTGTCCTCCTATGGAAGAAATGAAGAAAGCTCAGGTGTAGCAAAAGCTGTTCCCTCAAACCCAGCTCTCAGAGACATCCAGATGCCTCAGCACATTCAGCACAGAGCCACAGCTACAAACAGTTTATGAAATACCTGAGGAGAAGATGTGTCTGAGCGATGTGAGAGCACAATGTAAACAGTCATTAGGATATATTCACCGTTGTGCTGTCTGATCTCCAGAGGAGCCACTTCAGGAACGCTGAGCCTGTCATCTCCCAGGAAATCAAAGCTCATTGCCACGCCAGGAGCCACGAGAGCAGTTCAAACATGAACATCTCCCGGCAAAAAGGGCTCCTCATCCCGCACCGAGGAATTCAGCTCTACAGAACTCCGGGAGAACCAAACCCCCACGGCAGCATGAGCTCTGTTTGACAGGTGATAATTAACTGCTGATAATATAATTGCAGTTTTGAGGCAAACTTGGGTTTCATTAAAAACTACTCAGCATTTGCATGGCGTGGGACGGCCTCCTCCAAGAGGAATGTTCAGAGTTCAGGGACTGCTGGCACGTTTACCTCGTGCTGAACATGAGTCCCACAGGGGAAATCCAAGGGTCCCACCTTCCCATGGAGCTGGAGATGTTTTGTCACCTCCCAGGGCTTTGGCTCTGAGGGATGCAGTGGCCCAGGCAGCGCTCCGGGGAGGGAATTGCTGTGTCAGCCACACCGGCTTTGAGGAAATGCAAATTGAGGGAATTAAGACAAGTCCCTGGAGGAGCCCTTCCCTTCAGAGGGGAGGATTGGCTCTTTCCGTGCTCATGGATATCTCGGGGTGGATCAGGATAAGATATCCTGGACTTGATTGTACTCGGTGTAGGGGGACACAATTAGAAGGGAATCAGCTGATTGCCTCTGAGGGTCTGGGGCACATCTTGGCACAAAGTTACCATTGGATGTTCCAGATTCGAGAGAGGAAAACGGGCACCTCAGAGACCCCTCTGACCCCTCCCATGCCTGCCCGGGTCATCGTCCTTTAATGCTGCAATTCCTCATGGGTCGGAGCCCTTCTCTGCTCCTGCCTCGAGGCGGGCAGCACCCAGCGTGGAGCTGTCCCCAGCCCCTTCCTGTTCCTGCTGACCAGGGGTGTGGAGCTGTCCCTGACCCCTTCCTGTTCCTGCTGACCAGGGGTGTGGAGCTGTCCCCAGCCCCTTCCTGTTCCTGCTGACCAGGGGTGTGGAGCTGTCCCTGACCCCTTCCTGTTCCTGCTGACCAGGGGTGTGGAGCTGTCCCCAGCCCCTTCCTGTTCCTGCTGACCAGGGGTGTGGAGCTGTCCCTGACCCCTTCCTGTTCCTGCTGACCAGGGGTGTGGAGCTGTCCCCAGCCCCTTCCTGTTCCTGCTGACCAGGGGTGTGGAGCTGTCCCTGACCCCTTCCTGTTCCTGCTGACCAGGGGTGTGGAGCTGTCCCCAGCCCCTTCCTGTTCCTGCTGACCAGGGGTGTGGAGCTGTCCCTGACCCCTTCCTGTTCCTGCTGACCAGGGGTGTGGAGCTGTCCCCAGCCCCTTCCTGTTCCTGCTGACCAGGGGTGTGGAGCTGTCCCTGACCCCTTCCTGTTCCTGCTGACCAGGGGTGTGGAGCTGTCCCCAGCCCCTTCCTGTTCCTGCTGACCAGGGGTGTGGAGCTGTCCCCAGCCCCTTCCTGCCGCTGTGCCTGCTGACCAGGGGTGTGGAGCTGTCCCCAGCCCCTTCCTGCCCCTGTTCCTGCTGACCAGGGGTGTGGAGCTGTCCCCAGCCCCTTCCTGCCCCTGTTCCTGCTGACCAGGGGTGTGGAGCTGTCCCTGACCCCTTCCTGTTCCTGCTGACCAGGGGTGTGGAGCTGTCCCCAGCCCCTTCCTGCCCCTGTTCCTGCTGACCAGGGGTGTGGAGCTGTCCCTGACCCCTTCCTGTTCCTGCTGACCAGGGGTGTGGAGCTGTCCCTGACCCCTTCCTGCTCCTGCTGACCAGGGGTGTGGAGCTGTCCCCAGCCCCTTCCTGCCCCTGTTCCTGCTGACCACGGCTGTCCTTGGCATTGGGAAGTCCCAGCCTGGTTTTGGGAAGGATCAGAACAGAATCACAGCTTCTGCTCAGAGCTGCTGGTGCTGCTCATTGCAAAAGAGAAAGTCAAATTACCCAGATCAAGGAGAGAGGCTGTGGCCAAGACCTGAGAAGAATCAGACTCATTAACTTGCAGGTTTCCCCACCTTCTGGGTTTCCAAACATGCAAATGTTCTATAGTAAATTATGCTTCTCAAAGGTTAATTTTTAATAAGGCAGTAAATGTATTTAAACAATGATTATTAAAAAAAAAAAATGAGTGAGGTTTACAATGTAATAGGTAATTATCTTCTCCAGAACAGTTCTAACAATGCAGCTCATTCTTGTCTGCAGTGATCCTTTGGTATTTGTTTAACCTGCAGTAACATTCTTATTAAACCCAGCTGAAATCGGTGTAATTCGAGGCATCACAGCACATTTCAAGGAAAACAGCTCTGGTTCAACTGAGCTTCTTTCCCTGCTGCTTAGAGCTGTCTTTTGTGTCACAAGGACTTGTCCCCAAACTCTTGAGCTCCACCAGAAGCTGCTGCAGAGCAGTGCCCAGGGTTGGTACCTAAAGCTCAGTCCCAAACCAGTGCAATCCCCACTCTGTCCAAATCCCCCGCTCTCTGCATGGGGATTTTATCCAGCAGGGCAGGAGCTGCTCCCCTGCTGCAGGTGGACCTGGAAGAGTGGAAATACCCCGATCCAGGGGGATGAGCATCCATGCCTGCATTCAGAGCCATCGCAGAGGGTGCAGCGCTGCTGCAGCAGAGGGAGGCAGAGGCAAAGCCCTTCTCAGCACCACTCAACAAGTGGCTCCTGAGGAGAGGGGGTGAATTTCCCCTGTCCCACTTGTTTGTCCTGTGGTGACCCCACCAAGAGCTGCCAGTGAGACCTGGCAGCTCAAACTCTGCTGGTGCTGCTGTCTCAGCCTGGAGTCTCTGCGAGGGTTTTTTCCCCACAATAGCGTCTCTTTCATGGATGATTGGTAATGGAAGTTTCATTATGAGATCACAAAACACTGGGGGATATGTTAATGTGCTTCAGCGTGTAATCCAGAGTAATATCATTGCAAGGAATTGCACTTTGTCTGCAACTGAGGCAGCAAATAGGAGCTGCTTCTTTTCCAGCATTAATATCCATTGCTGAATTAATGCTTTTCTTCCCACAATCCTGGGTAAAATTGCCCAAATGTGCATTGTGCTGATTTATACAGGTACAGCCCCATTTGCTATCAACAGCGAGCACAGGGAGGGGTTTTGGTCTTTCAGAGGGATGTTGTGAAGCATTGGGGTTGCTGTAAGAATCTCAACTCTGACTTGAGAGTTGTGGGGGATCACAGAGCACTTGTAGCTCCCCCCAGGATGTTTCACCTGCTTTTCTCTGGGGGAGCAAACTTTTGGGGGCTGAGCAGGGCCCCAGCAGGGCCCCTTCTGACCTCACCAGGGGCTGCTTTAGGTGAGCAAAGTCCACCAGGAGCTTGAGCCAGGGTCACACAAGGACATGGGCTCTCCTCCTCTGGTAAACTGAAGATGTGCCCTCCTCCTGTGGCCTGTTCTATGTTAAATTTCAGAAATGCCCCCAGTCCCGTGGCCTTTTCTGTGTTAAATTTCAGGAATTCCCCCAGTCCTGTGGCTGTTGTGGTACCAAAGCCCCCCCTGGGCTCCGAGCAGCAGCTCCACTCCCATCGATTGGTGCAGCTCTGTCAGACAGAGCCTTGCTCCATAAAAAACACTGGGATTCTCAGCTGGAAAGCATCCAAGAAAGACTAAAAGGTTTCTCGAGCATATTTTATTATTTTTTGGTAGCAGAATTTCCACTCCTCCTCCCTGAAGTGCTTTATGTCTCTCTAATGCAAATCCCATCAATCCACGAACTGTCCAGCCCAACATTCAGGGAGTTCTGTATTGATCCATCCCTGATATGTGACAGCTCCAGCCATATTTCAGGTGATCAGGGAAGACTTTATCCTGTCCTTGCTCTGAAAAAGCAGAAGCACATTTGAAATTTCCCGTATTCCGTGGACAAACCAGCTGGAACTGTGAGCCACAGATGCTCATTTGACAGATGGACTCCTGGCCGTGCTGCAGTGTTTGAAATGTTTCCAAACCCACCAGATTGAATCCTGGTGGCCAACAGGTTCCCAGGAGGGACCAAAAGATGTGGAAGTTGATGTTTAAGGGTTGCTGAGCAGAAAGAAACCTGCAGAAATCTAATTAGCAACAGGCAGGTAATGAAGAGAGAGGTCTCAGGGAGTGGCTTTGCTGAAAGCTGCACTCCAAGGTGGAAAATAACTTGGATTCAGGTAGGTCAGGGAAAAGGTGAGTGCCAGGGGCCAAGCCCAGACAGGGGGGTTCTAATATTTCACTGTATTTTAGAGGAAAGCCTGGAGTCTGTAAATCTGGGAAGAGGGAAGGGAGGTCAGGCCGAGCCTTCCTGGTACGACCCCAGGTGAGAGGTGAACACAAGGCTGGTGGCAGAGGTGAACTCTGATCTCCTGATGTGAGGGGGAGAGTTTGAAAATGAGAAAACAAAGGAAGTTTCTCATGTAGCTGTTTTACACCTGCTGAAATACCAGCAAATCTTCCCCAAGTGCTTTTTTTGTCCTTTCATTTCCTACCTCTCACACAAAAGTCTCCTGTAGGCAGCACAGCCCACACAGTTCGCCCTGGGATCCTCTGGCACCTCCACAGCTCCGTTTCTAAATCACAGAATCCCAGGATGGTTTGGGCTGGAAGGGACCTTAAATCCCACCCAGTGCCACCCCTGCCATGGCAGGGACACCTCCCACTGTCCCAGGCTGCTCCCAGCCCCGGCCAGCCTGGCCTTGGACACTGCCAGGGATCCAGGGGCAGCCACAGCTGCTCTGGCAATTCCATCCCAGCCCCTCCCCACCCTCCCAGGGAACAATTCCTTCCCAATATCCCATCCATCCCTGCCCTCTGGCAGTGGAAGCCATTCCCTGTGTCCTGTCTGTCCATGCCTTGTCCCCAGTCCCTCTGCAGCTCTCCTGGAGCCCCTTTAGACCCTGGGAGGCCACAATTAGATCACCCCAAAGCTGCTTTTCTCCAGGCTGAACAATCCCAGCTCTCACAGCCTTTCCTCCGAGGATGTCATCAAACAAGCTGAGGGCACCTCTGTGGACAGGGCTTTTCTCTTGCTGCAGACGTTTCACTGTCACTTGGGGTTCAGGTGAGTCCTGCAGTGGGGGGGGCTCTGCCCTGTGACCCCTCATGGTGGCCATTCCCAAAAGATGGAAGAATCTCTGCTTCAGTAAGGAAAAAAAAAGATGGCATTTTTCCATGCCAGATTAACCTCAATGATTTTTGTGTTTGGCAAATTATCTGAGAGTCGATTTAGGACAACGAGTTTCTGTATCTCTGTCATATCCCTGTGAATATTGATGATGTCCCCCTGTAGAAGCCTTTGGATGTCCAGGGCAGACTAAAGCAGCCTCACTGTGCTCATTCCTCTCCACATAACCTGACATTTTAAGGGAAGAAAATTTACACACTGAGCAGGGCAATGAACTGGAAACAGAGGAAAACAGCACTGTGAGATCTCCTAAGGGACAGTTTGGCTGCACCTTCCCTCCCCTTCTCAGCACCAGCCACAAAAATCCTCAGTTTGAGGCCAGACCTCTGTGATGTCTTCCAAATTTTGGTCCCTTTTTAACAATTCTTGTCTGGACTCCTGCAAACATCTGGATTTCTTAAGAGACCCAGCAGGAGATGTCCTGGTGAGGCAGTTCAGTCCATGACCTTTATCCGTGTTTGTTTTTCAGCTCCCTGTTTGTACATTAAAGGAAATGGAAAAACCTTCAAGGCTTGAGGAATTAATTTTGTTATTTGGGACACGACATCATAGAAAACAGAATCTTGGAATCATGGAATCATGGAATCATGGAATCATGGAATGGGCCAGGCTGGAGGGGATCAGACAGGGTCACTGCTCCCTCCTCCCTGCTCCAGCAGGGCCGTCCCAGAGCGCAGGACTGGGCCAGGTGGGTCTGGAATATCTGTGTTGCATCTGGCCAGGGAGCAAAGGGAACAGTGGACAGCCTTGTGATGGGAAGGAATTTGGGGGTCTATCCCTGTACATCGGGAATATCCCAATTCCTTCACTTGGGGAAGGGCTGGGAAAAATCTTCCTGTTCTAGGAAGGCCTTGCTCCATTCAGCATATCCTGGAATCCCTCTGGCTCCCGAGAAACCTTGTCCTGCTGCAGGCTGTACTCGGGTCAGACATCTCCTGAGGTCAGGAGAGAAGCATTAGGGAGCAGATAGCCCCTGACAGGAACAAGTGAGATGTGCAGGCAAGGAGGATGTGCTTTATTTCCCTCCATCCTGTCAGAAATGATTGCCTTTACTGGGATCAATCCAGGCATCCTTCACAACCTGCACAGAGGACTTTGGTAGATTTATTTTCTTAGCCTGCTTGTTCAAGCCTGTTATTAATCCCCTCGTCAGCTCAGCTCACTGGAAGAAAACAGAGCTTCTTAAAGAGTTCTTACTGCAAATAGATGCCTCATTAAGGTAAACACATTAACCTGAAAACAGTATTTATGTCGAACAGACTAATGAATGCCATTCTGGGGAACACGCTTGGAACCTGCCTGAGCTCAGGTGGGGCTTTGGGCCCCTCTGAAACACCCACACACCCAAAAATTCACCCACAGTGAGAGGGAGGTGAGGAGGGGAGAGCAGGACCCCGAGTGATGCCTCTGCATTGTTAATTCTCATGGTGGAAGGAGATTTAGGGACACAGGAGCTTCCCCCAAACCCTGAGAGCTGTACAAATCTACCCAGCCCTTCTTGGGTGGTAGAAGAGAATCATTTTCTGATTTGTAACAGGAGCTTTGCTCATTTTGCCCTTCCTGGACTCATTAAAAAGGATCTTTCTCAGTGTTTGGTTTAGGTGCTCATAATGGGATTAAATCTGTTTAAGACCACCCTGAACAACCTGCTCCAGTGGAAGGTGTCCCTGCCCAGGAACTGGATGGGTTTTACAGCCCCTTCCAAACCAAACCATTCCAGGATTCCATGAAACACCCAGTGAAGGGACTGGGAACTCCCTGAAAATGCCCCAGACTTCCCAGTTTAAAAGGCTTTACTGGGGACTGGCTTTTCCTTGCCCTGCAGAGCCGGGGCCGCCTCTCCTGACACGGATTTGCTCCCACACGAGGGAAGAGCTGAGCACCTCTCACACAGGCAGGAATGTTTTTAAGCGTTCAAGGAGTGAGGACAAATTCTCTGGTGTGTCCCGGAGGTCGGGGACAGCTCCCCTGTCCTGGGTGACCTGCAGGAAGCAGTTTGAGGGCAGGGAGAAGAGCCAGGGTGCAGTGCCGGGGTTGGGCAGAGCACACTGTGAGTGCCTCCTGTGGAGCTGCCATCCCACATTAACATTCCAGGCCACAGCTCTTCCCTCCCAACGCCGAGCGCTGCTCTGAACCCAATATCATTTGAATGCAGCTCAGAAAACCTCCTGTAATTCACCCAAATCGAGAGAGAAGTAGCCAGGAGGGGCTGAAGAGAATGACAGCAGCAGTCTCATACTAACGAGGGATTGTCCTTAGAGGTGTTTAATTGAAGCCTTCTACAAAACAGGCTCAAAACTCGACGCACCAACAGCTGCACACCGGAAAAACGCAAAGCTGGGGGTTGGTAAAAGGATGTGGAGCATTTAAACTGCGAGGTGTGAATGACAATCATCTCCACTTCCCTTGGTGCCAGAGGGGGTGGGTGACCCCATCAGTGAACACTGAAGTGGTTCTGACACGCTCTTAACGAGGTCTCTACAAATAAACAGCCACGGGCCCTCTGTGCGGCCTCCAGGTGGCTCCGGCCTGGCCGTTCCTCTCAGGGAAGGAGCCATTAACGAGCTCTGCGCTCTCAAAAACGCCAATCGACAGAGCCGCGTGTCTGAACAAGCTGGGAGGCCTGGCTGGCGCTCCAGGAAACGCTGGGTAATTGGGTGGTGGCGGTGCCACACGTGCCTGGTGTCACAGGGCCACCGCTCCCGTCCCCCCGGCGCTGCCGCCGCGCCCCTCGGGCTGCAGGGCTGTACCGAACCACGGAGCTGGGGAACCTGGCCCCGAGTCGAGGACAAATTGCTGCTGGTTCTGTCACATGAATCCCTGAGCAGCTGCCAGGACCAGGCCTGGCTGATTCCACCGGGATTTTCCCTCTGGTCCACCCATGGAGGGTTTGGAGCAGGCGGTGGGGCTCAGGCTCTGGGGACAGTGGCCATGGAAACACTTTGCCAGCCACATTGCCAAATCTGAGCTTTATCTCTTAGATAAACCCACCCAGGGCTCCAGATGTGCCCAGGGAGCTGCCACTGTCTGTGCCCATCACCCCGAGGCGCCCAGGCTGTGCTCTGGCCTTGGCTGGAAATGCCAGGAGGTTAAACTGGCTCCAAAGCTGTGCCTGTGTCCAAACTGTGCCTGGGAAAAAGGGCCTGACATGATCCTGCACTGGTCCTGGAGCCAGCCCTGCCCTGGGGTCTCATCCCCAGTGCAGATCAAGGGGGCCGGACCCACACCTGGCACCTTCTGGCTGCTGTTCAGGTGCCACCTGATGCCAGCACTTCCCTCCACCTTGCCAGGGATCCAAACCAGAAGAACCAGGCTCTGCTCCTTTGGCAGCCCCCATGGGACGTTCACAGAGTAACAGGAGCATTTTTGGCCCCAGTGCTGGGCCACAACCTCTGTCCACCCCTCTTGAGGCATCTCCCACTGCCACAAGGCCCAGGGCAGCCAATCCAGCAGCCAAAATCCCAGGAGAAGAGAAGTTCAGGGGATTTTTGGGCTGTCTCTCCTGCACTATTTCTTTGGTTGCAAAGCAGCAGAGAGGATTGAGGGACCCAGAGGAGCTTCTCGAAGCGGCAGAACACAACTTTATTAACACGACTTTATTACACGCTGACTTCCCCAAGTCCTCGTGGCTGGGCAAAGTATTGCATTCCTCCCAGCATGGTTTAATTTGCCCCTCGCTCTCCCTGTGATCAGCCACTCAGCCCTCGCTAATGTATCTCATTTCCACAGGCTCTAGGTAGTGTTTTAAAAAAAAAGAGAAAAAAAAATTGATCCTTGCATGCAAAATATCCTTCTGAGCGAAGAAATAACTATCTGCAAGGCCTAACTGAATTATCCCCTTATCAATGGAAGGAAATAATCCACTTGAAACATGAAATACAAGTGGAATGAAAAGCCTTTGCAAGTGGCAGGGGAAGAAGAACACAGTGTGAGTCTCAAATAGCCCTGCTTTTCCCGTATGGAGAAATACATTTTTCTTGGAATCATTTCCTCTTTCAGTGCATAATGAAGTTTCTCAATTGCTCACCCTTCCACCCCCCTTCTAATGCAATAAAAGGGAAATAATCCCTCTATTTGCGAAAGTCCCAAGAAGAGAGTTCAGGCTGCTTGGAGCTCAGCAGGGGCACCTTCTACAGATGTTGATGAGATTTCTCCTTTGTTTTGTGGGACAAGAGTTGCATTTGCTGATTTGTGCTTCGGGGTTTAATTAATTCTCATTATTTGGGCTCTCTGGCACAGCCACGCAGATCCCCTCAGCCAAGATATCCTCAAAATCCTGCCTTTCTACATGGCTTTGCTTCTCCTTGTGAGCAGAGAAAGCCTGGAGGAAGGAGGAGGTTTATAAATAAAAGCCACAGTCCACACGGATTCCCTTCTGGGAAGGTTAATTCAGAGTTCTGGTTAAAGACTCTCGGTTCTGTCTCTTCCTGTCTCTCTCTCCTGCTAAAGACAATCCTTTATCCTTTGTAATGGAGCTGTTGAATCCCGTCAGGTCGGATCAGCGGCTCCTCGGAGCAAACAGGGACTGAGAGTTAGGCCAGAAAATGACTCAGAGCTGGCAAAGCCCAGCCAGGGCAGGACTGCAAAGCCCTGCTCTGAAAAAAGGGCTGAATCCCAACCCCAGCCCGGTGTCCTTGTGCTCCCAGAGGGGCTCACCTGCACATCCTGCCTCTCCTGGCACTTTTAAGTTGATTTTTATTCTCACTATCCAGAGGAGAACTGCAGACGCGAAAAGTTTCACCGTCTCCATGCTGAGTTTTCCAAGAGCCCGAATTAGGAATTAGCCAGGTTTGGCTCTCCAGGAGGAAACCCAGAGGGCAGGAGAGCAGTGAGCCCATCCCAGCACCGCTGGGGACAGGCTGTAGATCTTGAATTAAGGACAGCCTGCAGTGTTTATGATGCCTAAAACAAACAAACTAAATTCCCAGATAAATGAAACTAATTAAACATGCTGCTATAAAAATTAAAGCTTCCCTTGTTTGTTTGGGGATTTTTTTTTTTTTTTGGTGATTCATGGGGTTTTTTGCAGCTTTGTTTTTGTTTTGCCTTTTTTTTGTTGTTGTTGTTCTTTTCCAGTGCTGCAGCAAATCTGAGAACAGATTTGCCAACAGACTGCAGGGCTGGCCTGGCTTTTGGTCCCATGTGGAGCAAATGTTGTCACTGGGCTTTAAAAGGCTCCAGAGGAGTCATGGAATCACAGAATCATGGAATGATTTGGGTGGGAAGGGACCCTAAAGCCCATCCAGTGCCACCCCTGCCATGGCAGGGACACCTCCCACTGCCCCAGGCTGCTCCCAGCCCCAATGTCCAGCCTGGCCTGGGACACTGCCAGGGATCCAGGGGCAGCCACAGCTGCTCTGGCAATTCCATCCCAGCCCCTCCCCACCCGTCCAGGGAACAATTCCTTCCCAATATCCCATCCATCCCTGCCCTCTGTAAGTTTGACACCATTTCCCCCATCCTATAAATGACAAGGCCATCAATGGGGTTCACCACTTGGGATTTGTGGCTTTTCTCCCCCCATGAGCTGACAGAGCATCTTTGGGTGTTTGCTCCACTCTGCCTCGTCCTGTGCCAACCTGTGCCTTGGAACTGAGGAGCAGAGACGGGATCAGGCAGAGCCAGGCGAGCTCTGAGGCAGCGTTAATGGACTGGGAAATTCCAGTGCTCCCAAATGGCACCACAAGCCAGCAGATGATGGAATTGTAACCACTGCAAGTGGAATGTAAGCGGCAGACCAGGATTCACCACACGGAACGTGAACGCATCACATGCTCGGGATTCCACAACTGTAATGATTCCCAAGAGCTTTATTGCTGGGATAAAAAAGCGGCGTCCCAATCACCTGGGATTGCTGGTGGAACCTCTCCACACAGGAGCCTTTGGATTCACTCCCACGGGAGTGAGGAGTTTGCAGAGCAGCCTGGCACATTCCTGGTGTGCGAATATCTCTGCTCCAAGGAAAAGCCCCGGCATGGGGGGATGCCACTGGGGCTGCTGGGCAGGGATACCAGAAGAGATCCCCCGGACCTGAGGAGTGGCTGCCTCATCTCTGCTCACATGCAGAGTAAATAAACAGGGAGCGCAGGGGGATTTCAGGAGGCTGTGAGCCATTATCCGGGCTGTGATTAACAGCACTGCTGACAGACGCCTCGGGGCAGCAGGGAAACATGGCCAAGGGCGCTCGGCACTTCTGCACTTGGACATATCCAGACCATTCCCAACAATCCCTTTTGGCACAGCTGCTGCAGACGGGCCTAAGGAGAAGGAATTTGTCTGGCAGACTTGAGGAGAGCTTTTTGTTTGTTCTCTCTCAATTTTGTGATGCACGACCTTGGGTTAGTCCTCAGGGTGGGAGTGCAGCTCTGAACTGGGGAGAAAGATGTTTACCAGCACTTACAGACTCTTCAAGATCTGTCACCACGATATCGTTAATGACTGTCACAGCGAGAACTCCAGCCCAACGCCCGCGTCTGGTTTGTCACAATTCTGCCTGGAGAGGCTGGAGCTGACAGGGAACGAGACCCTGGAGATGCCGAGGCTGACTCAGGGCTCTTTGCACCAGGCTCTCTTGTAATTTGGCTCATGCCTGACGGCAGGACTGAAATTCCCAGTCACCAGCCAATCCAGCCATTCTGGGAGCAGAAACTGAAATTCCCAAACAGCCACAAGCCAACCCAGCCATTCTGGGAGCAGAGACCGAGCCCAGCACAGTTTCTAAAGGCTGATGGGCTCCCCACAGCCAGGCCTGGCTGCTGCTGGTTTGGGACTCTGGTGCAGCCCTGCAGCAGTGGAAAGGTTGGTGCCCACAGCTTTCCTGGGATTTCTCAGCTCTCCGGGGGATTACAGCTCCCACCCTTCTGCTCAGGTGGTGCAAAGGAGCAGCCCAGGCCCCTCCTGTGCCCGTTGTCCCTGCCATGAGGGATGAGCCCAGCACACAGCCCCTGGCCCCGCGGGTGTCACGGAGAGTTCTGCCCTGAGTGCTGACGAGGAGACAGGGCAGGGACACGTGCGAGGCTGGCAGAGCATCCATCAACACCCTCGGCTGCTCCCGGAATGAATCCACTCTCCCTTCCTAAAGTGTGGGATGAGAGCTCACCAGAATGGAGATGTGATTCTCAGGTCTGGAGCGGGGTTCATGTTTTAATTAACAGTGCAGGACAGGGAATGGGGAGGGAGTGAAAGTCCCTCCCCAGACAGGCAGAGGAGCTTTGCTCTCCCATTTCATTCCTGTTTCCATTTCCTGGAGCCAACACGGAGCAGCTCCATCTCATTTTCAGTTTCCAGCCCACAGGGCTGAGAAGAGCCGAGAATGACATCACTGGGGCAGGCACAAAGTGCAATGCTGTGGCAAAAGCTGGAATATTTCTCATTGATGGTGTCAGCCACAGCCATTTCAGCCGGAGCTGGAATTGATTGCTCAGCCCTGGGATCCGTGGAGTGCTCCAGAGGTCCTGGAAGAAAACCGTGCTTGGATTCAACCCAAACTGCAAACCACAGGGACCAGGCTGGTCCCTCTCAGGGGTTCCAAAGGCCAGGACAGCAGCAGACATTGCAAATTGCATTCGTGGGGAGTAGAGGAGGTGTGACACCAGGAACTGCCCAAATCCATCCAGGATTCAGGGAAACATTGGAAAAAAAACAATTTTGGAGGACAGAGAGGAACTGGTGGGGCTGTGGTGCTCCCGTGAGATGGGGAGGAGGGAAAAGCTCCATCTCCAGGTGGGGTCAAGGCAGGGTGGTGTTATCCTGGGATTTCCCTTTTTCCTGCTGCAGCCTCCCCACTGGAGGGTGGAGTTTTGCCCTGAAGTCGTTTCCATTCTGCAGCAGGAATTTGTGCCCAGCTGCTCCCCACACCAGGGCTCCACTTGGAGCTCCATCGTGGATTTCACCCTCATTCCCATCTCCCTCTCCATTGTGGCGATAAACGGATACATCTGGGTAATTCCGAGATGCTTTTTGAACTCCATTTGCTGACTCCTGCATTACTCACAAGTTGGTTTTTTCTGCTGTTACTATTTTAAGTGTTTTTTTCTTTTTTACCCGAGAGAGAGACAGCAAATAATTGAACAAATAGTTCTGAGATTTTCCTATTTGGCATCTTTTAAAATGAGGGTGTTTTTTCACTTCTTTCAAAGTGTCTGTGAACATTTTCATTGATAATTGTACGAAGACACCGAAATAATCACTGAAGTTTTTACATTTAATGAAAATTTAGTTATAAGTAAACAGTAAATGTCAATAGGATTCTAAATAATAACTCAAAGAGAAAAAACCAAAAGGAATTTAAAATCTATTTTTTAATAAAAAAATCTATATTTTCCGCATATTTTTGGAAAAAGAGCCACTACTTGTTAAAAAAAAAAAAAAATCAATAAGCACAACTACTCCTTCAGCCTCTGATTATCTCATTTTGCAGCCATTTTTGCCAGGGCAGAGCTGCAAAGAGCCTTCAGTTAATCAGGAAAAAATCCCAAAGGCTTAGGGTTAACTGAGGTCACTGGAATTCCAGACAGACCCGTCCTCCCCCAGGTGCTTCTGGGGGGGTTGGAAGCCTGGCAGCCCCTCCTAGATGGAAGGAAATTCCATCCCCTTGCTCCCAGCTCCCAAAGGGCTGGGAAAAGCTGGGATTTCATTCCCAAAGGGTTTTTTCCCACTACCTGTGCTGTCAATTCGGTAACTCCCTATAAACTATGTTTTTTCTCCAGCAGCATCCCCAGGGATGGAATCTCTCACCCTGGGCTTGTCGTTCCCTCTGCTGCTCCCACTGGGAGGAATCAGCTCTGGTTTAGGCTGGTCCTGGGGTCTCCACTCAGGTTCCTAAAAAAAGAGGAGTTTCTCCAGTTTGACAACTCCAGCAAATCCTGGAGCTGTGGCTCCCAGAGGCCTCAGGTCTCTCACAGGACCTGCCAGGTCCTGCAGTGTCCAGGGCAGCTAAAGGCTCCTCTGCCAGGACTGAATCCCACATTTCTGGAAGTGAATCCATCTCGGTTTTCTCCATTCCCTGTTGCTTCTCCAAGTAGGAATCACTTGGGAGTTGGAATGCATGTTCACCCTACCAGCAGCCTCTCTTCTAGACTCAAACCACCCTTTTTGGATGCCCACCTGAGGAATTTCCTCCTGGATAAACATGGAGCAATTCCCTCTAGAGGATTTCAGAGCAACCCAAGGGGGCACAGAGGTTCTGAGGTACCCTCTGGAAGCACTGTCCGTGTGCCCATCCCATCCCAGGCACCAGACAGGAGGAATTACTGCTCCAAATGCATTAAAGGCTTTTGTGTTCCAAGCTGGGAGCCACTGGTGGCTGTGATTGAAATTCCTGTCACCGTCTGAGGGGAGGGAGCAGTGCCAGCCACATGATCATCCATATGCCCGGCTAAATCCACTCCAAATTGATTAAGTTCCGCTGAAGGAGACCTGGAAATCAATCTGTTCAGGCTTGCTTGGAGAGAAATGACAGCCTGGAGGTGACACAAGTCTGTTTTCATCGCCGCCCCTCGTGGGAGCTCACATTGCGCCTCCCATGCCTTCCCCCAGGTGATTGATTCTGCTGGCACAGATAATCAGCTGCTGTTGGAATCAGTGGAAAATACTTTGTACCAACATCGCGCCTTTCTGGGGCATTTCAGGCAATTTGGGCTTTGCAGCCAAAACCAAGCAAAAAGGAAGTGTTTTTTAGGAACAGAACGAACGTTCCTGGTGTATGGATGGTTCCCAGAGGGGGGGCAATCTCCTCCCTGGGGTATTCCAGAGCCACATGGACACCCTCCTGTGCCCCGTGCTCTGGGATGGCCCTGCTGGAGCAGGGAGTGGCACCAGTGACCCTCGGGTGGTTCCAACCTGACCCATTCCACGAATTTAACATCTCATATTCCAGAATTCTGACTCAGCGCTCCCATTAATGCCCCTGGAGCTGCTGGGAGTCACCAAGGTCTGTCCAATTGTCCCGGTGACATTTCCCACCCGTGTTTGCCGCTGCTCACAGCAGCCTGGGAGGTGCTGGAGCCTTGTCCTCCGTCTGTTTTCTGCCTGTTCTGACTTCATTTGTTGAATTATCCAGTAATTCATTACAACTAAATTTCATTGGGCTTTTGGCCAAGGTTTCTCATCAAAAATGACACGAAGACAAATATTGTCGTTATTTGCCCAGCTGTGCAGCTCCATTGATATTCCCTGCAGGCCCGAGCCCGTTATCAGAGCTGAGTAACACTGATAATAAACCCATATCTCTCCCCTGCAGAGCATCCAGTGTCAACACAGGCACCTGAGCAGTGCCCAGACCTCGGGGCGGATTTAATCCCCCTCCACGCTCACTTTGTTCACATGGACTCGCTCTATAATCTTCCAATTGAACATTTTTCCAGCCAAACCCAGGCAGTTTTTTACAGCAGAACGTTCCACATGAGCGTGCTGGATTTCGTGTATTCATATTTCAAGCAGGGAACAGAAATACCCAGGCTGCTTCAATAATACATCAGGATCCTGTTCACACACTGTCAAAGCAGAGCATTTGTGTTTGTATTCCGAGTGACTTTTTGTTTAAAAGTATCTTTGTTTCCCGACATAAATATTCCTTTAAAAACACGCAACCGGAGTGGAACATTTCTCTTTCATCAAAAGAAATATCTTTATTATCCCCAAATGCCTGTTTATTAACACTCCCAGCACTGGCATTTCTATTCGTCCTTCTGCACTGCTCAGGAGCAGCAAACACAAACTCGCTGATGGAATCTACGAGTGCTGCCCGTCCTCCCAGCCCTGGGGAAGGAACAAACACGAGCTCAGTGTGAACACAACTTGCTGGGGGATTTTATCCCCCCGCTGCAGGAGGAGCACGGTGGGGGCGTTGGCTCGGAACAAATTGGTGCTCCAGGAGGAGCAGAGGGGTTGGAATACCCGACACGGGATGTTTAGAAACCACCTTGAGCGCTCTGCTGCTGCCCTGGGAGGTGGGAAAGGCACAGGACACGGAGCATCCTTTGCTCTTCCTGTACCATGAGACCACAAGAGCATCTCTCCTGTAACTCACCCCTCTAATTTACAGCTCTGCTCCCTCTCAGCACTGGCAGGCAGAAAAGAGCTGTAAACCACTTAAATCCAAGGATTTCTCTCTCCCAGCCCGAGACAGGGATGGCTGTTGTGTCCTCACTCAGGTAATTCTCATCTCCCTGTGGATGCCTCTTCGGGTGGGGGATTTTAAAAGCTCCATGAGATAATGGGATATTTTAATAGATATAATCCTCCCAAAATAATCACTTTCATTCTAAACTTTAATGGATCTGCTCCCCAACCCCTCCCCACACATCCATCTCCCTAAATTTGCGGGAATTTAAGGATAAAACATCCCCACTCCCTATGACCAAAGCTGCCTTCGCTGGCTCTGATTCAAAGAGCCCCCAAGTTTAGACTGAGATTAAATATTTTGTGTGTGTTTTAAGGGGAAAAGATTAATTGAGCTTTATTACAGGTTTAATGCCTCAGCCTCCATTTGCATTTTAAGAGGCGTGATCTCATCCTGCCGCAGAATCCCGCGCTCCGTGTTTACCGCCCGGAATTGATCCCGGCTTTGAGAGGTTATAATTAAAGCAGGCACATTAAGGATTTAATAGGGCTTCTTATTGTGAAGAAGGATTAAAGGGGTGGTAGAATTCACACTTAAATTTAATGGCTTTGATTAAACAAGGGCACAAAGGGATCCGTCGGTTCTGGCTCCTGTTCTGACCTTGGGAAAGTCACCTGGGCCCAGGGCCTGGTGTAAGCCCAAGCTCTGCTCTGAGCCTGTTCTACAGAGCTGGGCTTAACTCCTTTGCACCGTGGTCAGTTCTCCTCATAAAAGTTACAAATCCCTTCCAACTGCAGAACAGAGACCTGGCTTTTGGGATCAGTTGGGATTTCCTGGAGTTTTCTCTGGTCAAGTGCTAAGTACAAGGGACAGGATGAGAGCGAACGGCCTCAGGTTGTGCCAAACGAGGATCAAGTTGGATATTGGGAAAATTTCTTCCTAGAAAGGGTTGTCCAGCCCTGGCACAGCTCTCCAGGACAGTGGTGGGGTCCCCATCCCTGGTGGGATTTCAAAGCCCTGTGGATGTGGCACGTGGGGACATGGTCAGAGGTGGCCTTGGCACTGCTGGGTTGAAGGTTGGACTCGATGATCTCAGAGGGCTTTTCCAACCTGACCAATTCCATGAAGCATCATCTAACTCGAACAGCAGGGACAGGGAAGAGCTCAGCCGTGTGTTGGTGTCCTGAATGTGCAACTTTCCTTTAAAATGGGGAAAAATTCAGCTTTGCTCCTTTCAAAGTTACTTCTGTGAACAAGGATCCATGAAATATTTCCTTTTTCAGTCATTCCTGGTACTTTTTGCAGGATTCATCCAGAACTGGTGGCAAATCTTCAGCTGTGATGTGACACTGCACCACAAAGGGGAAAATCCAGCCCAGAACTGAGGAAATGTTTGAGAGCAGCTCAGCAAAAAGCAGCAAAATCTTTCAGCTCAAAATGTGTCAATCTGTTCCCTTCACTTCAAAAATGTCTCATGGAAACTTCTGGAGCTTCAGTTCAGTAACAAACATTCCCTTCCCACCCCAGTTTCAATGAAAATAAAGGATTGAACCATGGAGATTTGCCACAGAGGAGGAATCCCAATTTTTGCTCAGCTTTATCTGGATGGCTTCTGAATTGAAATAAGAGTGCATTGACTTAGGAACAGCTACTCCTTGGGGTGAACAGAAAAGCTCTTCTATTCCCTGTTATCCCTCTTTTCCTTTTTTTCCCCCTCTTCTTCAAATCCTGAGGGCTTTGATAGAACTGTGTGGTGTGAGGCCATGGATTGGCTTTCTGTGCATTGATTTTTAGGGCAAAATGAAAACCCAGCCTGGAAGGAACATGGATCAAAGAGCTTTTCCCAAAACAAACTCTGAGTCACTGCTTGTTTGGGCTGGGGAACATCAGGAATCACCTCTTGAAATCCACTGGTATGAGTCAGAGATGTCTCCTGGGAAGGTCTCAGCTGATTCCTGCCAGGATAAGAGCTGGAATCAGGAGGTCAGGGCAGAGATAAATGAAACAGAGTGTGGCTGCCCCTGTTCACAGGCTGCCAAACACGGGCAATTCCCTGAAAATGGGAAATCCTTCCTGAAGGGGGAACTCCACCTGAGCTCAGCTGTGCTTCGGCTCCAAAACCCCACCTGCTGATCCCCAACAGCTGCTGGTGAGATCACCTCATGGAAAACACGGATTTCCAGAACTATTCCCAGCTCTGTCAGTCCAGGGAATCAGGACAACACCTGGGAGTGGTTCAGTGCTGCTGATTCTCATCAGCTGAGCCCGTCCTGCTCTGACTCCCCCTTCCCCTGGCAGGGCCATGGGCCGGTGACCGCCTGCCTCTGTCTGCCATAAATTATTCACCTGCAGTAAGGGGGGATTAAAATTTCCTGAGGAATTGTTGGAGAATGCTGGAATGAAAGGAGATGGCAGGGAAGGGCTGAGATTTAGGGATGCAGCACAAGCCCTTGTCTGCAGCCAGGCTTGTTAAACTGCACTGATCATTTGACCACAATCATGTATTTGTAGAACAAATCTTTTTGTCTCTACCTGTGAAAAAAGCAGTTGTTTGAGGACTTTCAGATTTGAGGCCTACAAGATTTGAGGCCTGTGAGATTTCCCCACATTTGGTTCCTCAACCTGAGCTCTTTGTCCCTCATCACAACCTCTCAAATGGCCAAAGAGTTTATGAGTTTCTCGTAAAAAATGCACCATCATCACATGTGTTGAAAGCAGAATGCTAAGCATGGTCATTAATTAATTTATTAATTTATGGTACAATTAATTTTTAAAATATATCTGCCCACTTATATCACTGCTGCATGTAAATGTCCCTTCTGCAGAGCTTAGCTTTAATTTTTTACCCAATCCACCTGCGGCCTTGATTCAAAATGCGCTCAGAATTAACTTTGGGATGGAGAATTCTCTGGGAATGGCAAAGGAAGGAATTCATTTCACCTGCCTACACGAGCCTGTGGATGCACAGAGGGGACAAGAAACCTCTGCCCTGTCACACCCACACTGTTCCATGCTGGAGTTCACCAGTGAATACCATCCCATGGGAGCAGAAAGGGCTCAAAGGGACGTGGAGCTGGGAAAAACACCCAGAATCAGGTGATTTGGGGCTGATATTTTTGTTCCTCAGGTCTCTGATCTCTCCTCACGCTGCCATCTGTACAAAGCACACATTGTACATATGGGATTTTCAGTCACGCTGTCAGGGGGGAGCTGGATTCTTTCCAGTGATTTCAGCTCCTTCCCTTCAATATCCAGGAGAAAGAATGTCTTTCTGCAGAACGTTCTTGTTGGAGCATCAAAACAATGTTCCCTTCCCACTGTTTTTGTGCCTTTCTGTTGCACAAACATTGCTTTTCATCTCCCTTCTGTTTCCTGGGGCTTCTGCCTGGGTTTGCACAATTCCCATCCACGCTGGAACTGCTGCTGTCAACAGAGCTGGGCAAGCACAGCTCCACCAGCCTGGGATGGGGCTCAGGCCAGGGGAGGTGCTGGCAGCGAGGCTGAGCCTGGCAGTGCCGGGGTGGCCTGGGCACACTTTGTTACCACTTTATCAGGATCACAGAATGTCCCAGAGACTCTGCCCGGGTCTGGAAATGAACTGTCCACGTGTTTCACAGGGAGCCAGGAATGCATCCATTGGGAAGTGCTTCTCACTCCAGGTTAAAAATATTCCAGCCCTGAGCTGATCCCACAGCATGGGCAGCAGGGAAGGCATTGGGGTTCTGCCCCTGTGCTCAGGTGAGACCCCACCTGCAGAGCTGCCCCAGCCCTGGGGCCCAGCACAGGGAGTACCTGGAGCTGCTGGAGAGAGTCCAGAGGAGGCTCCAGGATGATCAGAGAGATGGAGCAGCTCTGCTGGGAGGAAAGGCTGGGAAAGCTGAGATTGTTCAGCCTAGAAAATGGACCTGGGTGACTGATTGTGGCCTTCCAGGACCTGAAAGAGCTGAGTGGGAAGATGGAGAGGGAAAATTTACAAGGGATTGAGTGCCAGGACAAGGGGGAATGGCTTCCCACTGCCAGAGGGCAGGGATGGATGGGATATTGGGAAGGAATTGTTCCCTGGGAGAGTGGGGAGGGGCTGGGATGGAATTCCCAGAGCAGCTGTGGCTGCCCCTGGATCCCTGGCAGTGTCCAAGGCCAGGCTGGACGGGGCTGGGAGCAGCCTGGGAGAGTGGGAGGTGTCCCTGCCATGGCAGGGGTGGCACTGGATGGGCTTTAGGGGCCCTCCCAACCCAAAGCACTCTGGGATTCTGTGATTTAAAAATGGAGCTGTGGAGGTGCCAGGGAATCCAGGGGTGGGAGGAGGCGTTTGCTTACAAGAACTTCCCAGCCTTGGAAATGAGAACAGAGATGGGAGGGGATCCTTTGGGACACCTCGGAGACAAGGCCAGCAGCAAGAGCCTCTGAGAGCCACGGTCACCCCTGGGATGAGCATTCCCTTGCCCTGCCGGCAGCCCCGGCCACTCCTCCCACCCACCGGTGCCACAGAGGAGGAGCAATCCTGCTAAAACCTAAATAGAGGCATTTCTGGGGAACTGGAGGGGAAAACAACACCCCAGACAGCGTTTGTGGAGTCCATAAATCCACGTGCTGATAAATTACCATGGAAAGTGCCTCGCACACACACAGAATCCTCATCCACAGGGGCAGCTGATGATAATGACTGCACAGGTTGTTGCTACCAGAGCACAACCAGTCTATTTTTCTCTTTTATGACTCTCCATTCTCAGGAATGCATCCATCAGGAAAAGAACTCCTGTTTAATGCTGAGTTCCTTTGGTGGGCAGCCAAGTGGCAGTGCCACGTTGGCTGTGCCTGTGGCTCAGGAGCTGAGCTCGAGATTAACAACAGCTTTGCTGCTCTGCCTCCTCCTCTGTGCCGGGCTCTGGACAAGCTGCCACTCATTCATTCGTTCATTCATTCATTCCCATTTGGTGCTCACGGGGTGATAAATCCCCTCCTGCTGGCTCTCATCCCAAGAATTAGCAGAGAAACTTCCTGCTGCTCGTCTGTGCTCCTCTCCGAGATCGTTTGAGGTGATTAAACGGGAGCTGAGCAGTTGCTTCTGATCATTCAGACCTTCTGCCCCTGCTCTGGGTGATTTCTTCCAACCATATCCATGGGGATTAGGAGGAATGTTGGCATCACTGCTGCCTTCACTGCTGGTTTGCTTAATTAACAGCTCTCGTTTTGGACTGGTCTGCACAAAAAGCTCCCTGGCTTGGGTGAAATGGTGTTTAAAACTCCGGACCGTTGTTCAGCAGCAGGGTGTGATGTCCAAAAGCACTGAGAAAAGAGCCCTGGTGGGCTGTTCATCAGCCTGCTCTGCCAGTGCCATGTTTTGGATGGATTTTGGATGGGTTTTTGATGGATTTTGAATGGATTTGGGGTATATTTTGGATGGATTTTGGATGCTGATTCATCACCCCCAGAGCAGGGACCAGCAGGGCCACCCTGTTTGAAGCGCAACTTGAGCAGCAGCGTGACAGAAACGCCTCCAGCCCAGTGGCCTCCACAGCCCCAAGGGGTAAGAGAAGTAAGGAGCTGGAGGGGCAGCTCCAGCTCCTGAATGCATCCAAAATTCATCCCAAAAACTGCTTTAACAAATCATAGAATCACAGAATGGTTTGGCTTGGAGAGGACTTTAACCCTAACCCTAACCCAGTGCCACCCCTGCCATGGCAGGGACACCTTCCACTGTCCCAGGCTGCTCCCAGCCCCGTCCAGGCTGGCCTTGGGCACTGCCAGGGATCCAGGGACAGCCACAGCTGCTCTGGGCACAGTTCCAGTGCCTCCCCACCCTCACAGTAAATTATGAGTTTTCTTTTCCTTTTATTGGATTTTTCTGTGGCATTTCATGTTTTTCTTCTTCACCTTCTGCTGTCTGGTCACCTGTATAATATTTTTTTGCTGCTCTGGGAGGGCTGTGAGAAGCTGATGTTTTGCAGAGGAAAGCTGTGACTTCCCTGGACACAGAGAGATGAGGAGCTGGGGATGATGATATGGATCATTATCAGGAGGCTTGCAGGAGAATAATGGGAGCTGACAGTGGTGGATTGGAGAAGATGTTTACAAGATAAATAACAGCAACAATTTTATTGGAGCCACTGACTTAGAAATAAGAACAGGGATATTTTTCCAGCCAGGAGATGACACATTTTATGCTGGCTCCCAGTTCCATGTGCACATGGCACAGCACTGGGGTGAGGCTTCTCTGCCTTCTTGAGCAGAGTGGGTTTATTTTATTTTATTTCCAAGCCAAGAGGAACTTTGGGATGAGCTCCTGCTCCTGCTGCTGACCCTCAGCTGAAGGAGACAAACCAAGCTCAGCCCGTGGAGCTCCAGGTCCTGCTCTGACTTGGACAACAAACAGAACTCTCTGCTAATGGCTCAGGTGTGTCCTGGATCTGTGCTCCAGCCAATGTTTTATTAAATCCCAGCTGCAGGACAGAGTGAAATCTCAGCCAGGCTGAGGCAGAGCTGAATTCTCTGTTTCACAAAGGTCAGAACCTCAGGCTATTTTTTTATTATCGTTGTTGTTGCTGCTTCTCGAATCTCTGAAGCCAAGGTCAGTGACCCATCATGCTCCTTGTACAAATTCCCCTCTCTGCTGCTCGGTGCTAACACAGGACTGAGCCCTCCAGGCCTCCCAATTTCTGAATCATCCTTATTCTGCCTGCAACCTTCTCCTCCTCCCAAAACATCACTGTGGGATCAGCAGAGAACTTAAAGATTGTTGAAATGTAGGAGTGAGTGGTTTATCCACTGTCCTGGATGAGCAATGCTTAAAAATGCAGTTTTTACATGGCTTTAAATGTATTTTATGTTGGAATCTACTTTATGTGGCCTTGCTTTGCTGTGGTTCCTCAGCCATTGGATTTGGGATTGTCCTATTCCATCCCATTCTCTGCCTCATCTCCTCTTCATTAACTTCACCTCCACAGGGTTCAAGAATGTGTGATCCTGGACAAGAAAGGAGCAAAAATTCTAAAAATTCTAATTAAAATCCCAATTGACAATCAAGGAATCCTGGAATGGTTTGGGTTGGAAGGGACCTTAAATCCCATCCAGTGTCACCCCTGCCATGGCAGGGACACCTCCCACTGTCCCAGGCTGCTCCCAGCCCCGTCCAGCCTGGCCTTGGACACTTCCAGGGGTCCAGGGGCAGCCACAGCTTCTCTGGGAATTTCATTCCATGGCCTCACCACCCTCACAGAGAAATATATCCACTCTCACCTTGCTCTCTGTCCATTTAGTGTGTTTATTAATTTATTATTTATTGTGAGAAAAGATCTTATAAAAGGCAAAGCAAATCCAGCACGTTCAGCTTAGAAAAGAGAGCTGCAAGTAACCAGTGCAGTTACTGGTTGGAAATGGGTTAAAAGCCCCCAAGCTGCAGCTCTCCCTCCCAGCTGGGGGTTGGACCATCTCCCTCGGGAGCTGGGTGGGAATTACCTGCCTGGCTGGAGACAGCCCTGGTGCAACTCCCGCTGCTGTGAAGCAGGACGTGAACAAGGTGTCAGTAACAGCTCCTTTGGCTGGAAAATTCCTGAGGTAGAACAGAGCTGACAAACTCTGAGGCAGCTCCGTGCAAAGCAGGATCAGGTTATTGCGCTGAAGGAGCCGCAGCAGCATCCCAGGGGATGAGCTGAGGGGGAAATTCCTCTGGAGGGGTCTGAGGAGCCACAGCACAACTGCAGCTTTAGCTGCAATAAAAACAAATGACTGAATATTCTCTCCGTGGCTCAGATCCTTGTGAGCCGAGCCGGGAACACCCCAGAGGCTCCCCTTGCCAGGCACCATGGAATGGCCCCTCTGGAAAGGTGAGTGACACAGAATCCCAGAATTAACAGGGTTGGAAAGGACCTTTGGGATCATGGGGTCCAACCTGTGACCCGACACCCCCTTGTCACCAGCCCACGGCATCGAGTGCCACATCCAGGCCTTCCTTAAACACGTCCAGGGATGGGCACCACCACCTCCCTGGGCAGCCCCTTCCAGTGCCCAACCAGCCTTTCTGGGAAGAAATTCCTCCTGATGTTCAGTCTAACCCTCCCCGGCACGGTTTATTACACCCCAGTTTCCTGAGCCCAGCTCCTGAATTAATCCAGGCCCTTTTGCAGCTCCCATTTCGTTCTGGGCCGGGTTGTCGGTGTTTTGCAGCCCCTGGTGACATCCTGAGCACTGCTGGGGACGCGTTCTGCTGCTCTGCCCCTTCGGCTGTGGGGAAATGAAGCTGGGTCTGGGCCTGTCCCTGGAACTCTGCTGCTTATGGAGATGGGAGAGGTTGGGATGCAAAGCCAGAGGGAAACTTCTCTTTCCAACAACCAGCCAGATGTGTCCCTCACAGTTTCATCACTGGAACTGATCAGCTCCATCAGCCACGGCTGCTGTCAGTGACCAGGGACCTTGGTGTGGGGGACGGGCAGAGAATCCCAGACTGGGATTCCACTGCACCTTCCACCATCCCAGGATGCTCCAGCTCCATCCCTTGGACACTTCCAGGGATGGGGCAGCCACAACTTCCCTGTGCCAGGGCCTCTCCACGCTCCCAGGGAACAATTCCTCCCCAAATCCCATCTAAGCCTGCCCTCCTTCAGCTTCAGTCGCACCCATTCAGTTCCTGGGGAGCAGCGCTGGTGCCTCACAGACATGGATTTGTTCCTTGGAAGGAAGGAAATAGGAAGGAAGGAGAGGAGAATGTTTGGAAAGCATTTGGGGAGAAATAGGGGCACACAGGAAAAGAAGGACCAAAGTCGTGTCTTTCTTTCTGCACCTTCCCCAGCGTGTTTTTCCAAAGCTTTTCCTATTTCTCCTTTAACATTTTAATTAAAAGCATCATCATAATCATAACAACTGGATGATGAGTGTGTTTGTGGCTGACTTGAAATAACTCCATCCCCAGCTGATAAACTCCAGGGCTGAACATTCCAGCACCGCCTTTTAGGATTTATTTTGTCTATGATGTGGTTATTGCAGCCCATAAACAAGAAGCATCCTCAAGTTGCCATTATAATAAAACTGTTACAATGCACTGCTTTTTATGTAGGAATTAGGGAATGTGCTTTTGCATGACTGGAAATTTATATATTTAGTTCACAGATTTATATGGAGATTTTTTACAGGAGTTTTTAAGTGCAAAACTGCTGTGCTTGGGATTTGTGAGCACAGGGCCCTGTGCTGGGCAGGGAAATGAAAAATCTGCTCCAGAGTCACCTGGGTGCTTCAGAATCCTTGGGGGAGAGATAATTACAGAGGAAATTATTGTTTCCTGGATAAACAGGGATTTCTTCCATCCAAAATTCCTTCCTTCCACTGAATAAGACTGGAGAAAAAGCAGGAGATGTCCTGTTAGTAACGGAGTTTGGGCATCTGGATATGCTGAATGCATTCCCACCTGCAGAGCTGCACCAGGTCTGGGAATTCCAACAGCAGCAGGACCTGGAGCTGCTGGAGAGAGCCCAGAGGAGGCCCCGGAGCTGCTCCAGGGCTGGAGCCCCTCTGGAGCCAGGCTGGGAGAGCTGGGGGTGCTCACCTGGAGAGGAGAAGGCTCCAGGGAGAGCTCAGAGCCCCTGCCAGGGCCTAAAGGGGCTCCAGGAGAGCTGCAGAGGGACTGGGGACAAGGCATGGAGGGACAGGACACAGGGAATGGCTTCCCACTGCCAGAGGGCAGGGATGGATGGGATATTGGGAAGGAATTGTTCCCTGGGAGGGTGGGGAGGGGCTGGGATGGAATTGCCAGAGCAGCTGTGGCTGCCCCTGGATCCCTGGCAGTGCCCAAGGCCAGGCTGGACGGGGCTGGGAGCAGCCTGGGACAGTGGAAGGTGTCCCTGCCATGGCAGGGTGACACTGGGTGGGCTTTAGGGTCCCTTCCAAGCCAAACCATCCTGGGATTCCCCAATCCTCTGCAGGAACTGGCAGCACCCAGGATCCTTCGAGGGCTCCATCAACCAGGATCCCTTTCCAGGCGCTGCTTTCCAGCCCCTCCTTCCCCACTGTGTCTGCACGTCCAGGATGTCCCAGCCCAGGTGCAGAATCCGGGCCTGTCCCTGGGTAGCTCCACACAATCGGTGATTTCCCATTCTCTGATTTGTCGAGGTGTCTCTGCAGGGCCTCCCTGCCCCCAAAGGAGCCAACAGCTCCCGGATTTGTGAACTTGCTCAGTGTCCTCCCAGGCCCATGTCCAGCTTATTTATGGGATGCTGAGGAGCGTGGGCCAAGGATGGAGCCCTGTGGGACCCCACGAGTGACCAGTGCCAGCCCGATGTCACCCCAGTGTCCCTCACACGTGGTCAGGGACACCAACACGACCACAGGAACCCCTGGAGCAGCAGGGATTCCTCTGCCATCCACCAGTGGAGCCATGGAATATCTCAGGCTCAGCAGGTTCCACCTGCACCAGGCAGTTCCCGTGCAGGGAAGGGCTCCCGAGGGAGGGGAAACCTCAGGAAGAAAGCGCAGGAGAGCTGTGACCCAGGGGGAAATCTGGGGTGGGAGTTCCAGACGTGGCTCCTGTCAGCTCTGCGAGTTCAGCACTTTGTGTGAGGGTTCTGTGCTTTGCTTTCTTGTGCACAAACGTGGGGTTAGTGCTGTTCCAAGAGCGAGCAGTGAAAGCCACAGGGTAATTCAGGGCTCGGTGGAAATATTCCAGTCAATATTTCCAACCCAAGTGCCAATTTTCGTTTAGCTGAGATTTAAAATATCAGTGTGCATTTTTCTGTGGTCTCTAAAACAAGAGGGAAAGTAACTTGAGCAGCAACTTCCAGAGAGTTAATTTGCTGTCATTTTCCTGAGCCGTGTAATTTGATTTTTAAAAATTTGATTTAGTTAAAAAGATGGGAGAGAGAATTTAAGAAATAATTTCAAAATGGAAACAGTAATTTCATCCCCAATTTCCAAATTACCCTGAAAATGCAGATCTTGGCTCTATCTGGGGAAGGACTGAAACCTTTCATTAGAAATGACATCTTCCCGTAACAGGAAAATTAAGAAATGCATTATTTCAGTGAAACTCCAGTGTTCTGTGGGAGCTTTTGCTGTTTGAGATGCTGGGAGCATTGTCCCATTCCGTGGAGCTCCTGGCTGTCCTGGAGGAGCTGGGGTAAGAATAAAACAGCCAAGGAATAACATCCCCCGTGCCCTGAGCTGATCCCAGTGGGCAGCAGGAAAGGGACTGGGGTTCTGCCCCTGTGCTCAGGTGAGACCCCACCTGCAGAGCTGCCCCAGCCCTGGGAATTTCAGCATCAGGACCTGGAGCTGCTGGAGGGAGTCCAGAGGAGGCTCCAGGATGATCAGAGAGATGGAGCAGCTCTGCTAGGAGGAAAGGCTGGGAAAGCTGGGATTGTTCAGCCTGGAAAATGGACCTGGGTGACTGATTGTGGCCTTCCAGGACCTGAAAGAGCTGAGTGGGAAGATGGAGAGAGACAATTTCCAAAGGATGAAGTGACAGGACACAGGGAATGGCTTCCCACTGCCAGAGGGCAGGGATGGATGGGATATTGGGAAGGAATTGTTCCCTGGGAGGGTGGGGAGGGGCTGGGATGGAATTCCCAGAGCAGCTGTGGCTGCCCCTGGATCCCTGGCAGTGTCCAAGGCCAGGCTGGACAGGGCTGGGAGCAGCCTGGGACAGTGGGAGGTGTCCTTGCCATGGCAGGGTGGCACTGGATGAGCTTTAAGCTTTTCCAATCCAAACCATTCTGGGATTCTGTGTTGAAACTGGGACACTCCACACTCATTTGTCCCAGAAAACCAGTCCAGCCTGGATGATCTGACATCCATCAGTGGTGTGGACTCCATTCTCAGTTCTGAAACTGCCACCGAGTGATTTCTATTGAAATGAACTCATTTCTCCTCACATTTATTACGTTCTCAAATCTTTGGGCAGCTCTTGAGAAGCTCTGGGTCCAGGAAGATGAACTGGCAGGAGCTGAGAGAGCAGAAGGTTGTGGTGCCCTTCAGAGGGCCCAAAACAGGCTGGGAAATGGGGATGGAGGCACCTCCTGGAGCCCAGGGAGGGGAAATTTGGCTGTTCCTGATCCCTGTGCTTGCCGAGGAGAACACACAGGAGAGGTGGGATGATGGACAGAGCGAGTCCCAGGAAAATACCCCAGGATTTTGGGTGTCCAACACCAGCAGCCAAACGCTGCCCAGACCCTGCTCCAGTGTTCGGAGGGTGGTGGAAGGGCCAGGAATTGCAGATGAATCACGGCAGGATAATATTGCCACAAATCAGCAGCGCTGGGCTTTCAGCGCCGAGGGGATGATGGAAAGCTCCAAACTGATTTATCCCCCGGCGATCCATCTCCCCTGCCCCGCTCCCCAGCCCATTAATCACTGGAGCCATCCAGCAGGACCCTGTGTTTCCTGCTCAAAGCCACCCGCGGCGGCTCAGGGCCCATCCAGCACTGGGATCAGGCAGGGAATGAGCAGAGTTCTGGAGCAGCAGCCTCCGCCTCCCTCCCACCACACCTGGAGCTCTTTTCCCCACTCTCCCCTGCCCACTCCAGGTTTGGTGTGGGGGATGGAGCCAGGAAGAGCAGGAGCTCAGCTCCAGGGAGAGGAAAGTTCCAGTTTTTATTCTTCTGGTGTTACAGGAGGGAAAGAACAACTCTGGGAAGCCCCAGAGCAGCAGGAATGTGTGGGGGGCGTTATCCAACGATTGTCACGTTCCCTTCTTGCCATGTTCCCATCAGCTGAGGGGTTCCCTGCTCTTGCCCTGCACAAAGCACAGCTCAGTCTGCCCGGATATATAAAGCACATCCCTCTGAGGGGGGGTTCCTCTGCACGAAGTCATGGATTTATTTTTAGGTGTGCAAACGTGAGCTAACCACTACCAAATCTTTGTGAAGCCAGAGGGGAGGAATCAGCTCCCCCAGCAGGAGCTGTTGCCATTTCAGCCCAGCTCAGCTGGGGCAGAATCATCTCCTTTGGAAGGGCCACTGACTGATGGACAAGGGATTGGTCAAACCTTGGACTTGATGATCCTGGAGGTCTTTTCCACCCTTAAATGTTCTGTGGTTCTGTGGTTCCAGAGGAGTCTCTGGCAGACGGAGCTGCACATCCCTGTCCAGCACCTAAAACGAGAGGAGATTCATTCCGTTTATTTTCTGAGTGCTTTGTTGGACTTCACTTGAATGTTCTACCAGTGCTTGTCAGGAAGAACAGAAACCCTCCCAAGGAGCTCTGCACCTTCTCAAGGTGGGAGAGGGATCAATTCCTGGCCTTGAAGGCAGCCCTGGAAGGAGCTCCCGGCTGCCTCCTTTGGCTTCCCAATTAATAAGGGGGAAATGACACTCAGAGAGATGCTGTGTGCCTTGGCTTAGTCCTTGGGAACCAGACATTCCTCATGTTTTCGTGGATTCACATATCCAGGTCTCTCAGTATTGACCATCCCAGAAGAAAATCCAACTGTTGCTGCACAGACTCTGGAATTTTCCAAGGGATGTGAAAGCGTTGTGCCTTCAACAAACCCATCAATCACCGTGGGTACAGCACAGGGTGGGGTGATTCTTGTCAGCTCTCATTAATTTGAAAAATAAAAATGAAGCTTTGAAAACATTAGGGGAAATATGAATCAAATAATCATTTGAAAATGTGCAGCACAATAAATCCAAAGTGTTTGTCTGACAGAGAGGATTTGAGCAGTTTGAGTGATCAGCTGCAAATTCGCAGATCATAAAAATCATAAACAACTGCAGGAACAAGCACTGAGCTTAATCAGTGTGGCTGAGGGGGCAGTGACAGGGACAAAGGCTCCTGTGTGTTTTATTTGGGGTCTCACCGGCGCACGAGGCGTGGCAGGGAGGTGGGAAAGGAGCGCATCCTTTCGGATTTGCCCAGGCATTCCTTGCTCTGTCCTCTGCCTCTCTCAACCAGTCTGGCTGGCTGGAAAACCCCAAAACAACAGCATTCGTGCTGTGCCCCAAACAGTGCTGGGGCTGCCAGGTGCTTTGCGGGCAGGAAGGGTCACAGGGCCCGGAGCAGCTGAGGAGCAGCAGGAGTGCCTCAGATCTGTGTTTGTGTCACCCCTGCCACGGGCAGGGACACCTCCCCCTATCCGAGGTGGCTCCAAGCCCCGTCCAGCCTGGCCTTGGGCACTCAGGGATCCAGAGGCAGCCACAGCTTCTCTGGGAATTCCATCCCAGCCCCTCCCCACCCTCACAGCCAGGAATTCCTTCCCAATATCCCACCCAAATCTCCCCTTTTCCGATTTGAAGCCATTCCCTGTGTCCTGTCCCTCCATGCCTTGTCCCCAGTCCCTCTGCAGCTCTCCTGGAGCCCCTTTAGGCCCTGGCAGGGCCTCTGAGCTCTCCCTGGAGCCTTCTCCTCTCCAGGTGAGCACCCCCAGCTCTCTCAGCCTGGCTCCACAGGGATCACGTCCAGTCTCAGCATTGAAGTGACCCCAGTACCAGCTGAGCTGAGCTTAAGGGTTCTCTCACCCCCACCCTCTGTGGCACAGCTTTAAGGCGCCCCTGGAGCTTGCAAAGCTCCACCACAACCCTGGCAGGGAAATTTGGGGCGGGGGAATCCTCTCCTGCCCTTCCCCCCTCTGTGGAATCGCTCGTTGTCCCATCAGGGCACTCGGGAGCAGCAGAGGCTGCGAAGGCAGCTGGGCAGGTTGTGTCCACGTGGGCCTCCTTCCTTTATTAACTCTGAGATAATCTCGGCCTCTCCCTGCCCAGACAGGTATTAATATTCCACTTGGAGCGGCGCAAGGGAAATCGATGGAGCGGAAAGCTCTGCGTGCTGTTTGTGGCAGCAGCGAGGATTCCTTTGTGACTCCCGGTGTGACAGACGGGCTCCCGGTGACTCCCGGTGTGACAGACGGGCTCCCGATGACTCCCGGTGACTCCCGGTGTGACAGACGGGCTCCTTGAGCTGCTGGGGGAGGCCTGGCCAGCAGAACGAAGATCCTGACTGGGAGCGGCCGGGACAGGTTCCATGAGGGCAGCGGTTTTAGAGGAGGCATCCATGGGAGAGAGGCGGCTTTGCAGCACCCCCTCCGCGCTGGCCCAGACCGGGGCAGGGCTGGGGACACTCAGGGGGCTCTTTGTGAGTGCTCCAGGTCCCTGGGAATTGTGGTGATGGTGGCAGTGGCAGGAGCTGATCAAATCCCACTGAGTTCCCGTTCCTCTGTCCTGGTGAGGGAGGGAATTCCCACTCAGCCCATCACAGCTCCAGAGTGAAATCCATTAATTGAACTCACTGCTCGTTAAGCCAGGCTGCCTTGATTGCCTGAGTGCTGCCTTGCATGCTCTGAGTGCCCAGGTGGGTTTGGGTTAATGAGCGGCCTGGGCTGGCCTTGCTTTAATGAACACAGGCCCAGGCTCCCCCAGACCCTCCACGAGCTGTACAAAGCACCACAAAGGAACCTTGTAAAAACACCCTTTGCTCCTCTTAATGTGAATTTTTCCAACATAAGGGCACGCCGACCTTTAACACCTCCGGCACCTCCAGCAGCTCCACCTGTGTTATTTCCTTTATTATTCATTAAGAAAATTCCATCTGAGTCGTGCCTGGATTCCAACCAGTTCTGCCTCCTTCTTGCAGAGACCAAAGTAGCCTCTTCAGCCCTGGGTCTGAATTCTGAGGTGAGGTTTTGCTGAGCTTTTAGAAAGATTTGCTTTTCTTCACTGGTGTCTGAACATTAAAGACAGGATTCAGTGGGATTGAACCAAATCCACCTGCTTACATTTGTGCCTTCAAACCTGCTTTGTTTTCTGCTTGCCTGCTGAAATCAATGACCCTTCCCAGCTGAAACGATGCAGGAAACACTTACTAGAGAAGTCCTTCTGTTTTAGAGGAACAAACTGCACAAAGGAAGCTGCGGGAGGCTCTGCTGGCATTGGGCTCTGCCTGCTCCCACCTGCTGGGGAGGTAAAAATTCTCCAGTCAAAAGCAAACCACGTTAAATTTGAGAAATACAGTTAAAAGTGGAGTTCCCATCTCATCCCCTGCCCAAATTCCCAGCTCAGGCCCTGGCAGAGAGCTGCAGGCTGCTGTGAAATACTGCAGAACACCGAGCATTTATTGACCAAACCCAAGCCCAGGTCCAAGAATATGAAGTTTTATTGATTTGTTTGCTTGTAGCCAGTGCTTCCCCCTAAAAGCTGCAGCATGGCCGTGATTTGTTTTCATCTCCAACTTTTATATCTCTATTGATTTAGGACAGGCAGGAACAAAAAGGAGAATTCAAGTTGGGCCTTCAGATCTGTCCTTTCTTGTGTTTGCCAAGAGCTTGAGAGCTCTGGGGGAGAAATATAAATTTATAAGCGCAGTTATCAGGGTATCGTTGCTAATGCACGGTGCAAAACGCTCCCAAGCAATTCATTAAAGATGCTTTTTGTATCCCAAGGAAAGGACACGGCCCATCCCTGTGCCAGCCAGACGTGGGTAAGGTCACCTTATCCACGGACAGATCCGGAGAGCAGCACAGGCCTCCCAAAACGTGCTTCTTTAAGGCCCTCAGTTCTTCAGGAATTGTGGGGCCACCCACAAATACAGAAAAATATGGACTTTTAATGTATAGACACACAAAAATCCTATAATTAGATTCCAATCAAAGTCACGGCGCTCCTGTAAGGCAGTTTATTTATTCAGATCAATGAGCACGAGCCAATGTATTGATCCAGTATAGAAAATGTTATTTGCTGGAAGATTTCTGCTATGGATGGCTGGGAAAAGAAATCGTGTCGAGGGTAAGGATGGATTAAAGCATCAGGTGGGAAACTGCCCTCAGTGGAGCTCTCCAGGTTCTGTCCAGAGGAAAGAAATGAACCCTGACTTTGTTCCACAGAGGTTTCAAGTTCTCTTTTCTCTCCGCTGAAGAACAAACCCAGGATATTTTCTGGCACATAATTTTGCAGATCTCTGTTTTCCTGCCATCTCTCTCTCTTTCCAGCACTTTCTCCCCCTCCAGCTGCAGAAAACTCCTCATCCTCACGCCCAGTATGATTCCCTAGGAGAAGCTGGCTCCAGCAGCACAGCAGCTTTTGGTGACAGGACACTGAGCAGAAACGTTCTGACCATCAGGGTTCCCACTGCAAATTCCAAATGCTGCCCACAGCCTCAGGGAAATCCCAGGGAGGAATTCTGCCAGCTGGTGAACCAGGGCGTGAAACTCTCCATTTGGAATTCTGCCTCCCAAAGACTGAGTACAGAACTAAAGCCGGGAAAAGAACTGCCCCCTCCTGCCAGGGAGCTGTGCAGAGCCACAAGGTCCCCCCTGAGCCTCCTTTTCTCCAGGCTGAGCCCCTTTCCCAGCTCCCTCAGCCACTCCTGGGGCTCCAGCCCCTTCCCCAGCTCCGTTCCCTTCCCCGGGAAGGTGCCTCAGGTTGGGCCTGAGCAAACCCCAGAAGGGTAACTCACACTTTCCTGCCCGAGGGAGAGGCACACACAGCTCCTGCTCTGCCTGGTAAGGTTGTGGTGTCCAGACCCCACGGGCAGCCTGGAAAACCTCATCCCACCAATTCCCTCAGCTTTGCAAATGGAAATGTCAGCTCTGATTCCCGGGGCTGGCACAGGAGAGGGAAGGTCTGGGTGCAGTGACTGCCAGTGACTCTCAGAGCTCTGCTCCTTCCCAAAATCTGTGCCAAACAAGCTCCTGCGGCATTCCAACAGCTGGGACGGGCCCCACTCCATGGTTCCCGTGCCCTTCCAGCTCTGCTCCTTCCCAAATCCTGTGCCAAACAATTCCAACAGCTGGGACAGGCCCCACTCCGAGGATTCCCTGCCCTTCCAGCTCTGCTCCTTCCCCGTGAGATGCCAGCAACATTCCCAGAGCTCTGAAAAAGGGGAATGTTGGCATTTTTCAGCCCAAGCTCCCAGGCTGGATCCCTGTTGCCAAAGGCCAGGACGTGGCACATTCCAAGGTGCTCTGCTGGAAGGGGTTGTTGGAGCACAAAGCTGCCTCTTTATCCTGGGCAGCAGGTGCACAAACCTCCATCCAAAAAATATTTGCATGGAATTGGCATCACCTGCGGAGGCAGAGCCATTGTTTTGGGGTGGGAACAAAGGAAATGGGAATATTCCTCCCTGCTCAGGCCGAGCAAATGGCCACTTTTATAACCCCTCTCTGCTAATCCACCACATCCAGGCCAGCAATCAGTGCAGACTCTGTTTTTCATCGTGGTGCTCGACGCAGAAAAAAAGAATAAAAATGAAGTGAGACAGTATTATATTTCAATTAAAATGCCATGAAATTTTTGGCTGTGGTTTTTAATGTGATAATGTTAATTAAACCGAGCTCTCGTGTTCTGAAGTCTTATAAAATGTCTTGGAAACGGATAAAAAATAATAGTAGGAATAAAATTGGGCTATTTATCTACCCTGAGATTAAAGGGCTTCTTGTTTCCTTTGTGAATTTAGATTTCCAGAATTAAATGAGTGTGAAGTAATGATATTTTTCAGTAGAATCATTATCATTTTTATGGCAGTGGAATGTGTGCAGCATTTCACTGTTATTGTACTTAACTCACCTAATTGGGCCTCTCCTCTCCCTCAGCCGTGGGCTGTGCTCACATGGGGAACAGGCCCCAAAATTCAGCCTTTTCCACCAAATTCTTGCCAGTCTGATTTTTCTGGAAGCTCTTCTCTCCTGGGAGGCTGCACGCAGTTGGTGCAGAGCTGTTTTTGCTTAAATATCCCTCAGAATGGCCCAAAAATGCTTTTTAGCCTCTCCACAAGGCCTGGTTTTGTAGTACATCCATATTTATGAAGTATAATACATTAAAATATACCTAAAACACAGTTTATTATATAAATATACAAGATGTGAACCACAAGTGGAGTCCCCAGCATGGCCAGGCCCAGGTGTGGAGCAGAAACGGGGATATCTGGGGACAAATCTGTCAAGATCCTTCGGATGAAGTAATGACTGCTTGGAATTGCACTGGGAAAAGTGAATAGGGAATATTGAGGTGCTGCTGTGGGCACAGAAACAAAAACCTGCCACTGAAATTACCCTGGCACAGCAGAGCAGCTCCAGGGCAGGGCTGGGACACTGTGGAAAAGGCTTGGGAAGAGGGAAAAGCTCCTGATCCAGATCCCAGCCTGGCCAAAGTTTCTGCCGGACTGGGCCCTGACCCCTGGCACTGCCCAGCCTGGCTCTGGCACTTTGGGCACATCCTGGGCACAGTTTGTGCCCTGAGGCAGAGGCTGCAGAGGCAGCTCCTGGTGTGGGCACAGCCAGAGGCACCCAAACAAGGACAAGTCCTGGGCATTTCCAGGCATTTTGTTCACATTTTGAGGCCGCTTTCCCACACGTGTGAGGAGGGCAGAGAATTCCTGCAGGGCAGCGCTGCCCCAGCTGAAGGGGACACTCAGCAGGAATCTCATTCTGGAATTATTTGGGTTGGAAAAGGCCTCTGAGATCACCGAGTCCAACCATCCCCAGCACTGCCAAGGCCACCACTGACCGTGTCCCCAAGTGCCACATCCACAGGTTTTTAAATCCCTGGCGAGATGCGGATTCCACCACCTCCCTGGGCAGCTGTGCCAGGCCTGGACAACCCTTTCTGTGGAGAAATTTTCCCAATATCCAACGTAAACTACCCTTTCTGTGGCTTGGGGCCGTTTCCTCTCCTCCTGTCCCTGTTCCCTGGGAGCAGAGCCCGACCTTCACCTCACCTCACCTCACCTCACCAAACCTCCTGTCAGGGAGCTGTGGGGAGCCAGAAGGTCCCCCCTTGTCACATCGATCTGATTTCTCACCCCACATTGATGCATGCCTGGTTCATGGGAGTTAAAGGCCAGGAGGAAGAAAGGAATCCTGTGTATTGGATTGTCCTGGCTACTGTTTGGGGACTTCAAGAACAAATAAGAGTGATAATGATCCCATCATTCTCACCATGAGGTAGAATGGGGCTTTTTCTGCAGAATTCCCCATTTCCAGAAGCATCAGATATTCGGAGTGATCATAGAAAATAAGTACATGTCCTTTTGCTGGCTGAGGTGTTTCTTTGCCACAGTCCAGGATGTGTTTGGAGCAGCTGCTGTACATCTCCCCACCCTGAAATCAGTTTGTGGCAGAATCTGAAGTTTGATATCCAGGATTTGATATCCATTTGTGTCTCTATTACCCTGAGTCAATGCCATCATTTATATTTTCCTCCCTTCTTAGCAATCTGCTTTGATTTTGTCAGTCATTGACCTTTGAAGATTTATCCAACCAAATTTGTGATGCTGGAGTGACAGCTGAGCTGGGCACAGAGCTCCTCTGGAGCTGCTGGTTCCTGTTTCCGAGCTGGAGCAGAGAAATCCCAGCTCCCAGCCCAGAGAGGGGCAATAAAGCTGGGCAATCATCCTGGAAACTGCAGAGGAGATCTCTGCTGATAGCATAGATTTGTCAGCCTGACATTCTTTATTGCTCTTCAAAGTCCAGCCTCTAACGGGGACTTTGGGGCCAGGAGACTTTATGATGACAAGGCAGGGATGGGTCAGGAGTTCTCTGCCCTCAAGGCTTTGCTGCTGTTTTTCCTTCCACTCCACGCTCCAAGCAGAGGAAATGAAACTGAGGAGATTTATACCATAAAGGAGATGCTTCGTGGGCTTCTTCTGGCTTTTTCTCCTGACAAACACACTCCCCCCACTCCTGACTCTCCCTCGAACTTCCTAAATTGCACTGGAAGATAAAATATTTGGTCAGAGGGGTGGGGACTGGCCCAGACCTGATGATTTCAGGATCTCTTTAATTGCCTTGGCAAGGGGCACTTGGGGAGCTTTAGTGACAGAGGCACTGAACCAGAACAGATTTTCCTGTAATACCCAGATTTCAAAGTGGTTTTGCAATTCATGAAGCTGCTGCTCAACATCAAGCAGGGTTTATAAGATTTTCCCCCCTCTCTGAGCGCCAAAAGCTCCTGAAGCTGAGCGTGCACAGAGCAGGGGAGGCCTGGGACTGGTCCCGGTGGCCCTGCTGCGAATCAGGAGTGACAGCAGTGAGGTCAGGGAGGGGTTAAGGTTGGTGCAGTGGCACTGGGGTGAAGTCCCCTGTCCGAGGGTGTCCTGACTGGCAGCTGAGACAGACACAGGGTGGGCTGGGTACAAATTCCACCTTAAAAGTGCTTCATGGGTTCTCCATACCCTGGAGAGCACCTCCAGCAGGGCAGGAACTCCTTCTGGGGGTTCCCATCCTGCCTCTCCAGAGACCATGGAATCACAGAGCTTGGGTTCATGGAATCACAGTGCTTGGGTTCATGGAATCAGAGCTTGGGCTCATGAAATCACGATGGCTGGGTTCATGGAATCACAGTGCTTGGGTTCATGGAATCACAGAGCTTGGGCTCATGGAATCACAGAGCTTGGGTTCACAGAGTCACAGTGCTTGGGCTCATGGAATCACAGAGCTTGGGTTCATGGAATCATAGTGATTGGGTTCACAGAGTCACAGCGCTTGGGTTCACAGAGTCACAGTGCTTGGGTTCATGGAATCAGAGCTTGGGCTCATGAAATCACGATGGCTGGGTTCATGGAATCACAGTGCTTGGGTTCATGGAATCAATATGGTTGGGTTCATGGAATCACAGTGCTTGGGTTCATGGAGTCACAGTGGTTGGGTTCATGGAATCACAGAGCTTGGGCTCATGGAATCACAGTGCTTGGGTTGGAAAAGATTTAAAAGATCAATTCATTCCACCCCTGCCATGAGCAGAGACACCACCTGTGCCAGGGCCTCCCCACCCTCCCAGGAGGGGAGGATTTTTCCCCAGTGTCTGCTGCAGGAATCTTCCCCTCAGTGAACCCAGAGCCTGGCACGAACCCTGTGTTCATTTGCATCTTCCAAGCACAACCAGCACTTTCAGGAACCTCATTCCCAGAGTTTCCTGTGCTGATGTCTGAGCCCCCAGCAGTGAATAACTAAAGCCTGATACCCACTTTTAATCACAGCGAATCAATGCTCCCTAAGGAGGAGGTTTAAAACACATTTTTTATGCATCGCTGCCTTCATTGGAAAGACTCATTAGCACCCAAATCCATCAATACAGCCTGGAACTCCAGAGCAACTCCTGGATGGAATCAATGATGCCAGTGGAGCGGGGGAAGGATGGAACAATGAGAGGGAGAGGGAAGGGGTTAAACAAAACAAAGCCTTTTGGAAATATTTTGCCTTTCCTCTAAGACACCGACAGGCTCCTTCGGTATGTTAGGCTGTAATTTCGGAGGGATTGTTGGGGTCTAGGGAGGTTTTCGGCTGAGCTGCTGCTCCAGGACCACAAGAGGGCAATGGAGAATGGAGCCAGAACCGTGCCCGGGCTGTGAGGGGAGCAGGAGGTGCCTCGGTGCTCTGCCCTGACAGCACCCAAAAAACGCCACCAGGCAGAGAAAGAGAGGCAGTGTGCCAGTCAGAGCACCTGGGTTTCCAGCAGGGCTTTTCGGGAATCGATGAGGCATTATGCCAAACACAACATCAGTCTGCCGGGGAGCTCATGCTCCCCAAATCCCATTGAGGCCCGGCAGCCGGGCCAGGCTCGCTGCATTCTCCGAGAGGTGCGTGGCAGAATATCGATCTCCTGGCTAAGTGTCCTAATGAAACACAAATCTGCTGTCATTTGCAGAGCCATCTGTCACCAGGAGACGTGAGAAATGCTACAAGCAGAACAATAACTGTAATTCAATTGGAGAATCCAGCCCCTCTCAGTGGGCACAAAGCGCCGGCCCCGGCCCGCGGCCACTGGGGTCGATGGTGTTTTCTGTGTTAAACCTCATCAAAGGGCAATAAAAAAATCAGTCAATGGAGTATTAAAGGAATTTCCAATTATGGGCAAGGCACTTGTTGCACAAGACCTCTTTAGCCTGGTGTGGTGATTTGAAATCCATCTGCATGGCTGGAGCAGAGCCGTTTAATGCTCGTGGCGTTGTCCCACGGAATGGGAAAAACTGCTGGAGAAGGAGCAGTGCAAGACACGGTGACACTGGGTTAATGGACAGGTCACTTTGCCAACGCTCCCCGGGCCTCTGGTGATGCAGGACTCCCCTACTCAAGAGTTTTCAGGAAAATTAATCCAAATTAACTTCTCCAGCAGTTGGTTAAACCACATTAGCAGCTCATTCCCAGTGAAAATAGGATTGATTCCATTGAGCCGAGTTCAGTTTGACTCTGGTTCATCTGAGCACTGCAATATTTGCTCCTGTGCCTGGGACACGACACAGACACAGAGTCTTCAGGGCTGTGCTGATGAGGGCTGGGCAGAGCAGGGCTGGGGCAGTGAAGGGACAGGGGAATGCTCCAGAGGTGGCTCCCAGCCCCATTTTTCGGTTGTTTCTGTGTGAGTTGCAGCTCTCTGGGCACAGCTGCACCCAGGCTGTGCTGCTCCGTGCTCAGCCAGGCTGGGACACGGCTCTCAGGCATCTCTGAGTGCTCTCCCTGGTGGGACTTCCGTGGCCCCTCGTGTCTGGGTGCTTCTGTCCCTCATAATCCTTCTTTTCTGCTCCTCCACCCTCTGGGAGGGCCAGACCAGTTCTAGCACAGCTGGAACAGCTGCTGGGGCTGCCCTTGGTGCCCCCCAGTTGTGCTGCTCACCCCCAGGAGACAGGAACAGGAGAATCTCTCCAAAATCTCCAATTCCCTTTCCTCAATCTCCCTGTCACTGTTGTGTCCCTCTGTCTGTCCCCACCTCGTGCAGCAGCATGACCAACAACCCCACCCCATCTTAGAGGGGCAGCAAAACCTCACTGGGGGCAGATTTCTGAGCAGCCTTTGGCTCCTACATGGGGGGAATGCTGGGATGCCTGGAGAAAGGGACCTGTGTCCCCAGAGCTGAGCTGTCCCCAGGAGAGGAGCACCCAGGGGCTGGGATTGAGTCCCCAGGGAGGGACCAGAGCTGCCTCCCCCAGCCTGAGGGAGCAGCCTGGCCATGGGCACACTGCGAGGAGCAGTGGACACTGCCAGGAATAATCCTCTGGTTTGTGCTTGGGTTTATTTTCTGTAAAAAAGATAACACCACAGTGTTTGTGCACAGGAGCCAGAGGAGAGCCCGGATCTCCAAAGGGCTGATAAACACAACACGGAGCAGAAGAAAGGGGAAGAACCACTCTGATTGTGCTCCAGCCTCCAAGCCAACTTCGCTGCAGCCACAGGCTGCTTCGTCTCCGTGCTCCATTGTTTTATCCCTTCTCAATCCCATATCTGGGCTTTGCAGTGCTGCCACTCGGGCCACAAACCCCTCTGGAAGCACCATGGGAATCCGGGGCTGTGTGCTCTGCTGGGCTGGCTGAGATAATGGATGTCCAAATTATTTTTTGGAAGCTTTTCCTGAAGTGTTTATCTGGCAGGCCCAGGCTGTGGGATCGATGTGCTGCTGGGAGCGAGCTCACTTTCCATCTCGGCCGCGTTTCTCCGGGAGAGGCTGGACTGGAGCTTGGCTGGTGACAGGCCTTGGTGAGCCAGGTTCTGTTCTCTTTGACAGCCCTCCAGAACATCCTGTGTCGCTTTTATGGGTATCAAAGCTTGGACTCGCTCATAAAACCAGGATATTTTCCTATTAATTGAGGGTCTCTCTCATCCAGCTGATGATCCCTATTAATGACCCCGCACCTGGTACCAATTCAGGCTGTCCTTTTTGAGGGAACCAATTAGTGAAGATGGATTTGATTAATCTTCTTCTGGCAGAGGAGAATCAGAGCATTGGATTCTCCTGGACTGGGGTGGTTTGAGCCATGTGGGGACTGATGGGGCTCCAGCCTATAAGAGCTTGCTGGGAGTTTCTCCCCTGCCTGGGACATTGCCAGGAGGGACGGAGCAGGTGTGGAAAGGGATGGAGAAAAGTGGGGGAAAATAACTGAGAGACTCCACTCTGCCAGCCGTGGCAGAGTGGAGAGGAGACATTCCTGGTGAGAGGCTCAGCCTGACTTCCCTAAAACTCCTGGATTCAGCATCTGGAGCCCTGGGACAGGCACAGAGAGGAGAGAGGGAGCTGGGCTGTGCTGGGAAGGAGATGCAGGGAGGCAGGGAGGGCTCTCACTGCAGGAGGAAAAGGGGCTGTGGTGGAGCTGTGCCCACAGGGCATCCTCTGCCTGAGCCCAGACACTTTTCCCTGGCAGATCCATCGCTGGAATAACTGCCCTTTCCGTGGCACATTCACCATTGGAATAACTGCCCTTTCCATGGCAGATGCATCCTTGGAATAACTGCCCTCTCCATGACATGTTCACCACTGGAATAACAGCCCTTTCCATGGCAGATCCACCCATGGAATAACAGCCCTTTCCATAGCATTCCATCCTTGGAGTAACTGCCCTTTCCATAGCATTTCATCCTTGCAATAACTGCCCTTTCCATGGCAGATCCACCCATGGAATAACAGCCCTTTCCATAGCATTCCATCCTTGGAGTAACTGCCCTTTCCATAGCATTCCATCCTTGGAATAACTGCCCTTTCCATGGCAGATCCACCCATGGAATAACTGCCCTTTCCATGGCAGATCCCCCCATGGAATAACTGCCCTTTCCATGGCAGGTCCCTACCTTTGGTGCAGGACATCCCAGCCCAACTCCAGTGCTCAGCCCCTCTCCAGAGGCTTCAGCAGAGGTTCAGCTGCACCATGGCTGGAAATTCCATTTNTGCCCTTTCCATGGCAGATCCACCCATGGAATAACTGCCCTTTCCATGCAGGTCCATCCTTGGAATAACTGCCCTTTCCATGGCAGGTCCCTACCTTTGGTGCAGGACATCCCAGCCCAACTCCAGTGCTCAGCCCCTCTCCAGAGGCTTCAGCAGAGGTTCAGCTGCACCATGGCTGGAAATTCCATTTAATTCCTGCGTTGTTTGTCAATATTTTCCTGTCTGGTATTAAATGAACATAATTAGTGCAGCTTAAAAATGAGGGAAGCTCTTTAATGCAGCTGCTGTCCCAGTATTTCCCCCTGCGTTCCAAAGCTGTTATTCCCTTCTCTCCTGCCATTGGTAATAATCCCTTGAAAGCCTGGAAGTGGAATGCACTGCCTTCCATTGCAATTGTTTTTCTTTGTTATGTTGCTCAAACAAAGAGTAAAACATGCACTTGAAGGCTCTGTGACTTTTATTTTAGATTAAGGGGAATAAACAAAGAATGAACAAATCTTATACTCTCTGGGAGAGGAAGCATCTGATCAGTACCTGAGCCAAAAGCTGCTACAGCAACAGCTCGTGCTGCTTTCACACCCCCAAAAACCGAAACCCCTGGAGATGCCTTTGCTCTTCCTGAATATTCAGAGAATGCTGAGATCCAACTGGGCTCATTTGCTGTGAGTCCCTCCCGGTGTCACCCCTCATGACTGATAAACATCCCCGGCGTCTCCAGGGGTTGGATTCCACATCTCCAGATGTGTCCCAAAACAAGGGGGTTGTCCTGGCAGTCACAGCAAGGCCTTGCTTGGGAAGACACCTCAGGAAACCCTGAGCACACTCTGCCGTTTGCGTGACCGATGAGGCTGATCCCTGAATGTCCTGGATCCACTGGGGTCTATAAAATCTCCAGGAAAGTGAGAGTTTTTTTGGAGGAGCTGATGCTTGGGGTTTTTTGGAAAGCAGCAGTTGTCTGCTGGATCTGCTGGAGCCTGGAACGAGCAGGAACAGTGTGGGGGCTGCTCTGAGGAAGGGGTGCTCTCTCTGCCAGCCCCGAGGGAAGCCCGAGCTCACAGCCAGGCTCTGGAGTACCTGAGGGAGCCCCTGATCCCGGGGTTATCAAAGCTGCCAAGGTTTGGTATCAGAGGTGCTGGTCTCTGATGGACTGATGTCCTTGTGGGCTGTGCTGGGTCACAAACACTGACAGAGGAGCTGAGTTTGTGAGTCTGAGCTGTCAGAGAACCATCAGATGTTACCACGTGTGGCTCTGTCTCCTGACAGCTTATCCTGAAATCCCCCCGAACATTCCAAAGCTCAAATTTCTGCTGCTTGGGTTTTTTTAAACAAAGTTATCTCCATTATTCTGCTGCTAACAAGCCGTGGCCTCACTTTCTGGGGGGCACAGGCAGGGACAGGCTCCCTCCCTTGCCCAAAACCTTTTTGTTCCCCTCTGATTCCCTCCATCTCTTTCCATAAACTCTAAGCCCATGATTGACAGCCCAATTTAAACTTAATGTTTAATATTGCAATCAGGAGTGATATTTTGTGTTTGCTTTTTGAAGTGAGGAGAAAGGGTGGCAGCATTTGCCTCTTTGCAATCATTTCACCCTCAGAAGGGAACACATCCAGCAAAGTGAAATTTTGCTGGCGAAGAAGAAAAAGAAAAGGAGAGGGGGGATAAAAAAGAGCGAAGATTAACATCCTTTAAAATGTTCCTGTTTACTCCTATCGTCTCAGAGCTAACTTTAAATAGGATAAAATGATCCTTTAATCCCCTTTATCTTCTTAAGAGCTGCTGTAAAAGATCTACTTGACATTTGAGAAACGGGAAAAAAAATAGGAGGTCTCGTAATATTCCTCAGATATGGTGGATGGGAGAGATTTGAATTGAACAAAATGGAAGACTTGGCTCCTCAGCTGGGCAGAAATTCCTGTGGGCTCTGCTGGGGAATCCCACAGGGCAGGAGCACAGCCCTGGAGCTGCCTGGTGTGTCAGGCCAGGCCCATGGCAGGGGGGTGGATCCTGAGGTCTCCTTGGAAATCCATCTGATATCAGGAGGCCAGGGCCTCCCCACCCTCCCAGGAGGGGGAGAGGAGGCTGGGAGATGTTTTCCACCCTCAGGAGAGGAGGTTGGGAGATGTTTTCCATGCTCAGGAGGGGAGGTTGGGAGACATTTTCCACGGCCAGGTTGGCACTAAAGCCTCTCCCTATTCTCGCTGCTGTTCTGCCTTTGAGAATCTGACGTCTCTCGCTGGCTCGTTAGCGCCGGCCTCGTTTGCACAACATCTGCTTAGCCCTGGATAAATATTCCCTGCAGTTACTGAATGGCCTCCTCTCCATTTCCAGCCCGGGCAGAGCCATGGATCGTGAATAATGGGAGCTGCAGCTCGGAGCTGAGCGATGTCTCCTCCTCACGCTCTGCCCCTCAAGGAGGAGCCTCTCCCTCCCTGTCCCCGTTTTCCAGTGAGGAATGACGGAGTGACACCCCTGGAAGCCCAGGGAGGGTTGCTCCAGGGGGCTCCCAGGGATGCACTGTCCCCCTCTGTCCCCCGTTTCCAGTGAGGAATGACAGAGTGACACCCCTGGAAGCCCAGGGAGGGTTGCTCCAGGGGGCTCCCAGGGATGCACTGTCCCCCTCTGTCCCCCGTTTCCAGTGAGGAATGACAGAGTGACACCCCTGGAAGCCCAGGGAGGGTTGCTCCAGGGGGCTCCCAGGGATGCACTGTCCCCCTCTGTCCCCCGTTTCCAGTGAGGAATGACAGAGTGACACCCCTGGAAGCCCAGGGAGGGTTGCTCCAGGGGGCTCCCAGGGATGCACTGTCCCCTCAGCCCTGCTGGGAGCAAAGCCTGGCGTGATGGACTGGGGCTCCATGGGCTCAGAACTCCCAGCAGAATGAGAGCGGTGCTGTACCTGGGCGTGGGACAAAGAGAACACATCACTCAGAATTCCTGCCATAAACCTGGAAAACCGAGCTCATCCTTGTCTGATAATGGAGAAACAGGATGCAGAATGATTAAAAACTGGGCAGAAGATGTGGAACCCAATGGTTTGACCCCAAAGCTGAACTTCCAGCCCTTTAGCTATGGTCACAATTCCCAGTCTGGGTGTCAAGAGAGTTTTGGGAAGTGATAAAACTCTTTATTTTCCTTTCCATGGGGTCGCAGGTGAGGAAATGGAGTTGTTACAGCAGAAAATCTGCTGCAGTCATTGCAGAGCAGGTGTGGGGTTCTCTCTGCTCTGTCACCTCCGTGTCCCCCAAACAATCCCTCATCTGGTCCTCTTCATTCATCTCCCACAAAACAGCTCAGGAAATTCTGATTCCAGAGTCCTTAGCAATGACATCTTTAAGCCCAGCCCTGACAGCTGGAATTTCACAGCCCTGGACTGGGGGTTTGGGTGACATTTGGGGAAGTTTTTACTCCTGTTAATGGTCGATATCTCAGTCATGGCAAGGTTCAGTCGAATAAAAACTCAAAAAGTTTCTTTTCAAGGATCTAACCCCACTTTTGTAGTTTCTGGGTGAGCTTTTCAAGTGCAGCAGTTTTGAACTCAGCACAGCTGGGAAACAAAGGGAAGGAAATCCCCCCCAGCCATCTCCTGTAATTTGAGGCAAAACAGAACCAAATATAATCCTCCCTATGGGGTGGGGAGAATTATTCCGCTCTTAATGATTTATTTGACTGGAACACCTTCTGCAGGTAAAGAATTTTCTCCTCTCGTGGCAGTAGGATTGACCTAGATGGGTTTAAATCCTTGCAGGAATTTGCTCCTCTGTCCAGGCCCTGTTTGTGCCGAGTCTGGTGTCAATGCTGAGCAATCTGGGTTTTGTTCAACTCCAGCTTTAAATTGTTGAATTACTGAGAGTTTTCCACAGTGTCACCCCTGGGAGAAAACTTGGAGTCCTGAAAGCTGATACTAAAACTCTATGGATTCAACAGCCAGGAATTAAGAAGGTCACCCTCCTCACACCTTCTTAATTCTTATTTTCCTCCAAAAAATCTTCATTAACACACAAAAAGGTGAATCCCTGCACATCAGCTGCTGGTGTTTGCATGGGAGGTCCTTGAGGGCAGGAAGTGAAGCAGGATCAGGAAATTTCATTCCCAATCTCTAACAATAAAAAGATGACCCCGGCAGGGCCAGGCCAGGGGAGGTTCAGGTTGGGTAGCAGGAAAAATTTCTTGCCTGGAAGGGGGTCAGGCATTGGTGGAGGCAGTGGGGGAGTCCCCATCCCTGGGAGCGCTCAAAAACCTGTGGATGTGTCCTTGGGGCCGTGGCTCAGTGGTGACCGTGGTGGGGGTGGGATGATGTGGGATTTGATGATCTTGGAGGCCTTTTCCAAGCCCAACAATTCCGTGGCTCTCAGTGGACACTCTCAGCTGCAGGACCAGCCAGGGGTGGAGCAGACACCCGGCGGATGAACATTTCCTCCTGCAGGATAATCCAGCTCCACCTGGGGGCTTCTCCCTGAGCTGGGAGCTGAGGCCAGAACACTCAGCAAGGTTTGGAGTTTCACACCTCCTGCAGGGGCAGGAATGGCACAGAATTCCTGATTTCCCGCTTCCATTCCTCCCTGCACAGGGCACACGCTCCCTGCACACGTTCCCTGCTCACATTCCCTGATCCCTGCACACGATCCCTGATCCCTGCTCACATTCCTTGATCCCTGCTCACATTCCTTGATCCCTGCACACACTCCCTGCTCACATTCCCTGTTCTTGCACACATTCCCTGCTCCTTGCACACATTCCCTGCTCACATTCCCTGCACACGTGGGACTCCTCACGGAGGAGCGGATTTAGCTCAGTTTTGGTCTGGGAATGCACCCAAGTTGTTTTAACGGATGCCACGCTCCTGGCGCCGGGCAGCGCTGTGGGAAGCAGGGCAGGGAGAGGGGATGAAGTGGAAGCTCCATCACCTCCCACAGCTCCATCCCAAACCGTCCTCTGGCTGCTCTTAATTGCGGGGGGTGATTATGGCCCTGCAGTCACTCGGGGTGGGGCTTTCCCAGGTGATTTTTCCATTCGGGTCCTAAAAAGCTTCTGGGCTGCTCCTCAATTATTCAGGATACAGGGCTCTTCCATCAGAAACACCCCGGTGACTCTGAGAAGGGAGGGAAGTGCTCCTGGATTGTGGGGAAAGAGCAAAGTTCTGGTTTATCCTTTATCCCAACTTTCCTGAGAAGGAGAAGGGGGCTGGAAGTTTTGGGTCTCAGCCCATGGGAGGAGGAGCAGCCCCAGAAGGATCTCCCCCAGCTGTGCCACGTGGATCTGATTAACCACGGAAAGCCGGGATTGTGGGGGTGTTCCAAGGGGCTCTGACAAATCTGCTGAGAGGGAGACAAGGACTGGGGAGAATGGGAGAACGGAGGGGATTTTATACCACAGGAGATTTGGAAATGATAATAAATCTGCAGGATTGCCACCCAGGCAGGGGCATTGAGGGATGAGAAACGTTTTAGGTAAAGCTGTTCCCTGGTGTGTGACTGTCGCTACAGGATGCAAAAAGCAGGATAGGAAAGAGAGGGAAAAAACACGAATACAACAAAATACGGGAAATTGTATTGCAGGTAAGAATCATGGAGATATAGAATGGTTTGGGTGGGAAGGAACACTAAAGCTCATCCAGTGTCACCTCCAGCCATGGGCAGGGACACCTCCCACTGTCCCAGGCTGCTCCCAGCCCCGTCCAGCCTGGCCTTGGACACTGCCAGGGATCCAGGGGCAGCCATAGCTGCTCTGGGAATTCCATCCCAGCCCCTCCCCACCCTCCCAGGGAACAATTCCTTCCCAATATCCCATCCATCCCTGCCCTCTGGCAGTGGGAAGCCATTCCCTGTGTCCTGTCCCTCCATGCCTTGTCCCTAGTCCCTCTGCAGCTCTCCTGGAGCCCCTTTAGGCCCTGGGAATAAGGAGAAGGAATAACATTAGGGTGTGGGAATGATGGAGCTGTGCACAGCTGGTGGAGCACTGGGAGAAAGTGCCTTTGGGAAGAGGATCTGGAATCCCAGGGATTGCCCAGCCTGTTGTCCCTGGCAGTGTCCTGGAGGAGCCAGGATGGGCAGAGGAGCCCAGTGAGGGCCGCTCCCTGTGGGATGTGCAGGAATTCCCCCCCTCCGTTGCTGATTCCAGCACAGCTAGCCCAGGGACAGAGCCTCGAGGTCATTCCCCACATCAGGGAGATTCCCTGTGCTTCCAACCCCTGGGAATGTGCAGGGAAGAGCCACTGGAATCATGGAAAGGGACCCTAAAGATCACCTCATTCCAACCCCCAAACAGCTCCAAATCACCAGGGACACTTAAAAACTACAGATGAACCCAACTCAGCGCCTCAAACCAAGGGATTTGGGATGCTGGGAAAACGAGGGAATGCTCCTCCACTGCAGAGAAATGCTGGAGTTCCAACACTCCGACATCTGGGGAAGAAAAAATATTTTATCATAGGAGTTGGAAAATGCAAGCAAGTGTCTGGAGGGTGCTTTTGGAGACATTGAAGCAGGCTGAGGACTCGCTTCTCTTTTTTAAATCTCCTCTGCTTCCAAGCTCCATCTTTTACTGCCTTTCAAAACTGGGTCTTTTATTAACAAGAGTTAAATTACATAACACCAAAAAAAGAATTTAAAATAATTACTTCCTAACCCCGTTTGCAAAGCCCTGAAGCACGAGGCTTTATTACCCTTATCTTAACTTTCTTAACTACTAATGTTTGAGCAGTTAGGAAATTATCCTTTCCCGTCAGAAATTCCAGCTGCAGTTATTTTTGCCACACTTTTATTAGCCCGCCGTATATTGATAATAATCGCAGCATATTGAGGTGTTTCAGCAGGAGACATTAAGGCCAATCAAGTGAATAATTCAACATTTTCAGAATTGTCTGAACACAAATTTACACAATAGCCTGTGACAAAGGAATCTTCGGGGGACGATCAAATAAATAACAGTCATTTCTCAAGAAGGCTGCAACACTTTCAAAAGAATAATCCCGGCCTCTTTTTTAATGCCGTGCCGTTATTATTCACGGATGGTGGCATTGGAGAGCTCTGGAGCTGAGCTCTGCAAAGTTCTCTGTGCTGCTTTGGGGAGAGGCAGCTCCTGCCAGCACAGATCCCAGTCTCCTTCAGCCCTGCACCTGGACTTTCCCATTTACTGGGCAAAAAATATAAAATTATAAAGTGGTTTGTGTTGGGAGGATCTTAAAATGATGCAGTGCCACCCCTGCCATGGGCAGGGACACCTTCCACTATCCCAGGGTGCTGCAACCTGGCCTTGGACACTGCCAGGGATCCAGGGGCAGCCACAGCTGCTCTGGGAATTCCGCCCCAGCCCCTCACAGCCCTCACAGGGAGGAATTTCTTCCATATTTCTCACCTTAAATTCCTCTCCTTCGGTTTGAACCCACTACTCCTTGTCCTATCCCCACAGTTCCTGATGAATATTATAAATATATTCTGTATAACACCATAAATTAGTGGGGTTTTATGGTCTGACGACAAAACCCATAGAAGAACAATGTCCCTATGCACATCCCACGTTTGGTTGCCCTGGGATTTTACACATTCCCTGGAAAGCGCTTCCAGCCTGTCCTTTTTTCCTACAGTATTTTTTCAGTGTAAAAGATGAGAAGCCCCCACAAAGCTCCAGCTTAGCTGGGACTGCGATTTCCAAGAAGATTTTGTCTCAGTTTAAGCCTGGATTTTCCAGGCGGTGCTTTTGGAGGAGCCTGGATTTGGGGGCTTTCAGCTGCATCCTCAGCAGCTCTTCCTGAGGAGGCCGGGAGCTGAATTATCTCCATGCTACAGCAAAAACTGCTCAAGGATAAAAACAGTTTCTGAGCTCTCATCAAAGGAAGCTGAAACCTCTCCTTTACCTGTCAGGATTCACCTGCCCAGCCCCCTGTGCTCTCTCTGGTAAGGCACAGCCTCCTCAGAGCACCAGCACGGGCCTTTCCCATCGGGATTGGGAGCATCCCCGGCCCAGATCCTTCATCTGCCAGGGCTCAGTGTTCCTTTGGCTGCTTTTCCTTAGACTTTTTTTGGGGGGAATTGTTAATCCAAGTGGCTGGAGCATTGGTTTCTCCATACTTTCTCTTTTTGCATATAAAAATACCTTTTCTCCCCTACTTTCTGATAAATAATGCTTTAAAATCTGCTGGGAAACACCCTGGGATACAGGGGGAATATCTGGGTGGGACCAGAGACACAGGCAGGGGAAGGGAAGTGCCAAAAATCAGAGACAGGAAGGTCTGGAGCTGCAGAGCCTCGTGTGCTCCCCATCAGAACTGAGTCACAGCCCTGCCCCTCCCCACTGCTCCCACCCCAAATCCAGGGGCTGAGGGTGGGAAGGGCCTGAGCAGTGGCTCTTCTCCCACTGCCATGCAGTTCTCCTCACTATTGATTTATTCCTTCAAAATTGGGCTCCCATTTGCTGGGATTATTTTTTATTATCCCTCTCCCAGAGTCTGGGGCAGTAAAGCAGCGCCTGTGCCATCCATCTCTCCCAGGGCTGTCGCTGCTCCTCCCCTGCCTCATTTTTCAGCAGACACTGGATGTCACCAGGCTTTGGGTTTGGGAGCTGTTCCCTGGCTCCCTGTGCCCCTGTTCCTCCAGCCACTCTCTCCGTGGTGATAAAAACCCATTAGAGGCTGCATGAACAATGCCTTGGTTATTTACTGCTCTCTCCCAAAGAATGTTCTGAGCTCTGGCTGCCCTTCATCCCTTGCTCCGAGCACCTGGGATGGGACTTTCTGCCTCTTGTCCCCCGAGCCAGACTCCAGGGCTGTGAAATGATGGGAGGGGCACAGGGGACAGGAATTGGAATTGGGGTGCCTGAGAAGGGGGGGGGCGGGGCGCACCCAGAGCTGGGAGAAGCAGACTGGTGTTAATTGTTTTATCAAACAATGAGAGTGAGGGGAAGCACCTGGGGCTGCTGTGCTGGGCATGGTCGGAACTGGAGGCAGAAATGCCCCCATTTCTGGAGATCCAGCCTTGGAATGAGATGGGAAATAATTGAGTTAACTTGCATTTAAAGCCAGCAAAATCCTGGGGCTTCTGAGCCAGTGGGGAGAGCCAAAGGCACCAAAAACCCAACGCTTCCCCTGGATAAATCCCAGGGCTCCTCTTTGCCACACAAGGCATCAGAAACAGGGGATTATTCCAGCAGTTAAATCTGCAGGTGGCTGCAGGTCAGCCTTTGGAATTGCGGATCCCCTTGGCTTCATGGAGCTGCAAGAGGAAATCCTGTGGATTTAACAAAAAATTCATCTTGTGTTGGGAAAGTGCTCGAGTCAGCACAGCCTGGAGAGGTGGAGGCAGTCACAGAATCCTGGAATGGTTTGGGTTGAAAGGGACCTTAAAGCTCATCCAGTGTCATGGGCAGGGACACCTCCCACTGTCCCAGGCTGCTCCCAGCCCCAGTGTCCAGCCTGGCCTTGGACACTGCCAGGGATCCAGGGGCAGCCACAGCTGCTCTGGCAATTCCATCCCAGCCCCTCCCCACCCTCCCAGGGAACAATTCCTTCCCCAAATCCCATCCATCCCTGCCCTCCTTGTTTTAGGGGCCGTTTCCTGCACACAGTTTGAAGGAGGAACTGTGCTCCTCTGGAGTGCCTGGGAATCCTCCTGGATCCGTGTGCTCAGACAAGAGGAGATCCCAGCAGATGGAGGGGGGACGCCGCACATCAGAACTGCAAGAAAAGCAGAGCAGGATGATTTTCTGAAGACACTGAATTAATCAGATCAATAGTTTGAAGCACTTAATACCTAAAGTGGTTGGCGTGTTGATTATAACAGGCTGCGTAAACATAATGTAGAAATACCCAGTAATTGGCAGCTCACTGGGGGAAAATGGATCTGCTGTCTGTGGATAGAGTGTCTGTGTGTGCATAATCATAATTTATCTCCTTACTGAGTGCTCAGGTATTAATCAACTGTAACAATAATGCTCTGAGTCAGTGCTGAGTGCAGCTCCAAGCCTCACCTGCCTGGATGGAGGCAAATCCGCCTCAGAGGCTGGCAAAGGGCTGGTCTGGCATTCAGCGCGAGCTGGGCTTTGGAAGGCTCAGAATTAGATGCAAACTCTGTCAAATCTGCACGTTTTGTGCAGGTGCTTCTCACCAGATCGTGGCGGCCTCGGGGTGTCTGTGAGCTGCTGGGACTGGGCTCTGGGGTGAACTGGAACTGGACAAGGCTGGGAAAGGCAGCGCAGAAAAATCCTCTGTGCCTGAGGGCTGGCAGAGCTGAGTGCTTTGGGATTTGAGCCTGTGTGATCTCGAGCCCTCCTGCTGCCTGATTCCAGCTTGTCCTGACATGTTCTGTGTTGCAGGACATGAATATCACAGAGGATGTCTGGGAGTGCACGGCCAGGGTGAATCAGAGCCATCAATTATTTATTTGTGCTTGGGCTAAACCAAGTGGCGCTGACACCAGGAACGCGTCCTGCTGAGAGGAGCTGGATCCTGCTGGGAACAGGGCAAACTTGGAGCTTCCTCCCTTCTCCCTCCTGCTCTCAGTCCCTCTCAGCTCACCAGAAGGGCGTTTAAGCCAAAGGTTTAATTTTAGCCATTAATTTCAAGAGGTATTTTTAAAGTTGTGAGTGGAAGCGAAACAGCCCTTTATGTGCCATGGAATTGAGAGAGCTTGGAAGTCTCCTTGATCCCTGGGATTTAACCAAGTGCTGGAAGTTTAAACTCACGCCAGAATTCTGCTTCCATTTAGCTCCTTATTCCAACAGAACCGATTTTTATCACCATCTCACCAGCTGAGGTTTCCATTTAGCTCCTTATTCCAACAGAACTGTTTTTAAACACCATTTCACCAGCTGAGGTATCCAGATCCTCCCCCATCCCTGAGGGAATCCTGGTGCTCAGAACCTGGACACTTGACCAGGGCAGGCGGTGCCACTCCAGCCTTTTGTATTCATTTCCTTTGGCTGTCTGAAAAGTGTTTGGATGCTTAAAATGTTTATTAAGAGAGTACTAAAGCAGGGAGATGGAATGTTTTAGCAGCAGACTCGGTGTTCTGTCTGCCGGCTGATAAATCAGTGCCCTTATCAACCCCTCCTGCACCGCAATGGACTTGGCAGGGATCAGCAGGAGATGAAAGCCCTTTATTACCCTCATCCCCAGCCCCCTGCACACTCACACTCAAGGACAATTCCCCACAAATTATCTGGATGGAGACAGCTTGATTGAGCTGATTTAGCTTACATTAACCTTTCAGGACCTATCAGATTACGCTGGATACATTTCACTTGATAAGAATTGAGCTGGAGTTCAGTCCCTGCCGCTCCCCCGAGCCCTGCGGTGTGAATGAATCACCATCAGGGAGCTGCGTCCCAGCTTTGGGTGGCAAAGTGGTTTTAATCACAATTTTGGTTCTAAAATTACTGACAAGTCTGCCCAGCCACCTCACTCATTCTAAATCAATCGTTCCCAGGAACATCTAACTTTCCAAGCAAAAGTCTTTGTGCTCTGCTGTTTCAGGGCTGACTCCTGAGGACATCACTGCCAGCACATCCTGCTCCTAAAGCCCTGGACCACCTGAGGCTGTGCCTCACCTGGCTGTCATTTTACTCAGATTCATGTTTGGCCTTGTTTGGAGCATGGGAAGAACTTTGTGAGGTGAAGTTTTGTAGCTGATTTCTTCACATAAAACCTTCTCTGGGTGTGACAGGCAAGGAGAGCCTGCAGGACTTTAAACCCCCTGATCTTGTGTAGGATAAAGGAGCTCAAACAGGAGCTCTGCACCTTCCCAGTGCTGCTGAGATCACTCTGGAGCTCGGTGTGTGGCAGTGACAGAGTCTGTGCGTGTGTGTGACACAGGGAGCACAAACGAGCAACAGATGGCTCCAGAACTGCAGCGAAACCCGGAATCCTCCAGGCAGGACGGGGCTGCCATGGCCTGGGCGCGAGAATGCTTCGGTTTAGCCCGAACAAACCCGAGGCTCCTGCACAGCCTGAGATCCCCCTGAACCCTGCCCGATCGCTTTGGGTGACCCCAGCCGGGCTCTGCTGCCCTGATCTCGCAGGTAAAGGTGTCATTGTCCTAGTGAGGTGACAGAGCCCTGGCACAGAGATGCCTTTTAGGCCCAGCACGTGTTAAAACAAGTCCTTAAGGCAGGCTTTAGTCCTCTCCTTGACTTAATCAGTGCTGTCAGGAGAGATCTGGACACGGGGAGACAGGCAAACCCCGGGGAGTGACCCCGAGTGCCACCGAGTGCCACGTGCAGGACACGGTTTCCAGGGGCAGCTGCCATCCCCTGCCCATGCCCGGGAGCTCATCCCTCCTGCCAGGGCAGCTCTGCACCCGGCTCTGCCCTTGGCAGCCCTTGGCAGGTGATCGATGCCTGCTCTGCTCCTTCCCCGCGTTAGCGAGGCCGTAAATGGAGAGAAAACAGAGGAGGCAGCCCCATAAAAACACCCAAACACCAGCAGATCACGGACAGAGCCATCAGTCACCGGCTGCAGGTGGCATTAAAGCCCAGCAGGGTTTGTTCTCCTGGAGATGGGAACGGCAGCAGTAAATGGCACAGAACTAATCTGGGCTCCAGATAAAATATTTACAGAAAATAAAAACAATGGGAGTGGGCAGAGAGGCCAAAGGGACACCAATGTGCCTGGAAAACGGGATAAATTATTTTTGTCTCAAATAATCTTGATAACTTTTGATAGGCGTTTCCTTTTAGCATAAATCTGCTGTGATTCCGCAGGGTCCTGGGGATGGGAGGGGAAGCAGGAGGTCAGTCCCTCATGGTGGATAACGCATGGGACACCTGGGATGGTGGGAAGTGAGACAGCTGAGACCTTCCCAGGGATCAGGAAGCTTTTCCTCCTCAGGATCTGGGTGCCTTGTCCATGATAAGTATCAGGAAAGGTCCTGGAGGATGGAACAGTTTCTCAGTTTAGGGAAGTTTTGCAGTCCCAGCTGGGAGTTTTGCACCATTATGGGACCACTCAGGTGTTCTGCTCTGGCAGCTGAGGCTGGTGGAGAGAACTGCAGAAAATAACTCATAAAATAGCTAATAACTAATTAAAATTAAATAATTACTAATACAAATAAACTAGCTAATAACTAAAAAATAACTAATAACTAATAACTAATAAAAATAAAATATCTAATAACTGCTAAAATAGCTGCAGGAAATAACTTATTAAACAGCTGGAACTGGTTCAGGAGGGGCCATTTCAGGCTGCTGGGAACAGACTCTGCTGGGTAATACAGAAATTAGGAATTGACCTTTTTACAGCCGCCCTGATTGCTGAGACTCACACAATTCCCCTCCCCAGCCCGGCCCTCCTGCCTCAGAGACTCCGTGCAAGGGCAAACCAAAACCTTTGGGTCTAAAATTTCAATAAAGAGGAGACGAACAGGAACATTCTAATCCTTGACTGCTGGATTTATGAACTTGGCCGTGTTAACCTTTTGTTTTATTGCCTTTATGGCCGTCCTATAAAATACAGCCAGAGTCAAACACCTGAGCTGCGCTGCCTGGGAGGGGTGGGCGCGTGAGGATGGAGATCTGGGGTAGGTCCCGAGGGAGATGGGGGCGAGGACAGTGGTGCTCAGCCATGCCCACAGCCTGTATCAATGGTGACAGAGTGATGGGACTCACACTTGCTGCTTCTCGTGGTCCCTGAGGGCTCTGTAGGGTTGGGTTTGTGCTCTGTGGACCCTACATACACAGTTTAATGTGATTTTAGTGTCTATAATGTGCTGTAAGGGTCTAAAGGCTGTGAAGGGCAACTTGTGGGGGAAAGGAGGGGAGAGGATTTATCAGTCCAGCACTTCAGCCAGACCTGGGGGTGTTTCTGTCCTCACAAGTGTGAAGAGAGGCAGAGGAAAAACGTAATGGATCTGTGTGATCTGTGGGTGGGGTTTGAGCTGTGGACTCTCTGAGAAGGCTCGGGGGGGTCTGTGAGGGCTCTGGGTGTCAGCGGGGATCCCGTGAGCTGCAGGAACGGGGACGGAAATGCAGGTTCTGGAGCTCCTCACCCTGCCCAAGCTGAGCTCTGGTTCCAGGTCTGTGCCCTATTCACAGCCAGCCCCGTGACAGGGCCGGGACCCCGGCACAGCCAGGGCTGGCCCCGGCCCTGGAGCTGCTCCTCTTCCTCTGCAAAGCTCTCCTGGAACTCCTGACCCCAAACTGGCAAAGCCTCAGCCTGAATAAACCAAATTCTGCTGCTCCCTGCCCCAGCCAGCTCAGCTGTGTCCTCTCACCTCCCAGTCCCAGGAGGAGTCAGGGGGGCTCTGGGAAACCTGGAGAAGACCCAGGTTTGTCCCCATCCCCACGGGCAGCCAGGAATTGCCAGGGGACACCTGAATTCAATCAATTCAATTCCCACTGAGGGGAAAGGTGTGGGTTTGTCTGAGCTGAAGGGCCAAGAGGGCTCTTTAATGGAGCCTTTTATTCACACCCGGCCAGAGAGAGGCCCTGGGTTTGTCCCGTGGTTTCCAGGAGCTGCAGGCACTCCTTCAATCCCTGAGCAATCCTGGCAAAATGAACACCCAGGGCAGGTTCCACAGCTGGCAGTGATGAACCGGCACAAACGAGGCCATCAGAGCCTCCTCCTGTGCCATTCCCGGGCCTTTCCAAAGCGGGATGAGCTCTGAGTACAGCCCTATGTGTCTGGCACCATCCACCAGCAGCTCTGGGCTGAGGTGGCACAAGCAAAAAAAATATAAAATCCTGGCAGATGAGCTCAATTTTTGAGTGTTTTGCCATCTCCCCGCTGCTGTTTTACACTGATGAGCTCGTTATGGAAAATGAGCTGTCGCCTCCCCATCATCCCAGCGACAGGAAGCAGCAAACAGGGCCTGGGTTTATTTCTCCTGACAGCTTTGGGACACGGAGGGGAACTCGAGGGGGGATGAATTTGCAAGGGAAATGAGGAGGAATGGGGTCTGGTTTATCTCCCAGAGCAGTTTGGGAGCGCATCCCACAGGATGCAGTGACAGAGAACATCCACGGCCTCAGCAGAGCTCCTGAAATCTTGGAACCCTCCTGGAGCACTTATCCAGAACTGGAACAGCTCCCAGAGCATCGCCTGTGCAAGCACCTGGCTGCTGGGAGGAAACAGAGCAGCACCGAGTGCTGGGGAATCCTGCTGGGATCCCTAAAACCTGGGGCTGAGTCCCTTGGGGACGATGCCACTTAGCCAGAGCCACTGCTGGCAAAGGGAAAAGAAACATTCCATGGATATTAATGGATGGTTTAGCTCTGGTTTTTTGTGGAGAGAGCTGGATGATGAATGGACAGGCTGGGGACATCATTGTTTGGCTTTTAGCTACCACAGAGGGTGAGCTCAGGGTGAGCTTTCAGGGCAGAAACACTCACAGAGAGGAGCTCTAGATGAGCTTCATCCAGGGAGAGGAGCGCTGCTGTCAGGGGTTGGAGATGGACTGGTTTATTCCGTGCCCTGCTGCTGGAATTGCAGGAAGAGGTGCTAGAGACTGGAAAGATAAAATGAGGTCCTGCAGTGGCACTCGGTGTGGTGCCACCCAGTCGTCTGGTTTTAAACAGGTGGGAAAAGCAAAATTCAGTTTCATGACCTGCTGCAAACGCGGGGAGCTTTGGAATAAGGCAAAAAGGGGGTTTATTCCAACAACAAAATTCCAGTTCCCTCGAGCTTTCACGGGAATTTCAGTGCACGAGGTCCCTCCCTCAGGGACAGGGCACAGGGGTGTAACTGGGGGTGATTTGGTGTCCTTGGGACCAAAATGCTTCTGAAGGAAAGGCTTGGCTGGTCCTTGTGCGGCTTCCTCTCTCTGCTCCCTCCCTCTGCCACGGGGGGACCTCGGCAGCTCTGCACATTCCAGGGAATTCTGCACATTCCAGGGAATTCTGCACGACCCAGTCCCCTCCGAGGGGCTCTGCAAGCCTGAACTCGGTGTGTGCTGCGGTCATCCCCTCCCTCCTCCTGCAGGAGGAGCCGCCTCATTTCCCAAGGGAACTGACTTTACCCGGGCGTTTTTGAGGGAAGTTTTCCACTGCTCTGGTAGGACCCGCCACACGCCGAGCCATTTCTGCTCACCAGCGCTCCCCTGCTCCAAGTGCTGCTCCCCTGATCTCCTCCCTGACGGCTCCCGCAGCTCCCGAGCCGGGCCCGGCGGGCTCTGCTGCCCGAGTTCTCCTCACGGCAGCGCTGGAGTCAGGAATGGGGCTCTGGGCTCGGAGCGCGTTCGTCTCCCTTGCTCTCCGTCCTTCCTGGCCATCGATATCCGTCTGTGCCTGGGCAGGGCTCAGCCCTGGCTGCTGTCTGGGCACCTCGGTGCTGCACAAGGCCAGCTGTGCCCAATCCTTCCCCATCCGCCACCCGCTAACGAGGGTCCCGTGCCCGGCTCCAGGAGCGTCTCCCGGGTGCTCCCGGTGGCCTCAGGGCTGGAGCAGCCCCAGGCTCCCCTGGATTGGGACCCTGCTCTCGCTGCCTCTTTTAATTTGGCCTTTTCTATCTGTGGAAATCAGCAATCAGGAAGGGAGGTTTTTAAAAGCTGCAGAGCCCTTCTTCTTAACCAGCTATGAAGCTGATTAATATCGAGCCTGACAATTTAAGGGAAGGCAGGAGTGTCTCCCTTTCCTCTGCCAGTCTGCCCCTGCCTTTCCAACACTATTTTCATGCAGTGTTTGCTTTTGGCGTCGATCCTCCCAGGAGTAGAGAAAGGCAAAGACTGCTCCCAGTTATTTAAAACCTCTATAAAACTCTCTTCCCATGGATCCTGAAGGCTCCTAGGCCTGGTCTCACTCCAGAGAAGCAATAAAGCCAAGCCAAGGGCCTGAGGTAATTCCTGAGGGTGTCAGAGCACCCTGCAAAGCAAAAGGCCACCCTTGCCCAGCTGCAGAGTTGGACAAGCAAGTCCTCAGCGCAGTGGCAGGGTTTTGTAGAGAAATAAAAATAGCTGGGAAGGAAGAGGAGGAAGCTGCCGGCCCAGAGCAGCTTCCTGAGCATTTCCAGCTCAATGGGGTTTGATTGCTCCACACCTGCCCGCTCCGCCGAGGCTGAGGCAGGAAAAATAATCTCCCCTGCTATGCAAATCCAGCAAATCTCAACGCAGCCGAGGAGAGCGAGAAATAAATCTGCAAATCCGATCCACCAACTTCAAACCCCTTCTTGAGAAAGATTTGACTGATTTCCCCCTTTTCCCTAGCTCAGGAGTGAGAGAATGAAGGATTCTCATTCCTTTTGCACCATCTTGCAAAAAATATGAGCAACTTCTGTGCTGTTCTAGAGTAATCAGGGGGTTCCCAACAAATCTCCTCGAATGCCAACCCCAAATGCTTTAGGATGAGTGCTCCCTCACATGGCTGCCCCATTTCCACCAGGAAAGCTCCCCAGACCCACAGATCCGGGAACAGCTCCCGCAGAACCAAAGGGCTCACCCAGATTGGGTTCAAATCCCACAAACCTGGGATGTTCTGCTGTGAGCGCCACTCCCCAGCCCTTGTTTTTTACAGAGTTTCATTTTTTAGGGATGAGTAGAATAAATAAATAAAGCATTGGGAAGGGAGAAACTTTACAGGAATCTGCAGAAAGGTTGGAAAGCAAGAACTGTCACAGAAATGTGGCTCCAGTTCCTGAAGGGAATCTGCTCTGGTTTGTGTCTCCTGCTTAAGGAAAAGCTCCCACCTGTGGGGGAATCAGGTGTCAAAACAATGCTGGGGGAAAAAAGCCCCTAAAATCCAAAATAATCTTACTGATTTTAACTGGAGACTAAGGATTTAAGAGCCCAGAGGTTTGAGGCGGTTTAGGTCTTGCTGCTGGGATTGGAAATGCCAAGCTTGTGTGGGAAGAGCTGTTCCTGGATGCTCCCAGCCCGGGATGGACACTGAGCAGCCAGGCAGGGGCTGGGCTGTTGGGGAAACAGGGATGGGCTGGGAGTTCCTGGGACACAGTGCCCACAGCAGGACAGGGATGGAGCAGGGAGGCAGGGAAGGGTTAAAACAGGGAGATGGGCCCTGAGAACGAGCTGGGTTTGGAATTGTTTCCTCTTAAACACCAACCTTGCACCTGGGAGAGGTCAGAAAACTGATCTGTAACTCAGTGGGAGGAAATTCCAGTGTTCGTGGTGCTTTGGCTTGGTTTCTGTCTGCCAAAGAGGAGCTTTCTCACCGAGATAACGAAGGGTTGTTAACAGGTCCATTTCTATGGATAAGCCTATGGAATTCTGGCCAGCCAGAGTCCTTCCAGGAGCAGGATCACTGTCCCATCCTGCTGGATGAGGATTTCAGGGTCTGGGCACAACCCTCAGCACCAAACTCCTGGCTGCAGCCGCTCCTCGTGGAGGGATCTTTCGGAGTCCCAGAAGTTCCCACATGATAAAAGAAACATCCCTGCTTTGAGATCCCTCTCCAAATTCCAGTTTCCTTCTGGTATTTTTTATGTGCGCAGCGTTTCACTGGTTCTCCAGCAGCAGCCAAACACAATTACAGTTAATTAACCCCATGAAATATTCTGTGTTTTTATAAAAGAGCCCTGGCATTGCCACTTACCTGAAATCCAAGTGCTGCCTTTGAGTGCAGTGCTGACGGTGGGGATATTTTATATTCCTTATTTCAATACAAGTGACTGCTGGAAATATGCATTTCAACATGCTGGAATTATGTATTTAGGGAATACTCCATGTCCTCCATCCACGCTGTGATTCGGGAGGATGGAGTCATAAAAATGGAAAGATTTTAGCTTTTTTCTCCTTCAAAGTAGGAGCACCTTGAAGATTCTTAGAACTGTTTTGGGCTGGGAAACCCATTTTTCTGATCAGCAATAAGTGCACCTGACTCTGCTGAAAGCAGTGGTCCTTAACAGTGAGGCAGGAGGGTTTGTGTTCATTAACCAGACTTCAAACCCTCGTCTCTCTGGCAGATAAATGATGTGGATATTTTTAATCCACCGCCTTGACTTAGCATTTTCTCCTTTCTCAGCCTCTCCAAAAGATAACATCCAGATGAGCAGCTGATAATTAGCCCCAAAGGGCCACGTGTGCAATTTGATTTCAAAGGGGGACTTTCATGTTAGATATTGATTAAAAAAAAATAAAAGTGGCCTTTTCATCAAAAAGCAGCCTCAGAGTGCTCTGTGTGTGAGGAGCTTCCCCTCCTCAGCCCTGCCCACGTGGGGCCACCTGGCAAACAGCAAAACCTCAGCTTTAGTTATTAAAACTCATTTATTGTCTCCAGACAGGCTGAGAAACAGAATTGATTTGTTTGAAGGCCAGGCCTGGGTGTGATAATCAAACTGTGCCTGTTCCCAGCCTGGTGCTCTCTGTGATGAAAGAGCTGAAGATTCCCAAATTATGGAGATCAAAGGAGCGGCAGTGGGGAGCAGGAGATGCAGAGAGCTGAGGGCTGTGGGATGGCAGGGAGGGAACGGGCGAAGCCACTCCGAGGCAGAGCCAGCAGGGACAGAGCAGCTCCTCGAACCCGGGGTGATCATCTCAGGGGCTGTTCATTGATCTGGGATCGTGCAGGGGTGGGGGAAAGGCTCCCGCCCATCCCCCCAGCCCCCCAAGGTTTCTGGATTAATTCCACGTTTATTGTCTCTGTCATTCGGAGTTAATTACACGGGCGCTTCAGCAGATGAGTTTTAAATCTCAATTAATGTCCTGTACAATCAATTGATAGTTAATTAATCCAAGGGGCTGATTGAGTGGGAAGAGAACTCACTGTGCAGAAAGTGCTCCCGGTCCTGCCTCGGCTGCAGGAAATCCCTGACTCTGCCAGGACTGAACCCCCAGCTCTGGGGTTTGCCAGCTCTGGGGTTTGCCAGCTTTGGGCTTTGCCAGCTGTGGAGTTTGCCAGCTGTGGGGTTTGCCAGCTGTGGGGTTTGCCAGCTCTGGGGTTTGCCAGCTTTCCTGGTTATTTGGGGGGTTCAGGAGGCCAGAAACCAGAGCTGAGCTGAACTGCAGGGTCAGACACTGCCAGGGTGTTTGCTTCCCTCTCCTTGGAATATTTGAGGTGAAAAAGCAGGAAGCAGCCAAACCCAAAGAAAGCTGCTTTCAAAAGCAAGGAGACTGCAGTGAAATTTTGGGTATTTATTACATATATTAAATTCTATATTTAATTCTAATTAAATTCCATATTTAATTCCAATCAGGAACAGCATTGCCTGGCTAAGCAAGGAGTGGGTTGTTCTCTCTCTCAGCCAGATTTAGGATTTTTGGGTTGGATTTTTATGTTGAAAGCTTTGGGGTTTGGAATTACACCTATTTATTCCTGGATTTTTTTAATCCTCTTCCTGGAAGTGTGGAGCCAGGCAGGTCCTGGCTGGGCTGGGCTCTGCCTGGGTGCTCTTCTCTCTCTTTCAGGAAGATGAAAAGAGCAAATTCTCCTAGAATCATTTCCCTGCAGGAGCTGAAGCTTCCAGACCCCAGCCAGAGAGCCCTTCCCACGTGGAGCTGGAGGGAAGGAGAACATCCAGTTCCGTGGAATTTGGAGACCCAAGCTCTCCTCACCTGCTGGAACCTCCAGGAGAAGCCCAAAAGGCTTTGAAAGAACCCAGAATTCACCCTTCAAGGATTCCCTCTTCCCCTTGGAGCAGAGAAAAGGAAATTTCATCAGGCACCATTGTCGAGGAAGGGAAATTAAAGATTGAGTCAAAGAGACAATGACTGAAGAATTAATTCTTTTCTGTCCTGTGAATTCAGAGGAAGAACTGACAGTTTTATGTTCCTTCAAGGGAAGCCTCTTAAATAAAAGCAAGAGCAGGGAGGGGGGAAGGGAAAATGGAAAACTGCTCGGAGCTATGACACGACCACAGGCAAGAACTCTTCATTAGCAGCTTCATTTTCAGTCAGGTGCATTTAAGGAGTTTTGCCACCCTCCTAAAGTTCATTTTCTCCTTGTGCAGCACTTTCTGAGTGTATAAATCTTTCACATTCTCATTTCCACTGCACACTTCCACACGGCTGCAGTTGGCTCTTGGGCTGAGCAGAGTTGAAGTTGTCTCCCTCAGACACCTCTTGTTCTGCAAGGAAAGAAGTTTCCAGCAAATCCATCAGGAAATCCTTTCCAATTGGTGCCCTGGATGGGGGTGTTGTTGTTTTAACTTGGAGAATTTATTTTTCACTCTGAGGAAAGCATCTGGAGCTTTCATTTTGAACCAGGAGTTTCGGGATCCAATTGAGGAGCTGCTGTCACTGGGAGCTGAATCAAGGCACTGGCGCTGCTGCAAAGCAATAACTTTCTACCCAAATCAGTGAAAAATGTGATTTTTCTCTGTTAAAAAAAAAAAAAATAAAACCAGATTTCCTCTGAAAAGAGATTTTATTTTCAGTTAAAAAAAACCCCAGCACCAATACTGAATGACTTTGTGATATTGCTCTAAATGATAAAACTTTAAAGATTCAGGTTAAAGAATACATTTTTTTTGCTATTAAAAAAATGAATTGTTCGAGGCCAGATTGGGCAGGGCTTGGGGCCAGTTGGGACAGTGGAATTTCATGCCCATGGGATTTAAGGTCCCTTCCAACCCAAGCCATTCTGTGATTCCCTCAGCACCAGCAGGGCTGTGGCACCCAGGGATGGTGTTGGGGTGCTCAGATTCTTCCTGGACAGAGGGAAAAGGAGCCTGTGGATCTCTGATCCCTGCCCCGGCACACCCAGAGGGAGGAGGGAGGGGTTTCAGCACGATTCCAGCCCTTTGGCTCCATCTCCCTCCCTGCTCCCCTGCTCCTTCTCCTGCATGGATGGATTTTTGCACCACTTCTTTGTGAAGCTTCTCCTGACACCCCAATGAATGCAGAATGAAAGAGAAAAAAAAATATTTTCTTCTATTTCATTGAAGGGAAAGGCATAAAAAAAGAAATTAAAATGGCCCATGAGCTCTGAGAGATGAACACAGCCCAGGTCAATAACTGAGAGAGCTTTCAGAGATCACAGCTGGCAAGCGCTGCTTGGCCTGATTTTTTAATATTTTTTAAAACTCTTTGTTATGTTGCAAAGCTCCAGAGTCCCTGGAACTGCAGCATTCCTGATCTCTGTGCATTCCTGATCCTTGTGCTCCAGCCTGACAGCTCTGGGAGGCACAAAGGGAGCCCCAGTGGCTGCTGGTAAAATCCAGCTCTCACTGACAGCTCAGGAGGGTTTTTAACAACTTCCTCCACAGCAGGTCCTGCCTTTCTTCTCCTCCTGCTCCTGAACGAGCCTCAGACCCAGAGAGGATGGAAAACCCTCTGGGAATGCGGCCTGGAACGGGCTGAGCTGGTGCATCTGGGACAAAGAGGAGATTTTGTGGGACAGCAACACAGCTCTGGGTTTGTTCACAGTGTGGGAGGATCCTGGCAGGGAGATCCAAACAGCCCCGGGCTGGGATACTGGGAGGTGGGAAAGCCTCAGGATCAATCCAGCAGCCCCAGGAAGGAGCACACAGGGACCTGCCCTGAACCTGGGGGAGCTGAGCCTCTATTCCAGACCTTGGGAGTGAAACGCTTGGGTTTCGTTTCTCTGCCCATTTCTTTGCTCTTGGTCCTCATTAAGACTGGTTATTAGGGACAATTTCTTCATGGAAGGAGCTGTCCAGCCCTGGAAAAGGCTGCCCAGGGCAGTGGTGGAGTCTCCAGCCCTGGAAATGTTCCAAAAATGTGTGGATGTGGCACTCCAGGGCTTGGCTTAGTGCAGAACACGGTGCTGGTGCTGGTTCATGGCTCAACTCGGGGATCTTAAAGGTCTTTTCCAACCCAAACGATCCTGTGGCTGGAATATTTTCCCTGTTGGAAGCCTGAGCAGAGCAGCTCCAGGTGCTGCAGTTTCTCCAGCTCCTGCAATTCCCTCTCTTGCAGCATCGGCCCCTTCCCCAGGTGGATTTTATCCAAACCCATTTCCTGGGGCTGTTTTTCTCCAGCTTTTCCCCTTTCCCTTATCTGCTCTGCTCCAAAGGAAGGTGGGAGGGATGAGCCTGAGCCGCCCTGAAGGACGGTGATGGGCAGATGGCACAAACACAAAGGAGACAAAAACCTCCCTGTCAGCTGCTGGAACCTCCTCGGGAGATAAAAACATCTTGGAGGGAGCAGAATGAGAAAAAATAAAACCAAGGCTCTGCTTCCTCCGGGCTCCAACGCCCCGGATCCAGCCTGGGAGAACACGGGCAGAATGTCACAGGCAGCTGCCGCTCATTTATGCAGATTCCTCCTTAATGAGGCTGATGGGAGAGTGGCCTGCTGGGGACACGAGAGGTGGCTTTTGGGAAGGGAATATTCTCCCTTTTCCAGGGCTTTCGGCAGGCTGGGAATAGCCTTGGAATGCTGCAGTGGAGGGTTTGAAGATGCTCTGGTCACAGCAAGGGCCCGAAGCTCCATCACCCTCTCACCCCCTCCATGCCACGTTTCCTGCCCCAGTTTTCCTTCCTCACGTAGGATAAAATTTTCCAAAGAAATTTTCCCTGATATCGGGTCTAAACCTCCACAGGAATCATAATTTCCAAGGTGAACCAGTTAAAATTTTGTTTGAAACCCAAATGGATCCCGGAAGGTTCGTTTCAGTGCAAAACAGAATATTCTGTTTGGATTTCAGCCCTTTTTGAGAATGTTTGAGGTGTTGGCAGGTCTGGTTGTGAAGACAGCTTTTCTCCTGAGGAGGTGGGAGCAGCACATTTAAACTGAGCAGAAATCCAGCTGCCACCAGAGGTTTTCCTGCAATTCTTCCTGATGCTTGATCCATAATGTGAATACTCAGGATTCTCCTGAAACTCCAGCAATATTCTATGTCACAGAAATCATTTACCTGGATTTGTTCCTATTTAACGCCCTTTAAATGAGGCAGATTTTACAATGTTTGCGTTCTCCAGCACTTCCCACAGAGACAGAGCATGGGAAGTGTTGATGTGTGGATGTTTCCATTCCAATTCCCACCCTGCAGACCTGAAAGCATTCTCTGAAATCCTCTCTTCATGGAAGACAGATTCTGGCACAGAATTCACAGAAAACCTCCAATTTGTCCACACAATATCCATAATGTTGGACCTAATTCTGCTATTTGCAGGAAAGCCTGGAAAATTAAGGCAGAAATAGCTGCAGGAATTTTAAAGTGATTTCAGAGCCTGACAGAATCAAGTTTTTAATTGATTGATTAATGAGGCGTCACCTCCAGCCTGGGCAGGTGTGGCCATTGCCAGCCTGGCCATGGCTCTAATCCACACAAAGGCAAGGTTTACATCAGATTTTAGGACTGGTTTTAGGGTTCTACATCTCACCCTCAGTCCAGGCCTGCGCTCCTTGGACTGGATTTACTATAAATAAAGAGATGCCCTGCTAAAACCTCCCAGGACTCTTTTTTTTACTTTATGAAATCCATAATCAAACCAAGATCCAAGGGTGGGTGATGCTGTGCAAACCCCAGAGACCCCAATTCCTACAACAGAGAGGGAACACAGGGATGAAAATAAGTCTTGCAAGAGGTTTCCATAGAATCAGGGAAAGGTTCTTCCCCCAGAGGGTGCTGGGCACTGCCCAGGCTCCCCAGGGAATGGGCACGGCCCCGAGGCTGCCAGAGCTCCAGGAGCGTTTGGACAGCGCTGCCAGGGGTGCCCAGGGTGGGGTTGCTGGGGGGTCTGGGCAGGGCCAGGAGCTGGGCTGGGTGATCCCTGTGGGTCCCCTCCAGTTCCCCTCCAGATATTCTGATTCTGTGATGGAGCCACAGAATGGTTGGGTTGGGACATCAAGGATCACCCAGTCCCAACCAGTTTGCAGCAGGAGACTCAGCCCTGCCCCTTGGTTCCACTGCCCTGGGCCCAGCCCGGTGTTCAGTCAGGACAAACTTGCAGGCAGGAGTTTTCCAGATCCCGTTATCCAACCTGCAGAAGATTCCTTGGTGTGTTCTGAGCTGGATCCCTCAGCCCCTGACTGTACCTTGGTGAGAAGCAGCTCCTTGTGCAGTGAACATCCAGCCCTGGAGCTCTGTCAGCAGCTGAACCTCTGCAAATCCAGCCCTGGAGCTCTGTCAGCAGCTGAACCTCTGCAAATCCAGCCCTGGAGCTCTGTCAGCAGCTGAACCTCTGCGGGAGCCCCGAGGCTGCTCAGCACCCACCGACTGCTCTCATTTATCACCTGCTAACCCTGCTGCTGGACTGACCACAAACCCTGCTGGACTGACCACCAAACCCCGCTGGACTGACCACAAACCCCACTGGACTGACCACCAAACCCCACTGGACTGACCACAAACCCCACTGGACTGACCACCAAACCCTGCTGGACTGACCACCAAACCCCACTGGACTGACCACCAAACCCTGCTGGACTGACCACAAACCCCGCTGGACTGACCACAAATGCTGCTGGACTGACCACAAATGCTGCTGGACTGACCAGAAATGCTGCTGGACTGATCACCAAACCCCACTGGACTGATCACCAAACCCCACTGGACTGACCACAAAACCCCGCTGCACTGACCACCAAACCCTGCTGGTTCCTCCTCCCCAGTGCCCAGAACTGCTCCATCTCCTGCTGCCTTCCCAAACCGATCCTTCCTCTGAAGGATCCAACTGAATCCTTTCTAACCGGCTCAGCCTTTGGAAAAACCCGGAGTGACTCCAGCTGCAGTGGGGTGGGAGTGACTCCCTGCCTCTCGTTTGGAATGCAGAGGAGCTGCTGCTGCTGGGAACAGATGCTCCATCTGAAGAAGTTACCAAGTGCTTCTGCCTTTAATTCCTGACCATGTTTATGTAAAATTAATTGCATCACATGTTCTGTGTATCTTTTAATTGCCAAACCAATTAACTTTAAAATGTTCTGCTTTGTAGTTCTCCTAATGGATAGCATGGTTTTAGTTGGCTTTACAAAATCCATCTTTTGTTGGGACTGGGCAGGGAGCCATCCTCAGTTATCCCTGGAAGTGAGCTCCCTTCAGCTGAGCCAGCTCCAAGCAGTCGATGCGCTGAAGTTGCTTCACAGGCATCGGATTTTGGGGGAATCATCTGTAAAGAGACTTCACAGCCTTCCAGGGAAATGCTCCTCTTGGGAGGAGCGTGGCTGGGTGTTGGGAGCTGGAAAGGCTGGGAACGTCCATCCCTGCAGCTGGGATTGATGGCTGGGATGTCCAGAGCAGCCTCCAGCTTCGATGGGCCAGGGCAGGCTCAGGCTGCAGATCAGGGAAAGGTTCTTCCCCCAGAGGGTGCTGGGCACTGCCCAGGCTCCCCAGGGAATGGGCACGGCCCCGAGGCTGCCAGAGCTCCAGGAGCGTTTGGACAGCGCTGCCAGGGATGCCCAGGGGGGGATTGTTGGGGGGTCTGGGCAGGGCCAGGATTGGATCCATGATCCTTTATCCCTCCCAGCTCAGAACATTCCCTGATTCCGTGATTCTGAGGAGGGCAGGAGCAAGGGTGGTACCTGGGGTGGGAGAGACCTCGGAGAGCAGAACTCGCTCCCCCTGGGACACCTGGAGCAGCTGATCCTGCTGGAGATCCCAGTCCTCCTCGGCAAACCTGGATCCTTCCTCACCTCTGGCAGCCCCGGAGCTCCGGGGGCTGTGGCACAAGAGGGAGGAAGAGCCAGGATTGCTCCTCCTGCTGCCTTCCCTCACATCCCATGATCAGAGGCACTGTCTGGGCCTTTCCAAGGACACTTCTGCCCCTCTGGATCGCGGGACGCAAGGGCAGAGCCCTGCAGGCACAATTTTCCTAATTCCAGGCTGGAAGGGCAACAGCCAAGAGACCCCACAGCAAAGCTGTGCTCAGAGGGGCTCCGGCTGGCAGAGAAAACAGGGCAAGGAGAGGACTCTGAAACACTCTCAGGATGGACCTTTGGACATCTCCCGTCACACCCTGACACCTCCCATGACCTGCGTGCATTTAATTTTGATAAGGAAAAAAGCAATAACCAGCCTATAACTGAAGGGTTTCCTTTAAAAAACAACTCTGAAACATTTTTGCAACAGAGCTGATTATTTTTGTTGTGGTTTGAGGATTTTCACAGTTTCCTGCTGTCGTACACATTAGGGGTTGACTTTTGTGTTTGTAATTAGGATCAGCAATAGAAAAACGGAGCTGTGCAGCTTGGCAAGGCCCAGGAAATGTGTCACTGCTGAAGAAATTGATTTTGTTTCCTGAGTTTCTGTCCCCTTGCCAAAGTTTGGGGATATCTTGGCATTTGAGGCAGTGTGTTAATTGGGGGAAATTATTTATTTAAGGAAAAGAAAGGAAATAAGATACACACAGGATCCCTCTCTCGTCCTTCTCCCCTCTGTTCCAGGGGCTGTAGGAACCAGGCAGTCTCTGAGCCCCTTGTGCCCTCCCAGCCTTGGGGACAGTGACCTGTGGACCCAGAATCACCACAGAACCTCCTTTGCTTAGGAAACCAAGAGAAAAACCCCAGGAATTCGAATAAACAGCGAGGTCCGACCCCCCTGCTCTCACCTGGAGCGTTGTTATCTCTCATTCCTAACACAGGAAAAAAAAAGCACTGGGGTGCTTTTAAATCCAGCCCTGATGGATCCTGTGGGATCAAAGTCCCTCGGGACTCCGGCACACCTGGAAAAGCCCTTCCGTCCAACTCAGAGCCTTCACTCCCGAAGGTGCAGCTGCAGCCAGGTCCATCCCTTGGGGTGCCCATGGCAAACACCCCATTCCTGCCCTGAGGAGCTCGGCTGGACCCCAGAGTGCGCTGGGGCTGCCCAGCCCTGGCAGAGGGAGGCCAAGCCGTCCCTTCCCATCCCAAACTGTCCTTTCCCATCCCAAACTGTCCCTTCCCATCCCAAACTGCCCCTTTTCATCCCAGCTGTCCCTTCCCATCCCAAACTGTCCTTTCCCATCCCAAGCTGTCCCCTCCCATCCCAAGGTGCCACCTCCNTTTTCATCCCAGCTGTCCCTTCCCATCCCAAACTGTCCTTTCCCATCCCAGCTGTCCTTTCCCATCGCAAGCTGTCCCCTCCCATCCCAAGGTGCCACCTCCCATTCCAAGCTGTCCTTTCCCATTCCAAGCTGTCCCCTCCTATCCCAAGCTGTCCCTGCTGAGCTGGAGCAGCCCCAGGGCTCCCTCGGGTGCCACAGACCCCAGTGCAGGCACAGATGGTGGCCTTGGGTCAGCCTCCTGCCGTTCCCATCCCCAGCCGTGGCTGGTGAACTGGAAATGTTCCACCCCTGGCTCTCCCCGGGGACAGCTCTGGAAAATGTCAATGGAAAACGCTGGGAATCCTTCTCCCCTCAAAGGGGCGGGAGGCAGGGATGTGATCCTCAAGGGAGTGTTGCAAAGGTCTCAGTGGAGCTCCTGGGATGTCTGTCCCAGCACAAAGGTCTGTCCCCAACACAAAGGTCTGTCCCCAGCACAAAGATCTGACCCAGCACAAAGGTCTGTCCCCAACACAAAGATCTGCCCAAGAACCGTGGCTTTGGGAGCTGCTGCCCCTGGAATTTACCAGGGTAGGAATCCCAGGGGAGTGGCTGATTCCCTGTTCCCCACTGCGTGCTGGGAGTGCCACGAGGAGCAGCAGCTCCCCTGTTTGTCCCCAGGGTGTCCCTTTAGGGACATCCCTCACCCACAAGTGTCTGCACAGGCCACGGTTTCTTCCCTCTTCCTGACACCGTTTTATCTGTTCTGCCCAAATATTTTAGTTCAAATGATGCTGCCATGGCTATGAGATGTCAGTGACCAAGTGCCCTGGCCTGAGGGCTGGACACTCCCAGGGCCGTGGTCCCCTCACATCCATCCACAGCCCCCCACAAGGACTCTGCTCCCTTATTTTATCTTCACTTCTCTCCTTGGTATGAATTATTCCAGGAGAAGGTTTGTGCTCAGCTCCACTCCTGTCTCTCCCCAGCAGATTCCTCAGCCTCAGCTGGGCAGTTCATTTGCTTTTAGTAATTAAATATTATTGTAATGTGGCGTGAGCCCTTTTAATCTGTGCCCAGCTGCTGAGCTGGAGTAAAGTTTTCCATGGATCACCTGGCAGTGAGGGCTGGGCCATGCGCCATTAATCTGGAATTATTCATTCCAATCTGGAAGGAATAAATAGACATTAAAGCACAAGATGAACCCCCCAGCCACGCGTTCCACCTTCCTTTATGGGGGTTCTCCTCTCTCCCAGCCCAGATTTGCTCCTCACTGAGCAGGTGATGAGCACATCAGTCAAAAATGTCAGTGGTGCTTGTCCTGAAGCCTCTTCCGGGACCTGCTGGGATAACAGGCTGGGAAAGGCAGGAGGCAGTGGCTGGGCGCCAGCTCTGCCGTTTATTGAAACAAAAACAAATGGGAAAGAATGGACAAAGCTGGGCAGAAACGGTCAGTTTGGATGTGTGGGATCCCCAGCCAGCAAATGGACTTTGCTCACAAAATCTGCTTCCTGCAGCTCCTCGGGGCTCCGGGCACTGGCTCCATCTGTTACCCTGAGTCCGGCAGGTTTATCCCAGGGATCCTGCAAGGTTTAAATAAAGGGATAATGGAGATTCTGCCCCTCTGCCCCATTCAGGTGGGACCCCACCTGTAGAGCTGCCCCCAGTTCTGAGCCCACAACATCGGCGGGACCTGGAGCTGCTGGAGAGAGCCCAGAGGAGGCCCCAGAGCTGCTCCAGGGCTGGAGCCCCTCTGGAGCCATGCTGGGAGAGCTGGGGGTGCTCACCTAAAGAAAAGAAGGCCCCAGGGAGAGCTCAGAGCCCCCTCCAGGGCCTAAAGGGGCTCCAAGAAAGTTTTTACCAGGGCCTGTTGCAAAGGGGCAAGGAGTGATGGGTTTAAACTAAAATAAGATGTTTTTTACACTGAGGATGGCGAGATCCAGCACCTCAGTGGAAAGAGGGATTCTCGATCCCCTCCTCTAGGGGACAAGGAATAGGCAGGGAGGGACCCCCAGAGCAGCAGGCAAATGAGATAAGAGATGCACAATGGACTTGTTAGAGGAGTTTATGGCTGTGACGAGCCTGACAAAACCTGAGGCCTCCTGGTGTTTTACTCCATCCCGCGGCCTCGTGAAATTAACAGCCAGGAAATGTAAAACTCATAAAAGGCTGTTTGTGCTCCCTGGGTGCAGAGCCAGGCTCTGGAATCTGTTATCAGCTGCAGTCAGACCTTTCAGGGAGATGGATAAAAGGCCTGGAGAACTTTATGACCAATACTGACACAACATGAGCGTTCTGAAACCTCCGCCCCAAGCACCGACCGAGGGCTGCGGGAAGCTGAGACACGGCCGGGACAAAGCTCCATCTGTCCCTGCCCTGTTCCCAGCATCGTCCCCGGCAGGGATGGGGACACTGGGATACGAGGAGAGTCTCTGCTTCCACCCCTACGGGGACTGTGCTGAAGGAGGGCAGGGTTAGGCGGCATTTTGGGATAAATCCTTCCCTGGGAGGGTGGGAGGGGCTGGGGTGGAATTCCCAGAGCAGCTGTGGCTGCCCCTGGATCCCTGGCAGTGTCCCAGGCCAGGCTGGATGGGGCTGGGAGCAGCCTGGGACAGTGGGAGGCGTCCCTGCCATGGCAGGAGTGGGATGAGATGAGTTTTCAAATCCCTTCCAACACAAATTATTCCACGATTCTCTGACTCCATGACATGGCCAGCGTGGGACTCTTTCCTTCCTCAGGGGGGAAAACTTGATATCCATCAATTTCATCACAAATATCACTCATTTATTAATTTCTCTCTCCTCTTTTTGTATTTTTCCTTGTTTTAAAACCCCACTATTCGTGGGTCTGATGTTGGTTCCCTGAAGCTGCCTCTGTGAGTGCAGAGTTTGAGCTGGAACCAGGAACCTCCGTGTTATTTGTAACCCCATCAGCGGGAGCTGCTCAGATTTGTCTCTGCTGGGTTGAGCTGAGAGCCTGAAGACAACTCAGTTTAATTTGTTAAGGCATTTTTAAGAGAATGCAGGGAAAAAAACCCACCCCAGCAGCCTTGCAGAGTCTCCTTATTTGAAATTCAATAATGTCAGCAGCCAGCCAACCTTGCTTTATAACTTCAAGATAGAAGTGCTAAGTGGAGAATTACTTTGAATATTTTAAGTACAGCTGACCAGCTGCTTGTTTAGATATATATATAAATGTATCACTGACAGGGTTTTATCACTCTGGCAATATGAGGCTTTTTTAAAGGAAAAGTTTCATTTTTTGGTGCTCCCTGTGAGGCTTTCTTGAGCCCCTAGAATGGCACAGAGCAGAAATTTTAGTCACAAGCAGGCAAAATTCATGAGCCAGGCCTTGCTGAAAAAAAGTAAGACGAGATTAAAAATCAGGGGGCACAAACAAATATTTGCATTTCTTCCTTTTTGTCTGGATGCCTCCAAGTCAGCCTTCCAGTTTCTTTTTCCAAAGATCCAGGGAACTGGTTGGAGTTTATTTATTTCTCTGTGAAAACAGAAGCTTTCAGACCATGTGGCTCCCAGAAATGGAACATCAATTCCCACCGTTGGCCACGGTCACACGATGGGAGACGTCGGAGTCTGACGTTGCAGCTCCCGAAAATGAGAAGATTTTCACACTTCCCACCTCGGTGACCGAGTTCCTTCCCAAGGTAAGACAGCTCCATAAAAAACCACTGTGTAAGAGTTTGTGTTGTCCCAGAGGAGCAAAATCACCTCCCAGGCCAGAGCTTTTCCTGTGCCCACGCCCAGCAGGGTTTGGGAGAGCAGCGGAGGGGCTGGTGCAGAGACGGGACAGGACAGGATCCGTGTCCCACCTGCTCAAAAAAGGGGAAATGTCCCAGCCCTGCCTAAAGGCAGGAGGCCCTGGCTGGGGCAGCAGGGCTGGGGCGGCCCAGGGACACCGGGGTGTCCCAGCAGGTGACACTGGATTAACTGGGAGGTCAGTGAGGAGGGGGTTCGCCTGCCCGTGGCCATCAGGGCCTCCAAGGAGCTGCTCAGGAACAGCTCCACAAGTCCTGGGTGGTGCTGGGGCTGTGTCCAGCTCACAGGAAGGACATGGAGGGGCTGGAGTGTCTCCAGGGAAGGGGCTGGAGCCCCAGGAGCAGCTGAGGCAGCTGGGAAAGGGGCTCAGCCTGGAGAAGAGGAGGCTCAGGGGGGACCTTCTGGCTCTGCACAAGTCCCTCACTCTCCTCCACTCCCATGGCAGGGGGTGGAACGAGGTGAGCTTTCCAATCCCTTCCAAACCATTCCATGATCCCATGACTCTGTGACATCACCAGCCTGAGTTTGTTGAAGGGACAAATGTCCAGCTCTGAGGGACAGCTCTGAGGGACAGCCCTGGGGGAGAGCCCCTGCTGGGACTGTAAAGACAGAACAAACAGAGGGGTGAGGAGAGGAGGGGAAGGGCAGTGGAAGCTGTGCCTGTGCTCAGGGATGATCCTGTTCTGTATCCAGTTCTGGTCAGCTGGGTTCTGATAGAGAAGAGCTGGGTGATGTGACCCAAACTGCTCAGGACAGAGCATTTCCTTATCCCGTGCTTCGGGAATTCTCAGTGAATGACTCAATGTAACAAATGACTGGAGGACAGAAGGAACTTTTCCTTCCCATAGAAGAGGCCATTTGAAGCCCTGTCATGAGCTGAGCTTTAGGGGACAGTTTGCTGTTCTGATCCTGCTGAATATGAGATCCCTGCCCAGGTAATTTGGGGTTTCTGGAGATTGCAGCTCCAGTGACACAATGGGCAGTGAATGGTTTATTCATTGCACATTGTAATTCCACACCCGGGCTGCAGCCTCCCTGGATTACATTAAAGCTCTTCCCAGCACACGGAGAGCTCCAGGCTCGCTGATATCCCAATTTCATGGCTTTGTGACACCCAGGGCTGTGTGGCAGCTGATTCTGGGGTAACGAATCCCAGGAGATTCAGGTGTAACTTTGGCGACTGAAACAGGGAAGGTTACTCTGAAGACTTCCTGGGAAATTAATCACTGGCAGAAAATAAGGATCAACATCAAATCCAGGAAGTTCAACCTCAATAAACAAATGAGGGTGGAAACCATGGCAGGTCCAAAATAAAGGATTTAAATGCGACAAAGCTTCTGGGTCTTGTGATGGGACTGAGAATGGCTGGAGCTGTGCCAGGGCCTAGAGGGACAGGGAATGGCTTCCCAGTGCCAGAGGGCAGGGATGGATGGGATATTGGGAAGGAATTGTTCCCTGGGAGGGTGGGGAGGGGCTCGGATGGAATTGCCAGAGCAGCTGTGGCTGCCCCTGGATCCCTGGCAGTGCCCAAGGCCAGGCTGGACAGGGCTGGGAGCAGCCTGGGACAGTGGAAGGTGTCCCTGCCCATGGCAGGGGTGGCACTGGGTGGGATTTAAGGTCCCTTCCAACCCAAACCATTCCAGGATTCCCTGTGGGTTCCAAAGGCTATGTTGGTACCACTGACACATGGTGGGAGTTCCTCCAGGAGGTTTGGAGTGTGCAGAAAGCTGGGTCCGTGTGCTGACAGGAAAGCTGTGCCTTAGAGCTGCTTCAGAGCCCTTTGGTGTTGAGCTCCCTCCTGCTGAACTCCGGGCTCCAGCAGGGAGCAAACAGCCACAATCGGAGGGATTGGGCACTTCAGCACGGCCTGGCTTTGTCTTTGCCACAGCTCCAGTAAATCCCTTTGGGAATTCTCAAGTTTTTTACCAAGTTCTTGCCAATCAGGAATCAGTAAAATTCCTGAGGGGCTTCAAACACTATCATGGAGTTCCCAGCATCCTGAATGGGGCTGGAGCCAGGGGAAAAATCCCACCGTGGGATGAATGAAAAGGGCCTGGATGGGATGGGGAAGTCAAAGCCTGATTTGCTGTCCTGTGTGAGAACCCTGGAGCAGCTTCCCACATGCTGAGATTCCCAGGAATTAACTCTGGGATGAGCCCAGCAGAGCAGCCTGCAGAGCACAGGGACTGCCACAGAGCCATCCTCGGGGACTTCAGACTCTGCATGGAACCAGGAGATTTGTCCTGAACTGGAATTTTCCTCTTCTTTTGGTACCCGTGGCTCCCTTCAGAGTCCTGTGACTCTGAAGAAGAGTCAGTTAAAAACACCCAGAGCCATGGAGAGATCAGCTCCTTCGACATTGCACTGCTGTGGTCGGATCCAGCAGCCTCTGCCTCTTCCCAGAGAAGCCTCTGGCTCCAGGGATCTGTTTAACTTCCAGCTATGCAGGGATGGAAGATGGGACGTGCCCCAGCTGTTCCGTGCTCTGCTTTCCCTGATTCCAGAACTCTCATGGACCCACAATGACCAGGGATGTCACCAGGATTTCACCAGCACTGCCAGGCCCAGCTGAATTCCTGGGGACACCCCGGGATAATTTCAGACATTTAGGAAACCTGGGAGTCTATGCACTCCCTGCAACCTCTGTACACAGCAGCTCCAGGAAAAATCCCCTCCTGCCTGTCCTGTTAGCACAGAGATTCCTGAGAAGTGACCCTCAGGAGTCCCTGTCCCTTTGCACCCTCGGGTGTCCCTGTCCCTTTGCACCCTCAGGAGTCCCTGTCCCTTTGCACACTCACGTGTCCCTGTCCCTTTGCACCCTCAGGGGTCCCTGTCCCTTTGCACACTCAGGGGTCCCTGTCCCTTTGCACACTCACGTGTCCCTGTCCCTTTGCACACTCAGGGGTCCCTGTCCCTTTGCACACTCACGTGTCCCTGTCCCTTTGCACACTCAGGTGTCCCTGTCCCAGGCCACCATTCCCACCGGGACCAGCTGCTCTGTCCGTTTCCTGCCCTCCCTGCTGTGCCCTCTCCCTGCGCAGCCCCTCCTGCTCCACATGGAGCAAACAGAGATGTGACCCCCGTGCCCCAGGCAGAGACAGGCACTGGAATTCCAGGGGAAGGCAGAGGCTCCTTGAGGGATGATTCCTGTTATTCCCTTGCTTTCAGATCACCTCGGGTGCCTTTGTGCAGGGCAGCGATTTAAATCAGCCCTGAGAGGGGCTGGAGGTGCTGGGAACACCTGAATATGTAAGAGCAAACATTCCTTCATCCTGGAGCAGGGGATGGAATCTGCCCCTGAATAGGGTTTGCCTTGAACTCTTCTCCTCCCGTTTTCTCCATCCAGGGTTTGGTGCTGTTTTCTTTGTCTTCCCCCTCCTTCCACACATTAAATGTTTAATGAGAGCTGCGAGCAGTCAGGCCCCATGAAGTTCCAGAAGTTCTCATGTTCGATGCATTTAAAACTCAAATCAAATGAAAGAATGAATAAAATGCCTGCCAGAAGGCAAAGCCATTTCCCTGCCTCAGAAATGGCCATCGTGACAGGCAAACAAAGGGCTGTGATGGGGAACAGTGCAGGGAGGAGCAGCAGGGAGAGCTGGGCTGGGAGCTCACGGATGGAGGAAATCATTGCCGTGCACAACAGCAGCCAAGCTGCTGGTGCAGCCTGGGCTGGGCCTGCCCTCCATCCCGTACTCCAGCCACGCCTGAGGATGTTTCCCTGCTCAGTCAGCACTTCCTGGCAACTGCAGCTCAGCACCGAGGATTCCAGGCCTGGCTGTCCCTGGCAGACAGGGAAGGAGCTGCGATGTGACATCTCCCGGCCTCGGGATGGTGGCAGATCATGGGAGTGGGGTCACCTCTCAGAAACGAGGGTGAGGTGGCTGCAGGAGGGTGAATGTCCCACCGAGCAGGGAAATAAATCTGAACAGGACCTGCAGGGCCTGTCTGGCCCCCAGCAGGAAATATCTCCTCTAGGAGACAGGGATGCAGTGAGTTGGGAGCAGCCAGAACACTCCCTCTCATCCTGGGTTTTGCTGGGGTGAATTGTCAAGTCACAGCCAGAAATTCCAGAATTACGGAATCCCAGAATGGTTTGGGTGGGAAGGACCTTAAATCCCACCCAGTGCCACCCCTGCCACGGCAGGGACACCTCCCACTGTCCCAGGCTGCTCCCAGCTCCGTCCCGCCTGGCCTTGGGCACTGCCAGGGATCCAGGGGCAGCCACAGCTGCTCTGGCAATTCCATCCCAGCCCCTCCCCCCCCTCCCAGGGAACAATTCCTTCCCAATATCCCATCCGTCCCTGCCCTCTGGCAGTGGGAAGCCATTCCCTGCGTCCTGTCCCTCCGTGCCTTGTCCCCAGTCCCTCTCCCTCTTTCTTTAGGTCACTCTGGAGCTTCTCTTATCCAGGCTGAACAATCCCACTCCTCTCAGCCTTTTCCTGCCCTCTCTTCCCAGATGACTCCTTAAAATGGGCATTTTGGAGCCCCATGACTTCTCCTGGCCTATCCAAAGCCAGATTTTGGGAAGGCTGCAGACCCCAGAAGAAATGTGTTCCGGCAGCCTCAGCCTCACAGGAGGACACAGGGACTGATTCCCACCCCCTGGAACTTTTCTGGAGGAAACATCACCTAGGGTGTTATTTTTACCCTTGTTTGCATCACACTGAGCCAAATTAGAGAAGAAAGTAGAGATCAGGCAGCCCTGATTCTTCTGCAGGCTCTGAGCACAACAGCAACTTTCCCCTTTCGCTCCTGAACCCTCGCTCCCTTTTCAGAGCAGCTGCTCTCTTTTTCAATCATTTTTCCAATTTTTCATTATTGTTTTGTCCCTTCCATAAAGCAGGATGAAAATTAAAGCCCATAAAACTTTCCATTTCTGTGGCCTGGATCTATTGGCAGATAAAAACCTGCTACAAATCATTAATCCAAGATGCTGCTGGGAGGTGCAAGGGTGACATTGAAGCACAAATTCCTGGAAGTTTCAGACAGCTCAGGGCCAGACCACAGCTGCTCAGGCAGCTCTGGGTGTGCACAGGGCAGCTGGAAACTCTGATTTCCACATTGCTGAAGTGCAGATGAGACAAATTCCTGCTCAGAGGAATCTCCAAGGGCTCCTTGTCCCTCCAGATGATTCCTGTGTCTCTTTCCCCATCTGTGACCTGCCCAGAAAGCTCCTGTTGGCACCTGGCTGCCCTTTTAATTTGGGAATGCTTTGAAACCTCTGGCAGGATTGTTCTGAGGGTGAACTTGTGTAGAAATTCACCCTCTGGATGATGTGACTTAACAAACCCCAGAAAACTTGCATTTAACTCGATTTTCCCCCCCCTTATCCACATTTTTCTCAACATCAGCTCTGCACTGGAGCTCTTCAGTCTCTGCCTTAATCTCCCTGAACCTTTTCCTGGTATTGTTCCCTTTCCAGGTCTGATTTTTACATAGAGGCTGTAGAAGGGCTCTTGGAGAGAGAAAAGAGGCATTTTCTGCTGCTGGAGCAGCTGTCGCAGTGATTGGCAGGGAGTGTTTCAGTGTTCAGGCTGCAGTCTCTGATTTGATTCCATCCTCCTCCTTCAGAGAACACGAAATCATGGAAACCACTCGGCTTTAACTGCAGAGGAACAGCCAGACCTGGCCCCAATCAGGAAACACTCCAGACCTGTGCTGGAGGTTTCTGAACAAAAGGAGAGCTTAAACTGGGGGGGTTGTGCTGGAAATGGAGTTGTTTGTCTGAAAGGGGCATAAAAATGTACTTTGGTGAGTGTGTGGATAAATATCCCATGATGGCAGTCACAGAATCAGGGAACCATGGAATGGTTTGGGCTGGAAAGGACCTTAAAACCCATCCCATTCCATGGCAGGGACACCTCCCACTGTCCCAGGCTGCTCCCAGCCCCGTCCAGCCTGGCCTTGGACACTGCCAGGGATCCAGGGGCAGCCACAGCTGCTCTGGCAATTCCATCCCAGCCCCTCCCCACCCTCCCAGGGAACAATTCCTTCCCAATATCCCATCCAGCCCTGCCCTCTGGCAGTGGGAAGCCATTCCCTGTGTCCTGTCCCTCCATGCCTTGTCCCCAGTCCCTCTGCAGCTCTCCTGGAGCCCCTTTAGGCCCTGGAAGCCACAATGAGGTCACCCCCAAACCTTTCCTGCAGGGTGAACAGTCACGTTTAGGGGACATGAATTACAGAGAAAACCTCCTGCAGACTTGTGGGACGTTGGGATCAAAGATTCTGTAGGATACTGGGATCGGGGATCCTGCAGGACACTGGGATCCTGTATCACACTGGGATCGGGGATCCTGTATCACACTGGTATTTGGGATCCTGTATCACACTGGGATCCTGTATCATACTGGGATTTGGGATCCTGTATCACACTGGGATCCTGTATCACACTGGGATCCTGTATCACACTGGGATTTGGGATCCTGTATCACACTGGGATCCTGTATCACACTGGGATCCTGTATCACGCTGGGATCAGGGATCCTGTATCACACTGGGATCTGGGATCCTGTATCACACTGGGATCCTGTATCACACTGGGATCCTGTATCACACTGGGATCTGGGATCCTGTATCACACTGGGATCCTGTATCACACTGGGATCCTGTATCACACTGGGATCTGGGATCCTGTATCACACTGGGATCCTGTATCACACTGGGATCCTGTATCACACTGGGATCTGGGATCCTGTATCACACTGGGATCCTGTATCACACTGGGATCCTGTATCACACTGGGATCTGGGATCCTGTATCACACTGGGATCCTGTATCACACTGGGATCCTGTATCACACTGGGATCTGGGATCCTGTATCACACTGGGATCCTGTATCACACTGGGATCCTGTATCACACTGGGATCTGGGATCCTGTATCACACTGGGATCCTGTATCACACTGGGATCCTGTATCACACTGGGATCTGGGATCCTGTATCACACTGGGATCCTGTATCACACTGGGATCCTGTATCACACTGGGATCTGGGATCCTGTATCACACTGGGATCCTGTATCACACTGGGATCCTGTATCACACTGGGATCTGGGATCCTGTATCACACTGGGATCCTGTATCACACTGGGATCACGGACCCTGTATCACACTGGGATCCTGTATCACACTGGGATCAGGGATCCTGTATCACACTGGGATCAGGGATCACACTGTCCTCTTTTTTGGAGGAGAGCTGCAATGCCAGTGCTCAGTTCCTGCTCTGTGCTGATAAGGAGGGTGTCAATGACTGCACGGATTTTTCCACACAGGTCCATAAATCCCCTTCCGGCCATCATCACCCTCATCACCATCCTCATCATGCCCAGGCTGCATCACTGCTCCCGTTAAGCTGCACGAGATCCTTGCTTTGTCCCTCCGGACTCAGTGTTTTACACTTGTCGGCATTAAATTGCATTTGCTGGCTGAGTCACCTAAAGGATGCAAATCCTCTGGAATCCGGGAGATTGTGCCTGCTCCCAGGCAGGACAGTGGGATGTAAATGGATTCTTTCCCAGCTCCTCTGAATCCCTTCTGACCAGAGCTGTGAAAATGCATCCAAAGCTGTTATTTTTATTTTTGCTTTTTTACTTTTTTTTAAAATGTGACCAAATCCGCGGCATTTTCAGGGGTGTGGATCCCATCCAGACCCCGGCCATAAATCCTGTCCATGCCCCAGCCTTTGCTGGGGATTTTCCTTTGCTTTTTTCCCAGTCCCCAGGAGGGGAATGTGCTGTGCTGGTCTGTAAATACTCCCTGTAAGCAACCCTCAGCCTCAGGTGCCTGTAATCTAAATAAATCTAAATAATCTGCAAGGATTAGCCGTGATTTACAGGGGAAATCTGGGAATAAAGCAGCCAGCAGTTTTCCTGGGGGTCCATGGAAGCTTTGCAGGATTGATTGTTGGTTTAATTCCCACTCAGGTGGCTCTGTATTGTTGGCATGGAGGAGAGAAAATCTTAAGGAACAGGCAGTTCCCCTGGAGACTGGGATTTGTGGAATCCAGCAGCTCCCAACCTGTCTGGATCATGTCCTTAAAGGGGCTGGGCAGCCCTGACTCCCAGGTAAAGTGGGAACGAGGAATTCGGAGTCCTTAAAATGATCATGAGCTTTGTTTTATGGATTTTGGATTACTGGTGTTGGATTGTGTGGTTGCTGCTCACTTTTATGTCTGAAACCTGAACCCTAAAACTGTCTGAAGTGAATGGGATTTTTTTGGAATTTGATGTAATATCAGCTCAGTGTCCAGGGAAGTTGGACGCTATGGAATGCTGGACAGCAGGAAATGAATAATTCAGCACAGCTCCCCCTCATGGCACTGGGAAATCTGGGGTTTGCTCACCCTTGTGCACTTCCCCTTCATGGCCTGAAATTCCTTCCTGAAAATGAATTTTAGTTCAGGAAGGGAAGGACAAGAGGGATGATCGTGGTCTGAGGTGGTTTCATCCTGCAAGAGCCAGCTGGGCTTGGATTCAGCTTGGAAAAGGAGGAGTGAGGGAGGTCCAGGCAGAGCCAGGGGTGCTCTGGAGCTGCTGCACAGCAGGAGCTGCTCCTGGCACAGAACTGGGAGCCCTCAAACGAGGTTTAGTGGGACCAGTTCAAAAGGGACAAAGCCAGGCCTGTGGAGGTGCCACAAGGTGTTGGGTGATCCACCCCTGAGCCAGCCTGGGGCACACCTGGGCAGGTTTTGGAGCTGGATCCATTTGGGATCCCCTGGGGAGGTGTTTGCTGTGTGATCCCCCTGGGCAGGATTTGGAGCTGGATCCATTTGGGATCCCCTGGGGAGGTGTTCACTGTGTGATCCCCCCTGGGCAGGATTTGGAGCAGGATCCATTTGGGATCAGTGTGGAGGTGTTTGCTTTGTGATCCCCCCTGGCCAGGATTTGGAGCTGGATCCATTTGGGATCCCCTCAGGCCTTCCTGAGAGTGCAGCAGGGATACTCTGGGAGCGTGGTTCCCCTGCTGGGTGTTGTCCCTTTCATCACCCCTGGGGCACAGCTGTGCTGGCAGATCTGTTCAACAACATTCTCCAGAACCAACTTCCCCCCTTCCACCACGGAGTTGTTCTCTCTGCCCCCCAAGGATTACCTAAAGCAGCTCTGCACTCCCTGACAATAACTTGCAATTGTTAATCACCCCCAGTAATTACAATTTCTGTGGTTTCTGCCTCCCCAGCTCCAGCCGGGACAGGAGCTGTTTCATATTTAAACAGTATTAGAGCTGGATTGCTCTCCTGGGGAGCTCCTGGCCTTGAAGGCTGAGGTTTAATTCTCTGCACCACTAATTAGATCAGGAAAACAAGGAGGGAGATGTAAGCAAAGGGTTGTAGGGGTGTTACCAAACATCTCCTCCTGCTCGAGGAGCTGTGTCCTGGGCCTGCTGTGGCTCAGGAACAGGAACTTCCAAGGGAGATGAGGAGGAGGGAGAGAGGAAATGGGGGTTTTATCCCTGGATGGTGCTGCTTCAGTAGCACAGCACGGGAAATAAGTGGGAAATACCAGTCCAAAGATTACACTCGATGTAAAAGTAGAAAAATTCCCTGGATTTGGGAGCTGAGAGAGGCCTGGCAGAGGGGATGAGGTTGGGATTGTGGTTTTACCAAGCTTTGACCCTGGAATTGCTCTCAGGGATGACAGGAGCTGGGGGTTTCCCCACACAGGCTGAGGAGATGCCGTGAGGGTTTGTTTGGATGTGTTTGGGCCCCAGGACTGAATCCTTGGAGCAGCCAGCAGGAAACCCACCGGGGCCACTGAGCAGCGAGCTGTGCACAGGACCCAGCTCCAGAGGCGACTCTGAACAGCCTCTCAGCTGTGGAGACCAAATGTACTCAAATTTAGAGCTTCACAGCCATGAAACAGCCAAAAAATCCATTAGGGGAGTGCTGTTAATGTGGGTTTCCTTTTGGAAGTGGAGAAAGCTTAAAGGGAAGCAGGGGCAGGAGGCTTGCAGGAGGCTTGGGGTGTTTAAAGATGTTTTGTGAGCAGCTCAGAGTGGATTTTTTACCACATAGCAGAGCCACAGCTAAAATACTTCAGAGTGGTTAAACTGCAGTGCTGGAGCTTTCAGGAGTGGAGGCAGAGCTGTGCCCCTTAAAAAACCCAAATTCTGAAAGCACTTTAACCATCACTGGGTACCATCAGAGGGTTAAAAGCTCAGAAATTCAAGGGGATGATAGAAAGTTATCCTTGATGTAGTTAAAATGCAAATGGAGAGGAATTATGGAAGATGTCCCAAGGCTACATGATTGGAAAGAAAATATTCCGTTTTTACTGAGCTGCTTTTTCCCTCTGCTATTTTTGTGACTTTTTTTACACATGAAGATTTATTAAGCAGGGAAGGTCTCATCAGTGTGAGGGGAAAGGATGAGTTCAGTGGAGGGCAGGTGATAATGATGATGATAAAAAACTTCTTTTAAAACTTGGTGCCAAGTGGGCTGGGAGGGCTTTTTCCTTGGAGCTTGGAATTTGGGATTTAAATGTCTCCGTCTGGGTGCTGAGCTCCTCTTGGCAGAGATTTCTGTGGTCATCAATCTCTTCGTCTTGGGAAGTCACTCGGGACCCCTCAGAGCTTCTCTGGGCCACCTCTGCCAGGGCCTCTGCACCCTCACAGCCAAGAATTCCCAGCATCCCAGCTTAACCTCCTCCCTTTCAGTGTAAGGCCATTCCCCCTTGTCCTGTCCCTCCATCCCTTGTAAAAAGTTTTCTCCACCTTTCTTGCAGCTGCTTCAAGAGCTGGGAGGGTTCAATGAAGTGACCCCAAAGCTTCTCTTCTCCAGGCTGAATAATAGTAACAATAATAATAATAACAATAATAATAATAATAACAACAATAATAATAATAATAATAGTAATAGTAATATTAATAGTAATAGTAATAGTAATAATCTGATTTTCTCTGACAGTCAGGGAAAGTGCTTTGCTCTGAGCCTGCCCTAAGTCCTGCCAGGCTGGCTTCCAACCTCCCATGCTGGAGGTGCCTCCTGAGGACAATTCCCACCTCAGTCCCTGGAGCTGCAGCTTCCCCTCCATCACCTGCCTGCAATGGGAGCCGGTTCAGGGCTAAACACGAAGGATTTGAGATGTGGAAGGTGTTGGAGTCGACNGCACCCTCACAGCCAAGAATTCCCAGCATCCCAGCTTAACCTCCTCCCTTTCAGTGTAAGGCCATTCCCCCTTGTCCTGTCCCTCCATCCCTTGTAAAAAGTTTTCTCCACCTTTCTTGCAGCTGCTTCAAGAGCTGGGAGGGTTCAATGAAGTGACCCCAAAGCTTCTCTTCTCCAGGCTGAATAATAGTAACAATAATAATAATAACAATAATAATAATAATAACAACAATAATAATAATAATAATAGTAATAGTAATATTAATAGTAATAGTAATAGTAATAATCTGATTTTCTCTGACAGTCAGGGAAAGTGCTTTGCTCTGAGCCTGCCCTAAGTCCTGCCAGGCTGGCTTCCAACCTCCCACGCTGGAGGTGCCTCCTGAGGACAATTCCCACCTCAGTCCCTGGAGCTGCAGCTTCCCCTCCATCACCTGCCTGCAATGGGAGCCAGTTCAGGGCTAAACACGAAGGATTTGAGATGTGGAAGGTGTTGGTGTCAACAAAACCCACACCTGATTCAGCCACTTGAATCCTGTTACAGAGCATTGATCGAGCACTTCAAGAGAAAATCCTGAAGTTTTGGTTAACTTGAGGACTCCCAGTCCCTGCAGAGGGACACCCTCGCAGCTGGAGTTCTGCAGGACTCAGTGACAGAGTTTGTATTTCTCAGAAAAACCCACTTTGCACATTCTGACCTTTACTCACAGAAGGAAGCAAAATACAGATTCCAGCTCCTTAACCTGCTGCAATTTGAAGCATTTGTCTTTTCAGGCTGGGGCCAAGGGGAAACTGGTGTTTGGGACACTTAAGTGTCCATTTGTGATGTGTCACAGCAGGACAGAACCTGCTGGAGGCTCCCAAATCCCCTCCTGAATTGAAAAGCTGAAGGTCAAGTTTAATTTCCCCCATTCTGCAGCACAGAAGGCACTTTGAACCCCCCGGATTTTCAACTTGCAAGGCAAGCAAATTGGATGCCTCCGTTGCATTTGGTCATTTGGAAAGGTTATTTCTGCCCTCTCTGCCTTTCACTTGCTCCTTTTGAGGGTGAAAGTTCTATTCTGTGCTGCAAATGGGCTCCAGGCTGAGATAAAGAGCACAATTTCGGTAGCAATGCATAGGCTGGAAAACAAAGCAGAAATCTGAGGTGTTAAACAGTAAAAGCAAGGTGGGAGAGTTTTTTATGAAGTAAAATGACGTGTAAAAGCTCTGAAAACACGATTAATTGTGAGTGGGGAAAGGCCACAAGTCCTGTCGGTAGAGTGCCTGTTTAGGATAATGGACACATTTAGAGGGAACACGATTTCCCTGGGAGCTTTTATTCCCAGAAGCAGTTTCCCCCCTCGGGGCGGGCGCTGTTTGTGCAGTTGCTCCTGTCGGGCACAGGGGACTCCTCAGGATTTGTTCTCCTGCTTTATTTCCCTGCCCCGTTCCCACACGGGGGAATGTAGTTACAAAGAGGTGGCCAAGGCTGCAGGTGCTGAGCCAGAGCCTGAATTTGTGCCACCTTTCCTGTAGCCCGTCCCCCAGGTGGCTTTTGGCCGAGGCAATGCTCTGCTGTGGCCACAAGCCCAAATCTTTGGGTGCCCCATACTCCTAAGGTACCCCTGGGAGTGAGGGGAGCCTGAATTTCCATGCAGGCACCTGGAGCCTCCAGGGATTCCTTTGGGGAGCTGCTCCTGACTTCCTGGGAGGGCGGATGGGTCCCCAAGGAACCGAGCCTTCCTTGGAGGGCCTGGAGCCCACGGGTGTTCCCTAAAGGACGTTGTCCCTTAGTCCTGGAAGTGGGTGCTGGTGCCAAGGGTGGCTTTGGAGAGGCTGTGGAGATGTCTGGAGTCTGCCCAAAGTTCCTGGGGAGAGCGGGAGGCTGCGGGTCAGGGAGCTGTTAATTACTGATGATGATTTTCAGTGGGAGGTGAGTGAGCACCTTCACTGCTCTCGAGGGTCAGTGCTCCACAGGCTGCAGGACCCAACTGCTCTGTTCCCAGATGGATCCCCCTGGATCCCTGGGAGTGTCCAAGGCCAGGTTGGACAGGGCTGGGAGCACCTGGGATACTGGAAGGCGTCCCTGCCCATGGCAGGGGTGGAACAGGATGAGTTTAAGGTCCTTTCCAACCCGACCGAGTCTGGGGTTCCCAGCTCTTCCCTCTGAGCCACAGGGGGTGCTTGAGGCCCTGAATCCCTCCAGGGGTTGTGGCTTTGCCCTGAGCAGCTTTGGCTCCCTGGCTGTGCCAAAGGCACCTTGTGCCCCTTGGATTTTCCCACCCTTTGAAAATAAGATTCCAGTGAACTCTGCAGCAACAGACAGGGCAAAGAGGGACCCTTGCCTGTTTTCCAGCTGACTAAAGGGGGTGAAATCTCACTCCCCCACCCGAAACTCTGCCCGGATTCCAGCTGTATCCCCGCTCCAAGGAAAAAGCCCAATTGCTGTTCGCACCCAAGCCCTGGTGGTCACCCAGCCCTGGGGGGTGAGCCAGCCTGGTCCCTGTGTCCCCCTCCCCTCCCTGCCCTTCCTGAGACCTGGAACTTGCTGGATTTTCGAGGCTGCTGCTCCCCTCTCCCCCCTGTGCTGCTGCAGTTTTTCCCTCTGGGGATGGTTCTATTTTGTCACTGTTTTTATAAAAGTGTCACGGGCTCACACGCTCGCAGTGACACTTGAGGCAGTTATTGCCGAAGTGTTTAAAGTGTTCCGAGGTGCTTTTGGGTGCCAACAAAATTTAGTTGACAACATAATAATAAATCCAGCTCCAGCAACACTTTTAATGAACATAAAAGGTCTGACTGATTCCCTTTGCCTCCCGCTTCACCCCGATATCTCTCTCCTCACTGCTTTGTTCCGTACTAAAGACACAATTTATAGGATCTGACGGGTGTTAAGAAGATTGTGCAGAATCAGAATGTAAGGGTGTATATAAGATAATAGGGGAATTATAATAATGTAATTTATAAGATTTCCATCTCTATCATGGCAAACAAGGAGAGCGAATTTTTGGAGCTTTTTAAGACTTTGAACTATGGAACAAAAGTCCAATAAAAACTTGGATGGTTTAATTTATAGCAAAGCTCCCGCACCCCACTCTGAGAATGGCAATTCCTGATGGGATCATTAATTACCTGCGTGGTTTCTGTAAAATTGCCTCGCTCTCGGAGAATTGGAGTCACAGTTCCTGTTGTTTGTTGGGGTTTGGACTATGGAGAGCAGGTTAAAGCTGGAATAATTTTCCCAATCCGGTCTCTGATCTTCCCATCAGAGATAAAATATCCAGAGTCCTCTGTTTAAATTCCCCCTTGGAGAATGGGAGAGGAAGCAGAGTGCTCCCAGCTGAGCTGTGACATAAATGTCCTGTAAAATCTTTGATGTCATTATGGACATGGAACCCATACAGCTCCAAAGGTGTCACCTTGAGAGTCTTGGAATTCCATCTCCAAAACCCAGGAGAACACAGAGCTTTGTAGATTTACTTTACAGTGTGATTAATGACTTTGGGAATAAGTCTTGAAGCTTGATCCTCCAGATGGAAGAATATTAAAAATATTGATTTATTGTGGCTTCTCGGGTGAACTTTGCTCAGGTTGTTCTGCACTGAGGCCACTCAGCCTGGGAGCTCTGGGGCTCTGCTGGGACTTGTTCCTGTCCAGCACTTGGGGGAAAAATCAGCTTTTTGCCATGTTTGAAGGTTTTAAAAACCATAAAAGAAACCTGGGAGCTGTCAGCCCCGGGGTATCAGTGAAACCCAGCTGGAGGCACAAGGACAGCTGCTCTGACTCCTCAAATAAATAAATAAACCTTCTTTGGCTTGGAAGGAAGACAGAAAAAGCCAAGTAGGGGCTAAATCACTGTCAGCGCTTAAATCTGCTCGGGGCTGTGTCCTCAGCTGGTGCCACTTAGAGCCCTGTACACCCAGATTAAGCTGCAGTAATTGAAGAGGCGGATCTTTAATTAAGCAGAAAATCATGATCATAAAACTGTTCCTATGGACCTCTTTTATCTGAGCCCTGTCTGAGTGTGTGAGGGTGCCCCAGGAAGTCCCAGTCCCTAAATTAAAAACTCCCATTAGTTCTTCTAATGAGCTTTAAACTCCCTTGTAAAAAATCCCTCCCCAGTCAGCACCTTTTGTTCTCAAAGTGCCTCAGGGTGGGCACCTCAGGGCGGTGTTTGATCCTCTCCTGCCCCAGCAGCTTCTGCAGCACCTCTGGTTCTTGTGGAGGTGGAAAATGGGTTAATTTTTCGGGGGTTGATCTTTTCCAGAGTTCATCCCTGCCGCTGTTCCCTGGCTCCCCTCAGGAGTGTTTTCCTGGTGATCCCTCCCAAGGATTGTCCCTCTCTGCCTCAGAGCAGCCTCTGCTCCTTCCTGATTCCCCTCCAGCCCTGCCTCAGCCTGCAGTGAGCCCCTCCAGGGTTTCTCAGCTGGGTCTGGGGATGTGCTGGAGCAAATCCCTCCCTCTGGAATGGAGGAGATCCCACACCAGGGGGGAGAACGATCCCCCAGCGTGGGGACCTGCAGGTCCCACCATGGGGGCGATGCTGGAGCTGGGGGAGCCTGACCAGCCTGGGGCTGGGGCTGGGAGGGAGGAGGCCTGGAGAGCCCAAATTTGGCAGGTTTGAGCTCTTCTCCCCCAGTTTGCTCCATTGCTGGGGTCTCCTTGTGGATGGGAGTTTTATTCTGGAACCAGAGGGATGTGGCCCTGCTGAAGTGCCACCAGGGATTTAGTGCCACCAGCTCAGGGCCCCCAGGGTCCTTCTCCTGCCATAAACCAAAGCAGCACCAAGAGCTTTTTAGAGGCTGAAAAAAGGATGCATGAAGCTGTTACAGCAAAAGGCAAATTAAAACATCGGCTCTCAAAGGGCTCCTTATTTTCCCTCTTCCCTTTGAATTACTTTCCATTTTATTCTTAATTTCCTTACATCAGATGATGGCCTGGTCATCATGCAGCAGGTGACAGCCACACCTGGGCCCTGGGGGGACTCTGGTGGTGTGGGGGGAGCTTTATTTCACCCCATTATCAACACAGACCTTTATTTTCCCAGCACATCACCCTTAATCTGGACGTAGGCAGGGGATTGCAAAGAAATAAACCAAAATTAAAGCCTAAGAAGCTGCTGGGGTGTGATAATGAATGAGATACTGCTGACCCCTGGGCCTTCTCTCTCTTCTGGATAATTACAGAGGAATAACTGTATAAATCTTGCTTGGATTTCCTGCCCCGTTTGCTCGTGGAAATGGATGGCTCTGTGTGTTTTCTCTGCAGGCTGGAGGATTGTTTTAATTTAAATACAGCTTTGCAGTGCTTTGCTGTAGCAAGTGGAATTAAAAAAGAAAAGAACTTAGGGAGGAGTGGAGAGTGAAGCCTTTCCTGAACTGGGCTGTTCATCTCAGCAGCCGCTGGGCCTGCTCGGAGCTCCCTTTGCTGCCCAAATGCAGCTCCCAGGCAGCTCCTGCCAGAGGGTTTGGATTTCCCTTCTTAAAATCCAAAGAAGGGTTTGGAGCGGGCGTTAAGGATCATCCCATCCCATCCTCTGCCATGGCAGGGACACCTCCCACTGTCCCAGGCTGCTCCCAGCCCCGTCCAGCCTGGCCTGGGACACTGCCAGGGATCCAGGGGCAGCCACAGCTGTCCTGTTCCATTTATTTCTTATTTCTTTATTTCAGGGATTTCTGGGCAGTTTCACTGCCCACTGCTGATTTTAAGGGAGGTTTGTGCTGGAGGAGCAGGACACGGAGGGGAGCACGGGAAGGTTGTGTGGCTGCTCCATCCCTGGACGTGCCCAAGGCCGTGTTGGGCAGGGCTTGGAACAACCTGCGCTGGTGGAAGGTGTCCCTGCCCATGGCACTGGTGACTTTTACAGGTTTCCCTCTGTTTTTATGAGGTTTTGGCAGCTGGGAGGAGAGGGAGCAGCACAGAAGTGCCCAGGAATGTGGGATTTGGGTGAGCACAGATGGGATTTGTTGCTGGCTGTGGCTCAGAGCCTGTTCCAAGGGCAGGGCCGGATGAGGGAGCAGCTCCCAGGCCCTCAGAGCCGTTCTTTGCGTGCTGCTCTCAGGCGCAGCATCCTCCAGGCTTTGGCACCCAAGGCCGTGGCTCAAGGCAAGTCCGTGACCACGGCCTGACCCCAGCTTTGGGATCACCTTGGAATGCATCAAATCCCTGTGGAGGCTCTCAGCAGAGGGCTCCAGTTCCCTGGATCCCCACACTCGGCAGCAGATAAACAAAATCAGATCAGTGCTGTTCTCATTCTGAACGGAAAGTGCCCGTGAGGGGCCCTAATGTAGTTGGAGGAACCACTTTGAATTTACACCTGGAACTCATTTAAATTTTTAAGGTGCTTAAAAGCCTCGCTGCCCATCATTTGTGGCTGCTTCCCTCATCTGGGATGCTGATGCAGGAAAAGATTTTCCATGGATTGGGTGGGAGAGGCTGGAGAAAGCCTGGTTGGTTTCGTGCTGCTGTCAAGTTTTATTTTCAATCGCTTTAGGGCCTTTTCTTGATTTTTGGAGTTTCAAGTTGCTCATTAAAGCCACATGAAGTGTTAATGTTTGTGGCCAATGCAGAGGAAAGCTCTGTGTGCATCCATATCCATATGAAAGTGCTGGAAATCCCTAAAAGCAGGAGAGCACAATTTTTTGAAGTGTTTGATTCTAAGCTCATTTTTTGATTGCAAGAAGCAAATCCAGGGTTTGTGAACACAGAGACAACCCCAAACTGGGCTTTTGAGCTGCCTCAAAGATGCAGTTCCTATTTTCATGTTCTGAAGGGGCTAGGAAAGTATTTAAAAAAAAAAAAAAAATCTCTTCATAATCCTTTCACAGGCTTCTGTTTTCCCTAAAACTTCCCATCTAATCCATATGGCTGAATCCTGTTGAATTAATTCCATTGGACCAGAAAGTCAGGATCGGCCCACACTGGGTGGTAACTGCCGCTGACTGAGGGAGATTTTTCATGGAATCATGGAATGGTTTGGGTGGGAAGGGGATTTAAATCCCACCCCACCATGGGCAGGGACACCTTCCACTGTCCCAGGCTGCTCCAAGCCCCATCCAGCCTGGCCTGGGACATTCCCAGTGATCCAGGGGCAGCCACAATTTCTGCATTACAGCTCCCACCTCACTCCTGAACCAGCAGCACAGAGGCTGCAATTTCCCATTTCCCAACGAAATTCCACCTGACGCTGGAATTCCGGCTGTGAAACATCCCAAACCTGAGCTGAAAAGATCCCTCTTCAGCACCTTGGAGAGTGTGAGGCTGTGTTGGGACAAGGGAAAGCTCCTCCTGATCCATCAGGAAGCTGCAGTTCCCAGGTGATCGGATAAAGAGCAGGTGTGGAGCTCCTTTCCCCCATAACCTGCAAATGCTCCGTGGGCTCCGCCCTCCTCAGTTGTGTTTGCTCCGTGCTGGAGGAGAGTAACTCCCTGGAAGTGGGGGAGATCCAAGGAAGTCACGGATGGCAGCAATTCCCAGGGATGGGAACTCCAAGGAGCTGCACCTGAGCTGCTTTTTGGGGAGGGGAGGGGAAAAAAAAGATATAAATGCAGAGCCCAGGGAGGGGAACTTTTCCTGGTTTGCTGCTAAAGATCCCCAGGCTGCAAAAATGCTTCTGTCTGTTCTGACCCAGCAGCCTGGTGTGATCCAAGGCCTGCTCCAGAGCTTTTCCTCATCTTTCCACTCTCCCAGGCAAATCTGTCAGATCCAGCTGATTCTCTCTCTCCCTCCCCTCCCCTTTCAGGAGGCGTTGGTTATTTACCACAGGTGTTTATGCAGCCATGTCCTTGTTAGGACGCCTCCTCTGAAGACAAAGGCTACGTGTGAAGGGAAGGAAGCCCAAAATCTGCCTGGTGGAAAATCTCTCCCTCTCCCTAAAGCCTCCACGCCTGCTCCCCCTGAGCAGCTGCTCCTTCCCGCAGGATTTGGTGCTGCTTCCCTGGGGAGTCTCCTGGCCTGGAGCTGTTCTTCCCTTTGAGCACCCAGCCAGGGAACGGAGCAAAGAGCAGCTCTGGGAAAGGAGCCTTTTTCCTTGACCTAGGATTGATTCTCCAGTAGTTTGGGGGATTTGAGTTTTGGAAGGGGCAGCATTGGCTCCCCAGTCTGAGCCTCTCAGCACCCAGTGCCTCCAGTTCTGATGGATTCACCCTCAGGGGATGTGTCCCAGCTGCTCCATCAAATTGTCCTTTTCCTTCTCCCCCCACTTGGCTGTAATGTAGCTTGAAAATGGACACAAATCTGGTTCCTTTGGTCCTGGCAATGTTGTGGCTTCGTGTCCTGCTGGTGGGAGGGCCCTTCCTGCCCAGCTCCCTCCCCATGCCAGGGCAGAGCTATTAAATGTGAATTCTGCTGTTCCGTGATGTGCAGCTCCCTCCGGGCGATGCTTCCAGCAGGATCCGTGGCTACTGCCTGGCTCCATGGAAGTGGGATGGATCCATGGATTGCTCAGAGCGGTGCCATCAGCTCGTCCCCCCTTGGCTCTGCAGCTGAAGTGACACGAAGCTGCCAGAGAGGAGATTTTCCGTGTTCCCTCCAGCACCCAGAGACACAAAAAGCTCCTGGAGTTTGGAATGGGAAGGAGCATCTGCTTTGGAAGGATAACTCAGGAGGGTGGAGGGAGAAATCCACCTGCTGCAAGGTTCCCTGTGGGAGCTCTTCCATCTCCCCGATCAGATCTGGCATCGCCGGGGTCTGATGGGGAGGAAGGCAGACAAGGCACAGGAATGATGTCAGAAACTCTGGGAACACTGCCCTTTGGGAATCTGTCACATAGTGCAAGATGCTGCAGAACGAGGGCCTTTCAGTTCTGCTTCCTGAGACCACCACAGAAAAGCTGGAGCAGGTTTGGCCCCCGGGAGGTGGAGGGAGAGATGGATTTTGTGTTTCGCAGAGCAGCCACCCATCAGCCCCCTCAGGACAGGCACAACCCAGTGGCCACCGTGGCTTTGGAAAACTCCCCCAAATGCTCCCAGCCAGGATTGCCTCAAATCCACCCCATCCCACTTCATTTCCCAGAATTAGGAGCTGTGACTTCCCTGGCTCTTTGTGTCTTGAAATGAGATTTTCTCAGAAGCAGCAGCCAACCAAGGAGAGAGTGAAATCCAGCTGATTATCCAGCTGGGATGGCTCTGACCTCCTGGGATTAAGGAATTGACCATATTCTGGATAAATTCACTTAATCTTCCTTTTCCCCTCCTCTGACCTTTTTAAAAAAGAAAAGGTCTTGTGCTTAAGGAGAATTTTAAATCCACTTCTGTATCCAGTGCCCACCTTGGCTTTGCTGTTTGTGGTCCCAAACTGGGGCTGAGCTAAGAGGGCAGGGCAGGGCTGGGAGTCCTGGAGGTGCAGAAATGCTAGGCTGGAATCAGAGCAAAGTGTGTCCCACAGAACCAGCAGGAAATGCCTGGGAAGGGGACCCTGCTGTGTCCAGAGCATCCTTCCTGAAGCAAAGGGACCAGCGGAGGCTCCTGGGGAGGGGGAAGAAAACCCTGGGGCTCAGGACAGGCCCAGGATGTTGGAAATTTGATTTCTCCTGGGGAATGGGGAGCTCTGGGTGTTTCAAGTTCCCTCCCTGCTGCAGGGATCAGACACCTGCCTGAAATGTGCCAGTCCTGCAGGAGCAGGGAGGAGATGTGTCCATCCCATTACCTCAAATTAGCAGCAGCACTTTAAGTCTCACATAAAATTAATCTGATTGGATTTCAGAGCAAGGTCTATAATAAACAAGCCTGGCACTGTTTACAAGCCTCACTGCAATATAATTCCATTTTCCAGCACGAGCTGAGAGCTCCAGGAGGGGCTGGTCCAGCTTTCTTGTATTCAGCAGAGCCTAATGAATAGGGAGCAGATTGTAAAATGTTGTGTATTTTTATGGTTCTCCATGCAGGTGAGAGCTGTGCAGCAGGGAGGTCACTGCCTTTACTGCTCTGCACTCCCAAGGAGGAGGCAGGAGCCTTGCCAAGGCTCGGGAGTGAAGTGCTGTCCGTGGAGAGGAGGAGAGGCAGGGCTGCTCTAGCCTGGGAGTCCCTGCAGGGAGGGGCCACCAGCAGGAATTTGACCTTCAGGCCACCTTGGACCAATTCCAGCCCCTGGGTGACCCCACGGACCCTTCAGGTCACCTTGGACCAGTTTCACCCCCTGGGTGACCCCATGGACCCTTCAGGTCACCCTGGACCAATTCCAGCCCCTGGGTGACCCCATGGACCCTTCAGGTCACCTTGGACCAATTCCAGCCCCTGGGTGACCCCATGGACCCTTCAGGTCACCTTGGACCAATTCCAGCCCCTGGGTGACCCCATGGACCCTGCAGGTCACCCTGGACCAGTTCCGTGGGCCGTTGAGCTGAGCTGTGCTGCTGCTCCTCCATCCCAGAGGGTTTTCCAGCCCCCATCAGGTGTGGGATAAAGCTCTGGGCTGAGCTCAGCCCCTGTAAAGCCCTGATGTCCCCCCGAGGTGGGACACAGGACACAACCAGTTTTGCCAGTGTCACCAGTTTGGGGCAGACCAGCCCAGTTTGGCCCTTTAGCTCCCAGCTGCAGGAAGGGAAGGGTTTGGTGACCACACCACGAGGAGCAGGATGAAACTGGGGATACATTCCGTGCTGTGCTGCTCCTATCCATGAAATGTGTGTGGGGCTTGGAGCAATTCTGAATTTCCAGGGGAAAAGCTGTGCCAGGAGAGAGGAATCTCAGTGCTGGCATTGTGCAGCCTCCAGAGATGTTTGTTCCACTTTGTCCAGGGAGGAGAGAGCCCAGGGAGGGCAGAGCCTTGAGCAAGCAAACATTCAGGATTTCTGACAACCTTTGGAGAGTGGCTGGAGGAGCCGCAAAGATCCACAGCCAGGGATTGCACAGAAAATTCGAGCTGCAAATATAAACACACATAAAATAGTGCTTGGCTGCACTTGGGTTTTGTTCTGGGGATTGTTAATAATCAAGTGGTAGAAGATCACAGAGGTTTCGTTCCTCAAGTGTTAAAATAAGAAGCAATTAAGGCTGTTCAAAGTTGCCATGGAGGCAGGAAGGAGGTGCTGGGGAAGGAGAGTTGGCTGTTCAGGCTGCTACCAGGCATTGCCTCTTCCCTCCTTCCACTTCCCACAGCTGGGGCAGTTTTGTAGCAGAACAGGGAGGGAGCTCTGTGTGTCTGCCGAGGTTTTTGGGTGGGGGCACAGATGAGGAGTGGGAGCAGCTGGAGGGGGTTGGGAGATGCCCCTTTCCACCTGCCACAGGTGTGGGGACAGCTCAGGCTCCTTCCCCTGTCCCCGGCCGGGGGATGAGGCTCCCTCAGGGCTCCCAACACCCCCATCCATGTGGGTGAGCACAGAACTGCACCCCGGCTCTCTTCCTTTTGGATTTTTTCCTCTCTCCCAACCATTTTCAAGGCACTGATTCCGCTGGGTGGAGTTGGTATTAATTAAAATGAGCTAATTGCCAAGGAGCTTCTGAAGGAGCAGGGCTTTGAGCTGGCCCGGGGGACAGGGAGTGAAGGGCTTTGAGAGCTGTGTAACCCTCAGATCCAGTTCTTGCTGTGTAATCCCTTCCCTGCCAAGCTGGGAATTGAGCAAATTGGCCTCGACCCTGCCTGGAAGCTCCTGGAGTTGTTCCGGCTCTGCAGCTGGGGCAGTGGGAGCAGGGAGGTCACGTCTGAGGCAGGAATTGATTGTGGCTGATCCAGGAAAGTTCTCTGAGCTCTCCAGTTCCTGAGGCTGTCTCTGTGCAGGTCTGAGCTGAGCCGGTGCTGGGTGCTGACAGGTTCCCTTCGGCACAGGCCTTCCATCCACAGCAGCTCTCACTCCCCGATTTATCAGCAATCCGGGGTGCTCAGGGGTTCCTCAGGGGCTGGGGGCACTTCTGTCACCCAGCTCTGAGCAGGGCCCTGTGCTGGGCTGGCAGGCTCCTGTCACCCTCCTGTCACACCTCTGGGGACAAGCTGGACTGCAGGGCTGGACCTGGTGCTGCCAGGGCTCTGCAGGGAGCTCCCCTCATGTGCACACACGGCTGGACAGCCCCGCAGAGCTCCCTCCAGCCAGGCTGAGCCCTCTCCATTCACCAGCTCAGATTTAAAATTAAGCTTTGTAATTCCCCAGCCAAGCTGGGGGTGGGTGCCTTCCGAGGAGGGTCTGGTTTTGGGACCCTGCTCCTGAAAAATGGCTCCGTTTTCATCTCTAGTGCAGGAATCCCTTCCTCAGCTCACCAAATCCACCGTCCCCAGAGGTTTTGTAACACTTGGGTTTGTTTGGAGGCTGCAAGGGAGAGGAGGCTCTGGGGTAGGCATGGGATGAATTTTGGCATCAGAGAATGGTTTGGATGGGAAGGGGCCTTAAGAACGGTTTGATTTCACCTGCTCCCACTGTCTCAGGCTGCTCCAAGCCCTGTCCAGCCCGGCCTTGGACACTGCCAGGGATCCAGGAGCAGCCACAGCTTCTCTGGGCACCCTGTGCCAGGGCCTGCCCACCCTCCCAGGGAAGGATTTCTCTGCAATATCCAATCTAACCCTGCTCTTTTTCAGTTTGAAGCCATTCCCGTCCCTCCATGCCACTGTAAAAAGGCCATGGAGTGATTTCATCCCATTGAAATCCCAAGGAACATTTGCTTTTTCTCCTCTAAAGCTTTGCTGCTGTTCCTGGGCTCCAGGGACACTCACGGCAGCAGTGACGTGTGGAGGAGGCCAAAATGACTAAAATTGCTATAAATTGGCCCAAACAGCCAGTGCTGCTGGCAAAAAGGTTTCTTAAGGGTGCTGATTTTCAGAGAGGCCCTCTCTGAAGCTGTCTGGGCACCAAGCCCTGGCTGCTGATGCTCGGAGGGGCTGCAGGCCCCGTTTGCCCAGGGGGCTGTCAGTGGCTGTTGCTAATGTGGCACAGAATTAAATGGGCTCCCAGCGCTCCCGGCCCTCGTGGGTCACTGCCATCACTTATTCCCTCCAGGAAATGCCAGAGCTGGGATCAGGAGAGGCTGTTCCATGGCAAACGGGGCTGTGTGGGCAGGGGCTGCAGGAGCTGGGAGCAGGGAAGGACAGAGCTCCTCGTCCTGCTTTATCCCCTCCTGGAGAAGGAGCCATCAGGATAAAACAATGTTACCCAGCTCGCCGGGAGCTGCTCAAACACACATTGTGTTTCCTCCTCGGCAAATCCAGCCGCAGAGCAGAGGGAGAGGCTGGACCTGCTTTCCATAAAGCCCTTTAGCTGTTAATGCAGCTGGATCCCGTAACCTGCGGGCTGCAGCAGAGAGGGAAGGGTCGGAGCCTTCCCGGGGCTGTGGAGGTGGATCTGTGCTGGTCTGTGCTGCATCCTTGGGCTGGCAGAGCGGGAGAGGGGCTGGGCTGTGCAACTCCAGCCACTCCACCTGGAATGTTTTCCAGGGCTCTGGATCTGGGTGGCCTTTGGGGTCGGTTTCTTCTCCCCCTCCCGTTTGTGCCCCAGCACATCCCGCCGCGGGTGCGGCCCTCCCGTCTGAAGATGGCACTGCAGCATCTCCCAAGCCCAGATCCCGGGATCTGCGGCTCCGGCAGCTCCTTCCAGCCCTGCTCGGAGCTCTGGGAGCCGAGCTGACAGCAGGGACATCCCGAGCCATGGCGAGCAGGGGTGGCTGCTGGGGCAGGAGCTGCGCGGGATTTGCAAGGAAGGGAAGAGCTGGGGAAGACTGCGGATAAAGCTGGAAATTGGGGATTCGGCTGAGGAGCTGCTTCCTCCTCTTCCTTCCGACCCCTTGATGCTCTGCTGGAGCACCTGATCCGTGTTCGAGGCCAAATCCGTCACGGAGGCAGCCTGGCTCCGTTCCTCTGACTGTGCTGCTCCGGTGTCTGCTGGCTCCGAACTCCCTGAAAATAAAACAGGGATGTGCTGGGAGAGAGGGAAAGGAAACTCCCACAGGCTGAGATATTTTAAATGACCACATTTCCAGGCTGCAGACACTCCTGTGGCTTGCAGCAGCCCTGGGTTGGTGTGTGCTGGGTGAGTCCCTGCCCCAGCTCCTCAGTTTCCATTTCTCAGGGAAGAGCCTTGGTGCAGTCCCAGATTTCATCTGAATGCCCCCAAACCTTCGTGCAGAGCTGGCCCTGGGCTCTCCATCCCCAGATGTGAGCCCAGCTCTCTGTGCAGTCTCTGGCCCAATTTGAGGGGCTGGTGCTGGTGATCTCTTTCCTCCCCTGCCAGGACCTTCCCCTGGGGGTGCAGCTCCAGCACCAGGAGCTCTGCACATGCAGCAAATTGAGTTCTGCTTTTGCCTTGAGCAGCTCAGACTGAAACAAGGAAAGAAAAGAGGGCAAACACTGATTAAAACCAAGCCTAACCTCTGCAGGAAAGGGGCATTGTGTGATCAGAGCTTCTCCTGCCACGCTCTGCTTCTCCACCACAGAGCAAACAGTTCTGTCCTCGCTCGGGATGGAAACACCTGAACTGCGCGGCCTCAGCAAAAATCGCTGGTTCATCCTCGGGAGGAGCGGGCAGTTCTCCTTGGAGAGAAAACCGCTCCGTGTCAGCCACACTCGGGCGGTGCCACACGAGAGGGGCAGTTTGGGGAGGGCTGGGGATGGGCTCCGGCAGGATCAGGGGCTGCACATGCAGGGCTGAATTCCCGGAGCAGTGTGACCCCTGGGCACGGGTGGTGGAGGCTGGTGGGGTGGGATAGGGAGAAATTCCGAGGGATTTTTGCTCACTGGGTGCATGGGATGGGGTTCCTTCAGTGGGATGTGGTGGGGCTGAGCTGTGGCCATGGAATTCCTTGGGAATCTGTCCCAGCTGGACATTCCCCTCTGTCCATAGAGACTGTGTTCATTCTGCTCTAACTCTGCTTTGGGGTGAGGCAGATTTGATTTAGTAAAGGGTGGATCCCTTTCCAAAGAGAGCTGTGAGATGGTGTTTCCCTTCTCCCATCCATCCCTTCATCCCTTCATCCCTTCATCCATCCATCCATCCATCCATCCATCCATCCATCCATCCATCCATCCATCCATCCATCCATCCCTCTCCAGGAAGGCAGAGGCATCCAGAGAATTTGTTTCATGGACCTGCACTTGGAATCGGAGCCGAATGCTGGCTCCAGAGTGATCAGGAAGAATCACCTTCCCTTGGTTTGGTTTGGCACTGTAACCCTCAGCATTTCTCTGTCCTGTCCATTGATCTGGACTCCAGACATGACGTGGTGGTGGAATCTGAATTCCCATCCAGGCTCCGCGGTTCCCATGGAGAGCCATCCCCAGCCATCCCTCTTGCCTGGTACTGGATATTTATCGCTGATGGTTTTCAGGGATGTCAGCCCTGGGGCAGAATTACGGCCTCAAGTGACCAGTGAGAGCCACACAGAGATTTTGCACTCATAAGGGGACAAAGTCTGATTTTAAAGAGGCTCCTCCACCCCATCCCAGCCCTTTGTCTCCAGGAGTATTTTCCCTCAGACAGGGAAGGTGAGAAATTCACCTTCAAGGAATCACTGCAGGCTTTAAATCTGAGGCAGAGAAATGAGCTCCTGCCTGCGCTAAGCAGGGCCCTAAATCTTGGAGGCAGGATCTGCCCAGAGCCTCAGCCAGGCTGGGGCTGTGACTGATCCAGAGATCCAGGCTGTCAGATCGGGGAGCTCGGGGAAGTGACGGTGTTTGTGTCCCCGGGGCTCCAGTGCTGGGAATTTATTTAGCCTGGAAGAAAGGGTTTGAACCAGGTTCCCACAACAGACTTAAAGCAAGAAAAGTGTCTTTGACTCGAGGTTCTGATCCATTTGATGTGTGGGTACCTCTGGGGGAATTCCTCCTGTCACCGTGAGCTCCAATAAATCACAGCGTGGATGAAGCAGGGAGGGAAGGATTTTTTTTCCTTGTTTTGCTCTGTTAGGCAAACAAAGACCTCTGAAGCTTTCTTTAATGTTTGTGAATCGGAGATCAGTCCTCGGGTTGGGGTTTTTTGGGTAAACAAGCAGATGTGCTCCCTCACAGCCCTGCAGCTTCAGGTTCAGACGCACTCAGGAAAATGCATTTCCCCCCCGGAACGGCGTGGTGCTGATAAGGCAGGTGGGGGATCTGCTCCTGGGATGTCCCCTTTGCTCTTTCTCGTGCACATGAGAGGTTTTCAGCCTGGATCACACCTGCTCCTGGGCAGGAGCCAGGACAGGGCTGTAGGGAAGCTGGATGTGCTGCTGGGCAGCCGGAGCCCTTCCCAGCCCTCAGGAAGTGCTCGGAGCTTTGAAACGGGGCTGTTCCCGCAAAAGGGCCCCGTTGTGACAAATCGACTCTTTCCAGCAGTCAGCTATGTTATTCTAGAAGAATTAATTAGGAAAGTAGCTAATAAATGATGTCTCAGTCCCCCGAGCCCTCCTGGAGCAGTGCTGCTTGGGCTCCTCACAGCCTGCAGGAGCCTTCCCGTGGCTGCCGTGCCCTGGCCAAGCCTTTCCCTGCTCATTCCCATTAATCCTGGCTGCAGACAGGCTGGGATCATCAGTCAGCACACGGAGCTGGGCAGTGATTGATACCAACAGCCCGCTGATTGTGTGTAACAGGGAGGAATTCCTGTCCTGCCTTCCCTCCCCTCAGCTTTCCAAGCCATTGCTGCGTTTGGCTCAGGCTCTGCCCCTGTCTCCTTCCCATTAGTGCCACGTTCACCCTGCCCATCAGCTCCCTCTCCATAAAGCAGAGGCAGTGCTGGCTGACTGGAAAATACATCCCTGGCTCAGGGAAAAAAGGAGAAAGGAGTGCAAGGCTGGGCCACAAGACTGTTCCCTCCGGAGTCAGGAGGCTCCTCCACAAAAACAGTAGGATATTGCTGCAAGGTTTGTTTATTTGTGCCTCTATCTCGTGTTTTCTCTCCATATCTCTGTCTTTATTCACCACAGCCACGCCACAGAGGCATCATATTTTCCCTCTTCCCTGATAAGATCTGCCAGCACGGGAATGTTCTGGCTGAGGAGTTTCCTGAGAAGCTCAGCACTAATATCAGAGGCCTGATACGGCAGCCAGAATAAAATTGCATTTTTCTGGGAAGAAACATTGTTCTGCAAAGGAGTGTTTGAGTCAGAGCAGCCAGGAGGGAGATTAGATCCTTGTCAGAGGACTCGACACGTTCTGCTGATCACAGGGAAAGCCAAGACAACCAAGAAAGAGTCAAGAGAGGAGCGGCTGTGCCTGGAGAGCTCCGCGTGCCTCAGCTGGAGCTGCTGCCAGGGCAGGGATGTTCTCCTGCTTTTCTCCAGGCAGAGGGGTGTCCAGCTCAGGAGAGGTTTGAGGGGCAGGAGCAGGACTTCAGGAAAAGCTGGAGCTGCCTTGCAAAGCACTTGGATCCTGTGGGAGTTTCAAATCTGGGTCCTGGAAGGAGTTGCAGTTCTGTGCCATGGAGCATTTGCTGTGTTTGGGAGAGGGGCTGGAGGGACAGGACACGGAGGGACAGGACACAGGGAATGTCCTGAAGCTGAAGGAGGGCAGATTTAGATGGAATACTGGGAAGGCATTGCTCTCGGTGAGGGTGGGGAGGCCCTGGCACAGGGTGCCCAGAGCAGCTGTGGCTGCCCCTGGATCCCTGGCAGTGCCCAAGGCCAGGCTGGACATTGGGGCTGGGAGCAGCCTGGGACAGTGGGAGGTGTCCCTGCCATGGCAGGGGTGGGAATGGATGGGCTTTGAGGTCCCTCCCAACCCAGACCACTCCATGGTTCTGCGTTCAGTTCAAACCCAGAGCAGAAGGCCCAGGGGAGATCGAGGGCTCAGCTCAGGGGACTGGGATCAGGAGGGAATTCCAGCAGGGCTGGAGGACCTGGCTTGGGAAGGATCCTCCTTCCGTGAAGGAAACCTGGGGAACCTCTCAGTACTTGTAGTACAAAGTCCAGTGAGAGATGCAAAAGCTGCTTCTTGCAAGGTTTGCTGATTTTGCTGGGAATATTTCACAGAGCTGCGAGAGGGTAAAACTCACCTCTTAAATCTCATTTTTAAGGTTGAAAGCCTCTTCTCTCTTCACCACTTTTTATGGATATGAGGGTTAAATGAGCAGTGATTTGTCTTTACTTTGCCTTCTGCCAGCTTGGAATAGAGCGGTGATTTTGTGGCTGCAGGAGAAGGCTGTTCTTTATCTCTGTGAATTCCTCCACATACAGGGCAGATTTTGCAGAAAGGGTGGGGACCAGTAACTTTGCAACTCTGAGTTGTTGGGATGATGAGAATTTCTCCTACATCTTGAGTTCAGCTGAGGCCTGAAAGTGAGATCAGTCAGCTTTACTCTGGCTTGTGGACCTCAAGAAAAATAAAACAAACCTCTGTGAAAGGCCTGAAAGCACAACCAGTTTATGCCTAAAATCTCTTCTATAAAAACACACAAAGATGTCATGATTTATCATTATAAAATAATGGGTTTTCCTGACTTTCCTGGTGCAAAGGGAAGGTTTGTCAGGTGATGCCACTGGCAGAGCTGGGTGACAGCTTGAAAAATCCTCCTGGGAGGTGTGGGCATCCCTGTCCATCCCAAGGAGGGACAATGATGGAATGTGGTCACCTGGAGAGCGGAGGCACTTCACCCCTCACACTGCAGGAGGAGGTCCAGGACAAGGCTCCAGGTTCCCAGAAGAAGTTATTTTTCCCCGGGATATGAGGATGCTCCACCCCTGAGAGGATGGTGGTGTTTACTGCCCGACCTGGGCTTAAATACCCAGAATAAAAACCCAAAAGGTGAATTTATTTACAGCGAGTACGTGACTGCTGCGATCTGGAAACAAAGAAACCGCCAGCTCTGAGGCAGCTCCGTCTGAAATGTAAGAAAAGCTGTTAAATATCCTCTTTAAACACGGCCAAATGGGCCGGGGAGGAGGAGGATGTGTCTCCTGACAGCTCTGGCAGGACCTGTTTCCTGAGGGCAGTGAGCTGTGAAAGACTCGTGGTTGCTCCCATTTAGCTGCTCTGGAGAACCACGGAGCGAGCAGTTCCCTCTCCAAAGGTCACTGAAGCCCAGTAAAAGCGACACAAACCCTCCCAGCTGGGCTCGCTGGGCACATACCTGGGCTGAGCCTGCCCTCACGCCGCGCTGCTGCCCCCCGATTCCCCTGCTGCTGCCCCCCGATTCCCCTGCTGCCAGACCGGCCCTCGCTGCCTCTGTGGTGCTGGTGTTCCTCACCCTGGCTGAGTTATGGGCACAAATGTCATTTTTTAATTACTGAAGAGCTGATAGATTTTATCCCTGGTCAGTCGTGCCCTGCGGAAGGAGGCTCCCAGGGGAGATGGATGTGCAGGTCTGCTCTGGGTGGCCCAGGAGGGCAGAGAGAAGCCAAAGAGCAGAGCTAAAATCTCTGTTCAGTCCAGTCTGTGCTGTGTCCCTTCTCCCGCTGCTTCTCCTGTGCTGTTTCCATCCCTGTGCCACGGAGTCAGAAACAGCTGGATCTTAATCTGGGAACAGCAGTGCAGGGAGAGTCCAGGAACTGCTGCTGATGCCCTAAAGAACCTGGAAATAAAACAACACCCTTTGGAGGTAATATTAGTGTAGGAGGTAATATAAAGGCAGGTCTTTATTGGAGGCCTCCAGGGGCAGACATGGAAAATGTCCACAAAATGCCCACCCCAACAGGGTGAATACAGTTTTATAAGTTTAGAAAATTAGCATAACTGACAAAAATCACCAATTAGAGACATAAGAGATGAGGCAATTTCGCTCCTTCTAAATCTTCCCCCCTCAGATGGAAACTAAACTTCCTTTATGAAAATATGCCTTGAAGCGCTGTTTTTCAGCCTGGGTTCCCAGAAAGAACCAAGATAGGAGAGGGGGCCTTGGAATGTGTTTTGTGTTTCTGCCTAGGGAAAAGGTGGGGAAAAGTACTGGGAAAGCTACCCACGGATACGGCAACAGGCTACAGAGCTACAAATACACGTGTAAAAAATACAGAGAATACAGAAAAGGAAAAAGGCAAGAATCATTCGGCATCACTGCTTCTCAGGCACAGAGAGGAAAGACAATTCCCTCTGAATGACCTGGAGTTGTAGCAGGATGGATGCTGCAGAGCCTGGGTGAAAAATGTTTTCAGCTGGGTTCAGGAGGAGTCAGTGGATTTAGCGGTTCCTGGGATGGGCTGCTAAATAAAATTCTGTGTAACTTAATGGCTGTGGCCAAGCTGAAGGTATCCCAGTGGAGGCATTGAGAATCATTTTCTCTTGGACTAGTTTCATTCCACTTTTTCTTAGTCAATTAACACCAGGCTCCTCCATTAATATGAAGCAGGACGAGCCTGGCGGGCCCCTCTGCTTACCCAGAGATGATCAGGAGCAAACGGTGCCGTTCATCATCTTCCAAAGGGCACAGATGCTTCCAAACCCAGAGCAGCGACTGCTGGTTTGGTTTTTAAATGATTACATGCAATTTTAGAGCAATTTGCAATGTAATTAGGGCTGGTTAATTAACGCTTTCCATGTCAAACGGGTTTTGTGCTGTGGATCTGGTGCTGACTGGGGGGTTGAGCCTGGGAGCTGCTCTGCAGGGGCAGTGGGCACCTTCAGGGGCCAAGGTGAAACCAAGCCCTGCCAGAAAGTCCCCACTCAGACCTGCTGTGCTGCAAAAATGGGGTTTGATAGCTTTTAATTATTCCACTTAATTTCTGGAGAAAATGTAGTACAATGACTCCTCCCTCTCCCCTGTATCTATGGAAGAGCTTTCCTTGTTTTATCGGGAATGGCGATGCTGAGTTTTGTTCCAACAATAACCCTGATGGGCAAAAATCTTCACACCTTTGCTGGTAACTCAGGAAAGATCTGCTGCAATGTTTCTTTGGAGGTGATTTTCCTCGGTGAGGTTCCCCTCGCATGCCAGTTTATTTAATGCAGTAACTGGAGTCTGGTCTGTGGTTCCAATGGACCTGGTCGGGCTGGGCTGGATAAAACCCATTCCGGGCCCTGGGGGCTGGCTGGGGCTGGGTGGCACAGACAGAGCACAGTTCCACATCCAGCAGTTCGATGTGAGCCCTGGTCGCTGAAAATGTGGGAAATCTCCCTAAGCAGGGTCAAGGCTGAGGCAGACCCCGGGGCTGAAGCAGTCTCTGGTGGCAGAGGCGGCCCCATGCCTCAGGAGCCGTGCAGGCACTGGGATCTGCAGCAATGCATTCCGTTCATCTGCAACTTAACACAAGCAGCAAGATTTGGGTGGTTTGGGTGTTTATAAGGAAATTTATTTCACTCTGAGAAGCCTTTTCCATGCTCATTCTGTAGATTTCGTGCAAGCCCAGCTCTGGCTGTCCATGATCATTAGTGCCACCCTTACAGCAATGCCAACAGGCTGGAACAACATTCCAGCCTCAGGATTCCCTTAAACCTGGCTCTCCATCTCTCCCCTCCTCCCCTTCCCTCAGCCAGTAAAACCTAAACCTAACCCTAACCCCAGCCCTAACCTTAACCCTAACCCTAACCCTAACCCTAACCCTAGCCCTAGCCCTAACCCTAACCCTAACCCTAACCCTAACCCTAACCCTAACCCTAACCCTAACCCTAGCCCTAACTCTAACCCTAACCCTGCACCTTCAGTAGCCAGTTGCTCACAAGTGAGCATGAATATTGAGGATCTTTTCCCACTCATTTGCTCAGCAATTAGCAGTGATTAATAAAGTCAGCAAAGGCCCATCCTCTCTCCACATATCTCCCATGGCTCCACAAGTGCTGGAATCCATCGTGTGGAGCAGATTGTGGGGACGTTTAGCAGAGGATCAGATGTAGCTGGAGGAGTCATCACCAGGTGCATCCCATCTCCTCATCCCAGAATGTCCCCATGATGATGCTGCAGCTCCAGCGCAGGTGTGGCTCCCCATGTGCGCAGGAAATGCACGGGAAAGCAGCTGGAACATTCCCAAGTGCAGGTTCCAGCACCAGTAACTCTTCCTAGAGCATAAGGATGGCACTGAAATAGGGGGGTCCTTACGGTGACACTCCCAAAAGAGGTTTGCCTTCAGTGTTTGGGCAGTTTCCTGTTCAGAACTCAGCATTTGATCCCCCAGCAACATCCAGGGAAAAGCAGAAGCTTAAGAACCCCCCAGGCAGGAGGAATGCCAGGTGTTGTGGTGCGGGGAGGATCTCAGGATGTTTGGGTGTTGCTTTGATTTCATGGCCACCCAATAGCCCCGGTGTGACAGCTGGAGAACCTTCCTGAGAAATGAATCATTGAACTGCTCTGAGAACTGAGGCCAGGCTGGGGAGGAGCTCAGAGGTGTAATTTGGGATTTAGCAGCTGCTTTGGAAGGATCCGGCTCAGCTGAGGGGAGGCACCAGCACCGTGATGGCAAAGGGGTGTCCAAGCTTGTCCTGAAGCAACAAATCCTGCAACAAATCCAGTAATTCCTTCAGCCCGTGCTGCAGATGAATGGTGTGTCCTCAGAAATGCCACCAGCCCAGCCCGAGCTTCCCAAGCTGGAAATGCCAGAGCTGAGAGAATGGGATTGGGCACGGGGAGCGGGGGAACAGCAGCAACTGCGGATTCAGCTCCACAGGAACCCTGCACTGCCATTAACAATCCTGCTGCTCCGTGGAAAGGGAGGACGGGATCAAACAGTCATTAGCTGAATTGGGCAGCAAATGCAGGATGAGAGCTCAGGCAGTTTTTAGTAGGTCAGCTATCTATTTAAAGTAATTTGAATTATCTCAGGATAATTGAAATCCAGTGTTCATTCATTACTCTCGCTTTCGGGTCTTAAATGATTATATCCATAGCTCTGCTTCACATTTATCTGGTGGCCTCGGAGCCCTTCAGCTTTGCTGTCTGGAGCAGGTCACGGTATTATTTTCCTTCAAATTACACCGTGTGGAGTCCCAGGTTCTCCAGAGGCAATTGGCTTGGCCGGGTGACAGCTGGAAGGAGAGAATTGCCTCAGCTCATCTGGGGCTGGTTGTGCTCAGCCCTGCAACTTCGCTCTCCTCCTTCAGTGACAGAACCCTGTCGGTGCTGCTCTGCTTCCCCAGGAAACAAAGCAATCGAGCGCTGGGATTTTCTTTTCTAACACGAGGCACCATCAGCAGTGGCTTTCAGGGAATACGGGCAGGGTTGGAATGTTGGTGGTGTTGGTCACTGGGACACAAGATCTGACACTGAGGTTGCACCTGGAGGTTTTATTTCTCTGATGAGAGGACAGAAAGCAGTCACCATTTGATTTATTCCACAACAGGTGATTTGTGCCATAAACCACATTCGGTTTTTATTGGCAGCTCCTGGAAGGGAGCAAGGAAGGAAAAGGAAGAAAATCAGCTTCTATCCCAAAGAATTGCAGCTGGACAAGTCACACATCCCTGTAACCCCCCTGTGCCACATCCCTGTAACCCTCCCTGTGCCACATCCCTGCAGAGCCCCCCCCGTGCCACATCCCTGCACAGCCCCTGTGCCACATCCCTGCCACTCTCCCTGTGCCACATCCCTGCAGAGCCCCTGTGCCACAGAATGGAACATTTTCCTTTGGTGCCACAAAGAACACCCACAGCCACCTGCAGCCATGGCACAGAGCAGGAGGTTCTCTTTGATCATCACTTCATCCCTTTTTTCATGGTAGTTGTCCATTCCAGGTGCAGCTTTGGGGCTGGTGCCTCTTTAGAGGGTCCAAAGTGGAAAATCTCTGCTGTCAGAGTTGGGGATCCATCAAGGAGGATCTGGAGTGCAGGAAAACCGCCCGGGCTGCCC